>BPTQ01000005.1:324938083-325100634 GCA_019973895.1 Chrysanthemum seticuspe
AGACAGGCAGTGTTTCCACTGATAGGCAGTGTTTCCACTGAAGTGGTGTATCCACTGATAGTGCTATGAAAGTACTGATAAGCAGTGTTTCCACTGATAGGCTGTACTTACACTGCAAGTGAAAGTACTGCTAGTGGAAAGTACTGCTTATGGAAAGTACTGCTAAATGGCAGTTACAACTTCTTTATGACCACGTTTAATTGGTCATGTAACCACTAACGGCTATAATGGGGATAATTATGAGGCTATTAATGGGCCGATTAATACTCATAATTCCATTGGAATAGCTCAAGAGTAACCTCCTATAAATAGGAGATCTGAACATGCATGAGGAACACACAGAAAACACTAAGCACTTATAAGCGCAAGGGTTAAAGAATTGTGCCTAATTCTCTAACTGCATTTGGTCTTATCCCAAGTAGATATTTGTGATACCCAGGCATTAGGGTCGAATAGTTTACTTTGGAAAGTGATCACACGATTCCAAGTGATATCCGGTAACCACCTGGTGGTATTGCTACTGTCATTGATTGTCTTAACCCTGCTTTGGGACGAATAACCTCCAACACATTGAACCTCTTCAAATGTAGGTTCTATTCTTACACTTTTTCCAACTTTATTTTGACACAAACATAGAAAAACGGGCAAAAACATAAGAAAAATGGACAAAATGTATGAAAACATAAAAAACATACGAAAACGTATAAAAACGTAAAAAAAAAGGGGACGGAATCGTATGAAAACATAAAAAACAGATGAAAACGTAAGAAAACATAAGAAAATAGGCAAAAACGTAAGAAAAACGGACGAAAACGTATGAAAACGTATAAAACGGATGAAAACGAATAAAAACTTATAAAATTTGTATAAAACATATAAAAACGTATAAGAACGGACAAAAACGTATAATAACGGACGAAAACGTAAAAAAAAAGATGAAAACGTAAAAAAAATGATGAAAACGTATAAAAACGGTTGAAAATGAATAAAAACATAAAAAGAGGATGAAAACGGACAAAACTGTAAAAAAAACGAACGAAAACATATTTTAAAGGTCCAGTAACATTAACTCATGTAGTTGAGTATCTTAGATGACAGAAATGAAACGTTAGTGACTTAGGACAATTTTTTCGCAAAGTTTAGTGACTTGTTTGTATAGGTATCCTACGTGGCAGAGGGTGGCATACTACAACCAGTTGCCCTTCCATATAGTGACTAGGGTGGCACATATAAAAAGGTTTAGTAACATATGTGAAAAACTCGTAAAGTGTAGTAACCTAAATGACAAAAGATAAACATTAGTGACTTATGACAAATTTTTTTGAAAGTTTAGTAACTTCTTTGTATATTAACCCTATGTTAGTAGTATTTAGTGAAATGTGTTATCTTAAATAGTTCAATGACACGATCTGGGTTGGATTGTTTTGCACATAGACTCAAACATTATTTATATCTAGAAGAAAAGTAATACACGTTTATTTTGATGAACGCCTCAGTTTGTTTGTATTTAGTCCATTGTATTTATTAATTCAACTTTTACTTATCAGTTAATTGCGTAATCCTTTCCAAGCAATATTGAAAACTAGTTATGCGAAACTTGAATAGTTATAAAACTATTTTGTGTGAGTTTAAATTGACACATGTGTGCTATATCCGGTCATAATCATATTATAATCAGTTGTATAAGAAATCAAAGACAAATGAAATCTTCACATCCCTATTAGCTATAAGTCAGTTGTATACGTTTTATACTTGGCCGATATATTTGCTCTACAACAACTAATTATTCTTGTGAAATTTCTTAACTTTTCTAAGTTTTATGTAACTGTATGCAGATCTAGAGTAGAGGTTTGAAACAATTGCTGCGAAGTTCCGATGTTAACTTAAAGTAGCACATATTATAGCCAGGAGGCGATCTAACGTTAAAATATTCGTATACTTTAAATCTCATTACAATCAATAGAGAGACATATGAAAGTTTGATGCATTAAATCCGAGATATAAAAAGCTTTTTAACCGTGGGTATGTTCGGCAAAAATAGATTGTACTGGTGCTGGTGCTCGTGCTGGTGCTGGTGCTGATGCTGTTGCTGATGCTTGTACTGTTGCTGAAAAAAATTATAAAAAGAGTTTATTTTTATAAGGTACATGAAGTAACATTTTATTTTCAGAAATTATGAAAGATTAATTTTTTAATAATCTCTTATAAGTCTGTCAGCCAAACAAATATTATTTTTTTAAGTAGCTTATTTTTTGATAAAATAAACATAATCTCTCAATAATCTCATGTGCCAAACAATCTAAAATTAGCCCATGAGTGATATAGTTTTGAATAGTATGGATAAAATAAAAAGTTAATTAATCACAAATTACCATTTAGATAATGCACGCACAGATTTATTAACCAATGCTAGCTTTAACAAGAGGATAATACAATACTAATTTCAACTTAGCCGACTAACATAACTTTAGTATATAAGCCATCATCCTTTTCTTTCCATTACCTATGTGGGATCACAAAACAGACTTTTATTTACCTCCACTCATACTCAAGCTTAGCTACCTTTGTGTTTTTGAAACTTGAAAATCTTTTGTTATAAGAGGGGAACAAGGTTGCTTATATTAGTTATATATAATATAGTTATTTGGGTGTTAAGTTTAGAGCTTTAGAAAGACCATGCCAATTACGAAATGGCTTTAAAACGTCAGGGACTAACGGTGTTGATAATATGATGTCGGAGTAGTCGTTAATTTCTTTGTTTGAAAAAGGAAAAGATGATTGTGCATGTTCAAGATTCATGAGGGGTACTGTGCTTGCGAATATTCATGAGATTGCAGTGCTCAAGTCTCCGGGCCTTAGATACTTGATGAAAAAAAAAAGTCTTCTGAGTACTGTTTAAATCATGTTTGCAACCCTGGCAAGGATCTTAAAAGTCACTTCTTTGTTTCAGGCTGCTGACTCTCGAGCTATCAGTCGTTAGCCTGGTGGACGTTGTCTTAAAACTTATGATTCCCTGACCCAACAAGAGATTTCAAGATACTCACACGAACATCGACTCTTATACTCCTGACCCAAGGTTTACCCCTTGGCTTCTTATCAAGAAAACATGTTGGCTTTAATTGTCTATATCACACTAGTGTTAACAACCATCAGTATGTATGATGGTTTTATTGCATTGTCATTCATTCTCTCTAAGATTGTTGGCAATGAGCAAGTTGCCACTTTGGTTATATATATCATCACCATCAGTTTAAAAAAGGACACGATCTCGGTAGAGCCGAGGCATTGACCTCAATATTGATGATTAGACTTCTAGAAGATGATTATATTCATGTTTTTGGGTGAATTGTGTGAATTAATAAGAGCACCAAGTTCGTCTTTTGCTCGGTCCAAAGTACTTGCACCTTTAAATCACTAATCGATGTGTTCACATCAATATCATCTCCCCTCTCATGAGTTTCTTTTCGATAGCGAGGTGAATGTCTTTATAACGAAGTGAATTATCTTACTTACTATCGCCCTTAAATTATTCGGTGCAACCGTAATAAACAAAACTAAACAGGTCATACGATAATTAGAATATTCCGATTTATTTTATATGTTTCTAACTAGCATCGGGGATTCATGCCACCTTTATAACGGGCAATTCCATATATACCCAAAACAAACATTATAATATCAATTTATCTAACACATGATTTAAAAGCATTGTACTCATGCATTGAAAACTTATCATTTGGGTAAATATGGAATTATTCCTTATCACAAATAAACCAACAAGCTAAATAACACAAAATACAAAATAAAAAATTGTTAAGGTCGCAAGCGAATCCTTATCCCACGAAACAAATACCTGGCAAAAACTGGCACCACTTGAAATAATTGGACATTAACATGGCTTCTCCACTATAATCTAATGTTCGTAGAGTGTTTCGTCGATATGATTCGACCAATGATCAAAAACCAACATTCAAAAACCAAGCGAAAGGGACACGACCTTTTTTGGCCAATAATTTCATCATTTGTTAACCAACACAAGAAATTAACTATAGATGAGACCATCACATCTTTAGTTGCAATCAGTTGTCGTATACAATTATATCCTTGGACGATATTATTTGCTCTACGATATATTATCCTTGGATGAAATTTCTTAACTTTTGTAACTTCTATGTAACTATATGTAGATCAAGAATAAAGGTCTGAAACAATTGCTGCGAAGAGGATATGTTGACTTAAAAATAACCCAAATGTTATCCATGAACCGATTAGCCGGGAAGTGATCTGACATTCAAAATATTCATGAAGTCGGATACTTTGAATTTTATTACGATCAATATATGCATATAAATTTTGATGCTTTAAATCCAACAAATTAAAAAGCTTTTTAACCATGAGTGATCTACCTTCAAATATCATTGAAAAATAAAAAGTTAATTAATCATACAAATTATCGTCATGATGTTATTACAAGCACACATATATTAAACCATGCTTGGTATACGCGTCATGACAATAACATACTATTAATCTTAACTTAGACACCCAACGTAACTTTAGCATATAAGCCTCTATCCTTTTTCTTCTATTGCCTATGTGGGATAAAAACAAACTTTTATCTTGAAAATATATAAACACATACAATCTATTTGCCTTTTCACTCATACTCAATTGTAGCTACCTTTTTGTTTTGACACTTGAAAATATGTTGTTTATAAAAAGGGAACAAGGTTGCTCAACTGGTATCTAGTGACGAGATAACCTTATGGCTATAGAAATACCTAAATACCAATGCACTTAACGAGCTATAGAAAACTGAAATCCAGATATAAACTGGGTTCAAGACGTCACGGACTAATGGTGTTGTTCAGATATTTGATGAAAAAGAATAAGTCATCTGACGAAATGGCTTCAAGACGTCATGAACTAATGTTATCTTTGCATTCACTTAATTTTTTATAAACTTTTTGTGCATGAACCTTTAACTCTTATGGGTCTGTGTCCTTAATTATCACTGTTATTATCAGCTTGGGAGGAAATATTGGACCATAGTTAGTATAAAAAGATTCAAAAAAAGTTAATAAGTCACACAAGTTATGGACAAAACCCTGATTCGCCCAATTTTTAATCTAATGAATCATTATATCCCGCAATAACATATACTAATATCAACTTACTCATCCAACAGATTGTAGTATTTACCTTACCAACTTCTTCTTTTCACTACCTATGTGGGTTCAAAACAATTTATTTTTTTAAAAGATGTTTTAAAACATGTAAGCTATCTACATCTTTTTCATTTCTAACTAAGGTTCTTTATTTATCTCTACTAAAATTCAAGCTTAACTGCTTTTTTTTATTATAAAACTGCATAACCATTATTCTAGGTGATAAGTCTTAACTAAAATAAGCCTTTAAGGCTTAATGTTTGATTCAAACTAGCGTAAAAGAGTTTGATGCATGCTTTAAAATCCAACATATAAAAAGCTTTTACCATGAGTGATCTAGCTCCGAATATGATAAATAGTAAAAAAGTTAATTAATCAAACAAGTTATCATATAGATAATGCATGCACTGATGTTTTGTATTATCCGGTGCGTGCGCTACCCTTATGATAACATAATACTAATATCAAGTTAGCCAATCAGCATAATTTTCGTATATAAGCCACCATCATTTTCTTTCTATTACTTATGTGCGATCAAAAACAAACTTTTATCTAGAAAAAATATAAACGCATGCAAGCTGTTTGCCTTTTTACAACGAGGGTTTCTTATTTACCTCCACTCATACTCAATCTTAGCTACCACATGCCCAATTTACTTTTAGAGGTTATCAATATAACAAAACAGAAGCAAATCACTTTAGATAGATTAAGTACAAAAGATTAACCAAGTTTACACTTAATAGAAGGATAGTTTCAAATATAATAAAATTAAAAGAAGACTATTTCAGCAATGGAGGAAGCTTGGTGGAGCTTCAACAGCTTCTTAGCCAACTCCCAATAAATATTTATTCTGCAATCCTTAAGTCTTGATAAAACATGACACATTGTAAAGGGACGGTCGAAGTAGAGCCTTATAGCTGTCTTCTTTAGCGCGGGTGAACAAGCAAGTATAAACTACTTTCTGATTATTTTACTTATTAAGTTGTTGAATAATCCGATTTCTCAAACACTTTATCTGATTTTTGCAATATCTAATAGAATAATCCAAATCCAAACACTATATTTTAAAATCAAGTTTCTGGGATAGGTGTTATGCTTTCTTGCGTATAAAACCCTAACGTTGTAGTTGGGGTTTTTTCTTTCTTTACTGTTTGATTGGCGTATGCTGGGTTCTATGTTTTAATTTGATTGTGTTTCTGTTGTTCGTGGGTTTAAGGAGATGGAGAAGGGTTTTTTGGAGAAGGGTTCTAAGATTGATGTGCGTACAAGTACAAGTGATGCGAGTGTGCCAAATTTGGTGCCTCAGTCAAGTTCTACGCCTATATCCTTTGCGGATATGTTTAAGGTTAAAACACCTAAGAAGACCGTTAAGATTTCGGAGATGAGAAACAAAAATTGTGTGCCTGGTGCTAATGTCACCATTCCTTTGGAAGCTATCGATAAGGTAAGCTCTAGATTCGCTAATACATTGTATGGATATTTCATTGGTAAGAGACTCGCTTTTCCGATAGTTGAAAATTATGTTAGAAATACATGGGCGAAGTTTGGTTTACAAAGGGTTATGCTTAATAATGGTTTTTTTCTGTTCCAATTTGAAACCAAAGAGGGTATGGAAAGGGTGTTGGAAGGAGGTCCATGGTTGATACGATTGGTGCCTATCTTTTTGAATATTTGGATTCCGAACACTAAACTCACAAAATATGTTATAACTTTAGCTCCTGTTTGGGTTAAACTCCATAATATTCCGGTTATTGCGTATTCTGAGGCTGGTCTTAGTTTGATTACAACGCAAATTGGTCGTCCTATCATGCTTGATTCCTACACGAGTACGATGTGCCTTAAGTCGTGGGGTCGTAATTCCTATGCTAGGGCCCTTGTGGAAGTGTCGACAAAGGAAGCCTTACTTTACTCTCTTGTGGTTGCGATCCCTTATCCAAATGGGTCAGGTCATTCGTTGGAAAAAATTGATATTGAATATGAGTGGAAGCCGCCAAGATGTGAGACTTGTAAAATATTTGATCACAATGATGATGGATGTCCTAAGAGAGTGAAACCGGTTGTGAAAGATAAATTGTTGGTTGATGAAGAGGGTTTCGTTGAAGCTTATAAGATAAAAGGAAAAGGTAAGCTTCAGGGTACTAATCGTCAGGTTGATGGGATTCATTTTCAAAATCCTAAAGTTTCGTATTACTATAGGCCGGTTACTAAGCCAAAGAATGGAGGAGCATCGACGTCTAAGCCTTCTGTCCAATCGAATACAGGTTCTCCAACGGTTAATGTAGGTTCTAGTAACGAACCTACTACTGATCCTACTAGTAGTACGGCTCCATCCCGGGATGACCAAGGAAAGAATAATAATAGGGTGGATGATATCAACCTTGTTGATCTGAAGAACAGTTTTGACGTGCTTATGGAACAAGATTCAATTTTGGAACCTGTGATTGGCACTACGTGTACTCCTATTGCTGACAAAATTGGGAAGCTTGAAAAGCTTATTATTGATGGGAAAGCTACCCTTGTGGATGATAATGGTAAACCTATTCCGGTGGCTGATGGTGAAAGGAAGGGCAACCCATTCTCTAAGGTGGGTGAAGTAGTTGATTCAGATAGTGATGATGAGGTGTTTGAGCCAAATGATCCAATTGGCAGTTATTTTTCATCGGCAGGAGGACATAACGAGCTTGAAGGCTATCTTTCTGATGATTATGCGGCCTAGGTCTATGACTTACCTGGGCAATTTGAGGAATTTAACAATCAGTCTGATTTCAAGCTTCAAGGCCGTTCGAGGAAGTAATCTTTTATGTAGATTTGTTTATTTGTTTTGCATGTCTTTTTATGTTTTAAGTGGTTATTCTAGTTGTTGGTAACTAGTTGTTCATTTATGGCATGTCATAAATGATCTAGTGGTTGTTCAAGCGGTTGTTTGAGGTTAATGTAGCATTTCAGCCACATTCCATTGTACTTTAAACAGTTTTTTGGTTAATAAATTTTACCAGGGTGGAAGTTCCCTTTTACCCAAAAAAATCAAGTTTCTGATTATCTATTTTCAGGACGTATAATCTATTCTCAATAAGCAATCCCAAACGCGCCGTGATGGTAAGAAAAGTGAGATCAAATGAAATAATCAAAAAAGGGCTACAAGGCATTACTATTTGTTTACCATAATTTTTACAAGCAATTAGCGTATGAAAACATAATCATTAATTAGCAACAAATGTTTTCAAACCCGGGTCGACCTGGCCGGTTCAATCAGTCGGACCGGTGCCCGGCCACAAAAACGAGTAAAAAAACCCGGGTTAACTGGATAGACCCGCCGGGTTTTGAGTGACCAGAGTCTAGAAACCCGGTCGGGTTTGGTTTTTTTTAATTTTTTTTTATAAAAACCGGGTTGACCCGGCGGTCGAACCGGTTGACTCGGTGATCAAACCGGTTGACCCGGTCGAAAAAAACAAAATAATAATAAATGAAAAACCGGGTTGACCCGGCGATCGAACCGGTCGAACCGGTGTCTGATGACTCGACCGAGTCGATTAAAAACCCGGTTTTAAAACAACACTAAAGCAAAATTTCTAATAAAAAAATGAGACAAAACCCAAACTAACCTTTAAACCGTTCTGGGTGAATGACTGCGATATTTCTATAATGACCCTAACTACACAATCATTGCATTAACATTGTTTTTAAATCAGAAAATGGTTGATTTCTTACAAGCATTTAAACGTCAAAAAATTGCTAATGGAACTTGAAGTAGATAAGTAAGAGCGTTTTGAAGCCATAAGATTAACCAAATTCATACAATACCACACAAAATAAAAGATTGGTTCAAACTACGAAAACTAAAAGATATCTATTTCGACTTCTGGTGAAGCTCTGTCGAGTACCAACAGCTTTGTAGTCCACCACAAGCTCGGTATACCATAAGGACATGGCCCGCTAAAAAAAAGCACTTGGACAAGATCCATAAAATCCGGCAAACCACAAGGACGTTTCATGTAATTAACTCAAAGCTTTTTAACCAAGAGTGATCCCAGCTAGATCATCTCACTTTGAATATCATAAATAAAACAAAAAGTTAATCTCATAAATATAAAACATTTTAACCATGAGTGATCTAGGCTAGATCATCTAACTTTGAATATCATAAATAAAACAAAAAGTTATATGGACGCATTTAATTAATCCGTCAATGATAATGCAAGGGCACTAACATAATATTAAACTTAATTTAATTAACCAACGTAACTTTTGTATATAAGTCGCTCACATTTTCTTTTTATTACCCATGTGGGATCAAAAGCAATTTCTATCAAGAAAATGCATCCAAACACATGTAAGGTGTCTATTTTTTTTATAACAAGAGTTGTTTATCTTCCCCGGTTCATACTCAATCATGGCTACCTTTTTGTTTTTGAAACTTGAAAATCTTTTGATAATAAAAAGGGAACAAAGTTGCTCAACTTGGTATGTAGTGATGAGATAACTTTAGAGCTTTAAAGAGACCTAAATACCATTGCACTTAACGAGCTATAAAAAATTGAAATGCGGACGAAATGGCTTAAAGACGTCAAAGACTAATGGTGTTGTTGAAATATTTGATGAAAAAGAATATGTCTCTTATGGGTTTGTGTCTTATCACTGCTAGGGAAGAAATCTTGGGCCATAGTTAGTATTAAAAGAACTGAAGATTCATGAGTTGATCAATAGAAGGAATTCAAAAGTAAGGGTCATGCTTGAAATAGAGAATGTAGTTAACTCAAAAGTTTGATGCTTTAAGTACAACAAATTAATAAAGCTTTCGAACCATGAGTGATTTAGTTCTGAATCAATGTATTTATATCAACTAGCATAAACCTAATGTAAAAAATAGGGGAACTTTTTCTTTCTATTTACCCATCTTGGATTAAAAGAATTGTAATAAAAAAGTATCAGCACACATGCGAGTTATCGTTTAATGCTAGTTTTTGGTTTACTCTATCGAAACTTAACTACCTTGTTTTATGTGAAACATGAAAGTCATTTTTCTATAAGATAATTTGTAATTGGAGAAACCACTTCTGCCTTACGATTTGATCTCGAACGAAGATAGTATTGAACCTCCTAATATTTCTAGTTTTGTTTTGCAGAAATTAACATGATGAATAACGCAAGTGGATAAAGAAATCAGTAACAAACAAGTTTCACAATATAAACAAACTAAGATATTTTTCAAAAACACTTACTTAAAATATATTGTATAGTGAGAATTCTTCTAGTCTTAAACTCGTAACTAATTAGTACTCATCATTTGTTAACCAATACAAAATATCAAATAGAGATGGAATCATCACGTACATCCTTAGCTATAATCACATGTATAAATTTTATCCTTGGAAGATATATTTGTTCTACGACAAATTAAATGTAGATGATGAATAGAGGTTTCAAACGATTTATGCGAAAAGATTGTCTTAACTTTAAATTGCACAAATTTTACTTTTTGCAGTGATCTAAACATTCAAAATATTCATGTAAAACTCAGATGCTTTAATCTCACCACGTTCAAAGTGTAGATTTGCAACAAATAAGAAGGTTTTTATCCTTGAAATAATAAGCTTTTTGAGAGGAGTGTAGACTCAAACATTGTTTATCTCTAGAACACTTTCAACTATGATGGAACATGCATTCTATGTACCAATATGCATTCAATAAAACTATTGATCTCACCAACCCGTGTCACTCATAACTTGCACAGTTTTAAACATGTTCGAGAAGGAATTAAAATTACACGTTGATTTTGATGAAGGCCTACGACGTTTGTTTGTTTGCATGATTTGTATTGGTTCAACTTTTACTTATCAATTGATTTGTATTGGTTCAACTTTTACTTATCAATTGATTGCATTATTTTGTGGGAGTTTAAATTGACACATGTGCTATAATCTCCAAATCCGGTCATAACCATCATACGTATAATCAGTTGCATAACAAATCAAAGACAAACGAAATCTTCACATCCTTAGCTCTAATCAGTTGTATACGTGTCACACTTGGGCAATTTATTTTAAAACTCACTATGATCAATATATGCATATAAAAGTTTGATGCTATAACTCCAAGAAATAAAAACTTTTTAGCCATGAGTGATCTACCTCTCAATATCATGAAAAAAAAAAGTTAATTAATCATACAAGTTATGATAATGATGGTATATGATGTGATTTTTATTCACAAGATACACCATCAAGACAATAACATAATACTAATCTTAATTTAGTCAACCAACGTAACTTTAGTATGTAAGCTACCATACTATTCTTTCTATTACCTATGTGGGATCAAAAAATATTGTTTATCAAGAAAATATATATACATGTAAGGTGCCTGCTTTTTCTTATAACAAGGGTTGACTATTTACCTCCACTCATACTCAAGCTTAGCTACCTTTTCATTTTTAAAAGAATAGAACAAAGTTGCTCAACTTGGTATTAGTGACGAGATAACTTAGCTTTAGAAATACCTAAATACTAAAATACCATTACACTTAATGAGCTACAGAAAATTGAAATCCGGACAAAATGGCTTCAAGGCGTCAAGGACTGACGGTGCAACAGAGAATCTAGTACAGGATATCACGTTAACGACACCCAAAAATCAGAATTATAAGAAAGGAGGTTTGACGTCTCCTGGGTCAACCGTCTTCTTTTGCCTCCCCGTTAGTGATCACTGTTGCTGCTACTGCCTGTAGTTCAGAAAATATATAAACGTTATTTAAAACAATGAAATTTAGCTAATTGTGATGTTGTTTGATGAGTTATGGTTGGTTTCAATCTAACTTATGAAATAAACCAAATAATTCCAAAAATAATTTTTAGTTCATCAGTGACCGTAATCACAATTCTTCTTTGCCAATCTCTTTTCTTCCTTCATATCTGGTGTGATGCAGTAAAACCATATAATATCATGCAAGTACTTTCAAGGACTTTTTTGACTATTGAAAAACAAATGTTACCATCAATATAAATTTATATTGACTATGGATAATAAAACCAGCAAAATTTTATTCCAGAAGTTTAGTAAATTTCTATTAAACCAACCAATGAAAAGTATATGTCATATGAGTTAATTATCCATAAAATGCAAAACCAAGTGTGTCGATCAGCCAAACCCGACCCACCTCTTGACATGTAGTAAAAGTTACCCATTTTAACCCAAGCTCGTTTAAACACAAGACCCAACCTGCGCATTATGAACCAGTTGATTCATAGATGTAATAAAGTTGCAAAGAAGCTTACACGGTGTAATTAAGCATGTGCACGAAATGAACCTCTAGAAGAAGGATCAGTTAAAAATGCTGAAACTCTCAATGTGTTGTCATACACATTCTCACGGTCCAAAATACATAGTTTGGTGAAGAGATTACGCAATAGCTAGTCGTAAGAAATTGTAAATACACTCAAATTTTACGTGTTTTCGTGACCACAACGTACTTTCTACTATAAATGAAAAACATAGCAAATTTTAGGGGTGAGCATAGGGCGGGTTTATGCTAAAACCAAAACCAAACAGTAAATTCAGGTTAACATTAGAATACACATATAAGCCCCAATCTAAGGGGGCGTTTGGTTCACATAATGTTTTTGAAGGAATTGTAATCTTTAGAAAGAATTGTAATTTTATATAATTGTAATTTAAAGAATTGGAATGTATTGTAATTGTAATGTGTTGGAATTGTAATTGATGAAATCTGTCAATGTGTTTGGTTGACTCGCAACGTAATGTAATTCAATTTTTTTATAAAACTTAAAAAGTTGATATAATAACAATAATAATAATAATAATAATAATAATAATAATAATAATAATAATAATAATAATAATAAAATGATAATAATCAAATAATAATAATAATAACAATAATGATAAATACTAATAATAATAATAATAAAATAATAATATTATTAAAAATAAATAATAATAATAATAATAATAATAATAATAAAATAGTAATAAAAAAAAGAATATTAATAATAAAAATATAATAATAATATAAAAAATAATAATAATAATAATAGCAATAAAATAATAAAAAAATAATATTAATAATAATAATATTATAATAAAAATAATTATTATAATAATAAAATAATAATAAATAAAATAAAAATAATAATAATTAACAATAATATATAAAATAGTAAAAATAATAATAATAAATTATAATTAATAATAATATTATTAAAAATAAATAATAAAATAATAACTAATAATAATAATACATTATTATTATTATTATTACTATTAAATAATAATAATAATAATAATAATAATAATGTTATATTATTATTATTTTATTTATTTTAACTATTTTTATTATTAATGATTAATTATCATTTATTATTATTATTACTATTTATTCTATTATTATTATTATTATTTTATTATTATAATAATTATTATTATTAATATTATATTTATATTTTTTTTTTTATTATTATTATTTTTTATTAATTTTATTATTATTATTAAAGTAAACAAATTCTGAATTACGACGTAATTCAAAACTTTCCATCCAACTTCCTGTGTAATCTAGATTCCCTCACTTGATGTAATTGTAATGACTGAATTACAATTACAATGCAAACCAAACATTCACTGTAATGTAATCTGAATTACAATTCCTTTCACCTTGCCAACCAAACATGATTGGAATGTAATTCATATTACAATTACAACGAATTACAGCGAACCAAACGCCCCCTAAGAGTTCCTTTTGTGCTAAATTTTGTCTATTTATGAATTGGACATGTTATCAATAATATGAAACCCAAATTAACCCATTTCCATAACGGGTTAAAAATCACTTAGAGTACATGTTAAATTATACAGCTCCACATGCACAAATATAAGTACCTTACACATTTTTTTTAACGACAATTTAATTAAAAAGACTAGCAAGAAGCTAGAAAATTACAAAGAAATTAGGTAGGGATTTTTTTAACCAATCTACCCAACTAAAAGAAGCTTTACATCTATAACGACACCAATAAAAAGAATGTAACACAACATCATCAAAGATATTCGCCTTTGAAGGAGAAGCCACACCGAAAATCGTCTTGTTCCGAAAAGCCCATATGAATCACCATAAGCCATAACAAACCCCTTCTAATAAACTCTTGAGCTTAGAAGGAAGCCTTAAGTTACAAATCCAATCCGCCCAACCATCAAACGAAGAAAACTCCGTAACACTCACATTCCACCAATTACAAATCTTCCGGAAATTAACTTTAAAAACATGACAATCAAAAAACAGGTGTGTCGACGACTCCACCGCCGTGTCAAAGAACAAATAAAACATAATATGAAAACATACCATGCCGTATTGGTAGAAATCTTTACAATCCCGGTAAATATCAGATGATGCGGTAAAGATCAGATGATCGTAACCCGATAACTGCAAACAAAGGAAGCAAAGAAATTAAAGGCAAATGAAATCTTCACATCCTTAGCTATAATCAGTTGTATACGTTTGATACTCGGACGATATATTTGCTCTAGAACTACTAATTGTTTTTGTGAAATTTCTAAATTATATACGTTGATGAAAAGTAGAGGTTTGAAACAATTAATGTGAAGAGGTGATGTTGACTTACCATCGTACAAATCTTAGCCGCGAGATGACTTCGAATTCACGTTTTAAATATTCATGCAGAAGTCACATATATGCTTTAAATCTCACCATGTTAAAAGATATACATATAAAGGTTTGATGTTTTAAATTCAACAAATAAAAGGGTTTTCAATCATGAAGTGATTTCATGATTAAACTAACATGTAATGAATTATTTGAATATCATGAATTAAACATTTTGCCAAAAACTAAAAAAGTAAATGAATTATATATACAAGTTATCTTAAAGGTAAAAATTGTACTGATTTATTCATCTATACATTTGTCACCTACAAGATAACATAATATAAATCCAAACTTAATCAACTAACATATCTTTAGTATATAACCTATCAACTGTTTCCGTTTGTTATCTATGTGGGATAAAAACAATATTTTATCAAGAAATCATACAAATTAAATACATGTAACTATTTGTTCTTAAACTTGAAAAATCCTTAGTTAAAAGATAGGGGCACAAGTTTGCTCAACTTGGGATGCAGTGACGAGATAACTTTAGACATTTAGAAGACCTAAATACCATTACACTTACCGAGCTATAGAAAATTGGAATCCCGACGAAATGACTTCAAGACCTCAAGGACTAATTAATGGTGTTTATGTGTTTGATAATATAATGCCGTTGTAATAGTTGCTTTGTTTGGAAAAGTTAAGGAAAAGATGACCTCATGTTTAAGAGTAGGGAAGGTAATATGTTTGCTTATATTCCTGAGATTGTGACGCTCAATTCTTCGGGCCTCAGATACTTGATGAAAAAAAAATAAGTCTTCTGATGATGACGTCATCTGTGTATTTACCACCTCGTGGTTGATGCTCAATAAGGTTATGAAGTACTCTTTAAAGCATGTTTGCAACCCTGACAAAGATCTTAAGTCACTTCTTTGTTTCAGGCTGCCGACTCTCTAGCTATCGGTCGATAGCCTGGTGGACCACGTCCTAAAACCTTACTATTCCCTGACCGAAGGCAAGAACGAACAAGAGGTTTCCGAGCTAGCTAGTAAGAGATTTCCGAAATATTCAACATGAACATCGACTCCTACACTCCTGACCCCGGCCAACGTTTACCCCTTGGCTTCTTATCGGGAAAACATGTAGGCTTTAATTGTCTATATCGCACTAGTGTTAACAACTATCCTATTGGTTACACTTGGGTGATTTTTGTGGGTATGCACTTTCTCACTTGTCTTTTATTAAGTTTTGGCATTGTCTTTCGTTCGCGCGTGACTTATGGATATATATGCTTTTGTACACGATGGCAAAGATGCCTCTAGAGTGCAATATTGTCTCTGCCAACAATCAATTTTAATTTGTTGCATTGGATGCATAGTCGACAAGAATAAAGGTTTGAAACAATTGGTGATAATCTAATGTTCAAAATATTCATGATGTCGGAAACTTTAAATTCCATATAAAAGTTTGATGCTATAAATCCAACAAATATTTTTTTTAAGCATGAGTGAGCCAGCTCTAAATATTATGGAAAAATAAAAAGTTAATTAATCATACAAGTTATCGTCATGATATTACAAGTACAGATTTATTAATCGATACTATGAACACAAGACAATAACATGATATTAATCTTAACTTAGTAAACCAATGTAACTTTAGTATATAAGCCACCATCCTTTTCTTTCTATTACCTATGTGGTATCAATAACATAATATCTCTCACTCATACTCAAACTTGGCTACTTTTTTGTTTTGAAACTTGAATAAATGATGTTAAAAGAGAAGGGAACAAGGTTGCTCAACTTGTATGTAGTGACGAGATAACCTTGAAGCTTTAGAAACACCTAAATACTAAAATACCATTACACTTAACGAGCTATAGAAATATGAAATCCAGACAAAATGGCTTCAAGATGTCAGTGACTAACGGTGTTGTTCAGATATTTGATGAAAAAGAATAAGTCTCCGGATGATGATGATGTAATCCTTGTATTTACTACCGAAAAGACGTTTTTACAACAATATTGTACACATGAAATTATAATTTTGCACCTCAATTTCTTCTAATCTTAAATTTTCAAAAGAAATGTTGCCAAGATTACGAGACATCATGTCAGGAGAAATGTTTTTCTGGTACTTGCTCCTTGTTTAGCCTCAATGATTCTTTAAAACTGCAATTCAACAAAACAAAGCTTACAAATTCCGACTAGCTATAATCAGTTATATATGTTTTATACTTGGACGATTTATTTGCTTTACAACAAATTATTAATCTTTTAAAATTTCTTAATTTTTGTAACTTCTATGTAACTAAACAGGCAGATGATGAAAAAATATAAGGTTTCAAACAATTAATGTGAAGAGGCGATGTTAACTTAAAATAGCACCAAGTTTTAATCAAGAGGATATCTAACGTTCAAGGTATTCATGCAAAGTAGGATACTTTAAATCTTATTACAATCGATATATACATATAAAAGTTTGGTGCTTTAAATCTAACAAATAAAAAGCTTTTTAAACATGAGTGATATAGCTTTAAATCTCATATTAAAGAGTGATCAAGCTTTGAATATCATTAAAAACATAAAAAGTTGATTAATCATACAAGTTATCGTCAACGATATTACATGCCCAGATTTAATAATCAGGACATGTAATGCTATGACAATAACATAATACTAAATTCAACTTGCACGATCAATGTAACTTTAGCATATAAGCTACCTTCATTTTCTTTCTATTACCTATGTGGGATCAAAAATAATTATTTTATTAAGAAACTGTATCTTAACAAATGTATAAGTGTTTGATTTTTTTTTATAACAATGATTGTTTATTTACCTCCACTCATACTCAAGCTTAGCTACGTTTTTATTTTTGAAACCGAGAATCTAGTTCAGGATGTCAAGTTAACGACACTCAAAAATCCGAATTATAAGAATCTAGTTCAGGATGTCAAGTTAACGACACGCAAAAATCATAAGGCAGAAGTGATTTTTTCGTTACAAATTACAAATATAGAAAAAAGAAGGCAGCGGGCTAAAACTAGTAAAAAGATAGTAATGGTACTAACCAAGGTTTTCAAGATCGAGATCCTACCCAGGATCGTTTTCGTCTTTGCAAGATCGTGATCGTAAGATCGGATCGGGATCTTAAGATCCTACGTGTTATTTCTTAATTATTTTTTTAATATCATGCAAATCTACAAATTATTATACATTATAAGCACAAAATATGATGAATGTTTCATAGAAATGTTATCATAAATTATGATTATGAAATGTTTAAAAAGATTAACATGTTGTTTTTTGAATTCTAAAAAAAAAAAAAAAAAAAAAAAACTCATAAATTTGTAGTTTTTAGTTTGTAATCCGAGAAAAGTAAAATCGGATCGGATTAGATCTTAAGATCGTATGATCAAGATCGGGATCATATACGATCTTAAGCTTGCAAAGATCCTATGTAGGATCCGGATCATTTTTGCTTTGCAGAATCGTAAAATCGTAAGATCAAGATCGTGATCCTGACAACTATGGTACTAACAGTAGCACCATTTCTAGTTTTGTTTTAGCACAAATTAAAATGATGAATAACTAAAGTGGATAAGATGTCCGTAACAAACAAGTTACGCAATATAAACAAACTAATATATTTTTCAATAAAATATCGTGTATTATTTTGTATAGTGAGAATCCTTCACCTTCACTAGGGACCCCAAATGTGCTGCTTACGCATTTGAAACTCACGTATTCATCTTGTCATAAATAAGTATGACGGTGCAAGTGTGTAACCTATTTAAGTTTTAAATGTACTTGAATCATAAAATATAGTACTCATCATTTGTTAACCAATACAAATTACTATCAAATAGAGATGGAATCATCAAGTATATCCTTAGCTATAATCACTTGTATAGATTTTATCCTTAAAAGATATATTTGTTCCACGTCAAATTAAATGTAGACAAAGAAGAGAGCTTTCAATAAGAAGCTTTTTAACCTTGAAATAATCTAACATTTACGATAACATATAATAAGTGCTTGAAAAATCAGGAACATAACCTTTTGCTAAATTCACAAAAAGTTAACAAGTCACGCAAGTTATCGAAGAGACAGCGACTAACTAGATTTATAATCAACTTACCCATGCAACATGACTTTAGCATATACCTTACCAACTTATTCTTTTCACTACCTATGTGGGATCAAAACATTTAAAAAAAAAAAAAAAAAAAAAAAAAAAAAAAAAAAAAAAAAATGTCTCAACACATGTAAGCTATCTACCTCTTTTTCATTTCTAAGGAAGATTCTTTATTTAACTCTACTAAAATTCAAGCTTAAAAAAAAAAAAAAAAAAAAAAAAAAAAAGGTACATAATCATTATTCTAGGTGATAAGTCTGAACTAAAATAAGCCTTTAAGGCTTAATGTTTGATTCAAACCGGCGTAAAAAAGTTTGATGCATGCTTTAAATCCAACATATAAAAAGCTTTTACCATGAGTGATCTAGCTCCGAATATGATAAAAAGTAAAGAAGTTAGTTAATTATACAAGTTAATTATATAGATAATGCATGCACTGATGTTTTGAGTTATTTGGTGCGTGTGCTACCTGTATGATAACATAATACTAATATCAACTTAGCCAACCAGCATAACTTTAGTATATAAGCCACCATCATTTTCTTTCTATTACCCATGTGGGATCAAAAACAAACTTTTATCTAGAAAATATATAAACGCATGCAAGCTATTTGCCTTTTTACAACGAGGGTTCCTTATTTACCTCCACTCATACTCAATCTTCGCTACCATTTTTCTTCATATGACGTACCACATGCCCAATTTACTTTTACAGGTTATCAATATACCAAAATAGAAGCAAATCACTTTAGATAGATTAATTAAGTACAAAAGATTAACCAAGTTTACACGTAATAGAAGGATAGTTTCAAATATAATAAAATTAAAAGAAGACTATTTCAGCAATGGGGGAAGCTTCAACAGCTTCTTAGCCAACTCCCAAGAAATATTTAATTCTGGAATCTTTAAGTCTTTATAAACAGGGCACATTGTAAAGGGACGGTCGAAGTAGAGCCTTATAGTTGTCTTCTTTAGCGCGGATGAACAAGCAAGTATAAACTACTTTATGATTATTTTACTTATTAAGTTGTTGAATAATCTGATTTCTTAAACACTTTATATGATTTTTGCAATATCTAATAGAATAATCCAAATCCAAACACTATGTTTTAAAATCACGTTTCTGATTATCCATTTTCAGGACGCATAATCTATTCTCAATAAGCAATCTCAAACGCCCCGTGATGGTAAGAAAAGTGATATCAAATGCAATAATAAAAAAAGGCTCCAAGGCATTACTATATGTTTACCATAGTTTTTACAAGCAATTAGCATATGACAACATAATCACTAATTAGCAACACTAAAGCAAAATTTCTAATAAAAAAATGAGACAAAACCCAAACTAACCTTTAAACCGTTTTGGGTGAATGACCGCAATATTTCTACAATGACCCTAACTACACAATCATTGCATTAACATTGTTTTTAAATCAGAAAAGATGGTTGATTTTTTACAAGCATTTAAACATCAAAAAAATTGCTACGGACAGTAACGGAACTTGAAGTATTTAAGTAAGAGCGTTTGAAGCCATAAGATTAACCAAATTCATACAATACCACACAAAATAAAAGATTGGTTCAAACTACGAAAAGTAAAAGATATCTATTCCGGCTTCTGGTGAAGCTCTGTCGAGATCCAACAGGTTTGTAGTCCACCACAAGCTCGGTATACCATAAGGACATGACCCGCTAAAAAAAACACAAGGACAAGATCCGTTAAATCCGGCAAACCATAAGGACGATTCATGTAATTAAATCAAAGCTTTTTAACCAAGAGTGATCCCAGCTAGATCATCTAACTTTAAATATCATTAAAAAAAAAGTAAATTAATGATACAAGTTATCGTGCATGACATTATATGGACACATTTAATTAATCCGTCAATGATAACGCTAGGACAATAATATAATATTAAACTTAACTTAAATAACAACGTAACTTTTGTAAATAAGCCGCCAACATTTTCTTTTTATTACCCATATGGGATCAAAAGAAATTTCTATCAAGAAAATGCATCCAAACACATGTAAGGTGGCTAATTTTTTTTATAACAAGACTTGTTTATCTACCCCGGTTCATACTCAATCATGGCCACCTTTTTGTTTTTGAAACTTGAAAATCTTTTGATAATAAAAAGGGAACAAAGTGTTTTAGTATTATGTTATATAGTATGTACATGTATTTGTATTAGGCCCTATTCCCTATGTTCATGCTCAAGCCCATGTCACTCTAGGGTTTATTGTGTATTTGTATGTCCCTGTTTGGGACTTCCTAATCGATCAAACAGTAACATACTTCAGATGGAACATGCATTCTATGTACCAATATGCATTCAATAAACTATTGTTCTCACCAACCCGTGTCACTCATAACTTGCAAAATTTTAAACATGTTCGAGAAGGAATTAAAATTACACGTTGATTTTCATCAAGGCCTACGTTTGTTTGTTTGTTTGCTTGATTTGTATTCGTTCAACTTTTACTTATAAATTGATTGCATTATTTTGTGGGAGTTTAAATTGACACATGTGCTATAATCTCCAAATCCGGTCATAACCATCGTACGTATAATCAGTTGCATAACAAATCAAAGACAAACGAAATCTTCACATCCTTAGCTCTAATCAGTTGTTTATGTGTTATACTTGGGCAATTTATTTTAAAACTCACTATGATCAATATATGCATATAAAAGTTTGATGCTATAACAACAAGAAATAAAAACTTTTTAGCCATGAGTGATCTACCTCTCAATATCATGAAAAAAGAGTTAATTAATAATACAAGTTATGGTAATGATGGTACATGATGTGATTTTTATTTACAAGATATACCATCAAGACAATAACATAATACTAATCTTAACATAATCAACCAACGTAACTTTAGTATGTAAGCTACCATCCTATTCTTTCTATTACCTATGTGGGATCAAAAAATATTGTTTATCAAGAAAATATATACACATGTAAGGTGCCTGCTTTTTCTTATAACAAGGGTTGTCTATTTACCTCCACTCATACGCAAGCTTAGCTACCTTTTCATTTTTAAAAGAATAAAACAAGGTTGCTCAACTTGGTATTTAGTGACGAGATAACTTAGAGCTTTAGAAATACCTAAATACTAAAATACCATTACACTTAACGAGCTATAGAAAATTGAGATCCGGACGAAATGGCTTCAAGACGTCAAGGACTGACGGTGCAACAAAGAATCTAATACAGGATATCAAGTTAACGACACCCAAAAATTCGAATTATAAGTCAGGAGGTTTGACTTCTCCTGGTCAACCGTCTTCTTTTGCCTCCCCGCTAGTGAGCTCAGTGTTGCTCCTTCTACCTACACTTCAGAAAATATACAAACGTAATCAAACACAATAAAATTTAGCTAATTGGGTTGTAGTTGTTGTTGTTGTTGTTGAGGAGTTATGGTTAATTTCATTCTAACTTATAAAATAAACCAAATAACTCCGAATGAATTTTAGTTCGTCATTCACCGTAATCACTATTCTTCTATGCTTACTAACCTCTTTTTTTCCGTCATATAATATCATGCAATGTAAGTACTTTCAAGGATTATTTTGAATGTTGAAAAACAAGTGTCACCATCCATGTCCAATTTATATGGACTATGGATTATAAAACCAACAAAATTTATTCCAGAAGTTTAGTAAACTTCTATTAACCTAATCAATGAAAAGCACATGCCAAATAAGTTAATTATCCACAAAATTCGAAAGGAAGTGTGTTGATCAGCTAAACCCGACCAAACATGTTGACATGTAAAATAAGTTATCTACTTTAACCCAAGCTCGTTTAGACACAAGAACCAACCCGCGCATTGTGGCACCCAACATTCATAGATGTAATAAAGTTGCAAAGAAGCATACACGGCGTAAGCATGTGCACGGAATGCACCTCTAGAATAAAGATCAATTAAAGCTGTTGAAACTCTCAATGTGTTGTCATACACATTCTCACGCTCCTGCATACATAGTTTGGTGAAGAGGTTACGCAATAGCTAGTCATAATAAATTGTAAATACACTCAAATTTAACGTGTTTTCGTGACCACCAACATACTTTCTGCTGTAAATGCAAAACATAGCAAATTTTAGGGGTGAGCATGGGACGGGTTTATGCTAACACCAAAAACCAAACCATAAATTCCGGTTGAAATTAGAATACGCATATAAGCCCCAATCTAAGAGTTCCTTTTGTGTTAAATTTTTCTATTTATGAATTGGACATGTTATCAATAAAATGAAACCCAAATTGACCCATTTCCATATAACGGGTTAAAAATCACTTACAGTATATGTTCATTTGTAAAGCTCCACATGCACAAATTTAAATACCTTACGCATTAACATAATCAAAGAACAAATAAATCGTAATATGGAAACATACCATGTCGTATTGGTAGAAATCTTTACATTGCCGGTAAAGATCAGATGATCGTAACCAAATAACAACAAACAAAGGAAGCAAAAAAATTAAAGGCTTCACGTTTCAAAAGATATACATATTAAGGGCCCGTTTGGTTGGGGTCCATAGACTCAAAGAATGGGATTTGCTTTGAAAACAAATGTTTGGTTGTCCTTCTCGGTGTAGAAAATGGGTGTCAGCCCCACACAGTACTACTATTTGCAATTCAATATGTATAGGTAGGTTTTGATAAATATGGTGGGACCATTGATTTCATTCTCTCTATATCTTTTTATTTAATTTTTAAAATAAATATATTTTATTCTAAATCTTTTATAAAATAATATTTATCTATTTTATAATATATTTTCTCTCTCTTAAATCAAATCCAAATCTAAATCCTAATCCAAATTTAAATCCAAATCCAAATCCAAATCCTAAACCCACGTATATACCAAACGGGCCCTAAAGTCACGTATATGCTTTAAATCTCACCATGTTAAAAAATATACATATAAAAGTTTGATGTTTTAAATTCAAACAAATAAAAAGCTTTTCAATCATGGAGTGATTTCATGATTAAAGTAACATGTAATGAATTCATAAAGACACTAATACATGTCTCTTATTGTGGCCCGTTTTTTATCCGGGTATGATGGATCTGTTTTTTTACCCGGGATATTGTGGCTATATAGGTGTTATCTGGGACTTTTGGTATCCTTTCTTCTCACAGAAGAAAGGTTGAATCCCTGGGTTAGGTAGGACATGCATCTCTGAGCATAGCAGATCTAATCAAAGAGATTTCATCTCCTTTTCACCGACTTCAAGATCTAATCAAAGAGATTTCATCTCCTTTTCACCAACTTCCAGATCGAATCAAATATAAATTGGGTTAATGTATCCAGGAGAAAATTAGAGGTTGTTTAAGCTTTGATTTTATGGGTTTTGCTTGTCAGCCATACTTTGATCGTTATCGATTTTTATTTTATTTTTGGACGAATTAGGGTTTCGGTGGAATTGGGGCTTTTGTTAATTTGATTTTTTTAAACCTAGGGTTTCAATTAGATTGGGGTTGTTTAGTATTTTTTGTCCTGGTGTCGGTTTGATGGTGATTGGTGAGCTTCGTTTGCATATTCCGGATTTCTAAGGTGTTGGTGAGAAAGTTAGGGTTTCATAGTTTAGAGGCGCTCCCGCCTATGATATCTTATATCGATTGGGCCTTTTGTTAGTGAGTTGGGTTCGCTTTTGATTACTTTCGGGTGTTAGGTGTTTGTTGTATGCTTTCTAGGGTTGGGAAATGTGCCCTTGAGTAGAATTATGGGTTTGATTTGTGGTGTTTAGTGAAGGTAATGATGGATCAGCCTCCCCTTTCTTGGCAGGGCATCACGGTAACGTGTTTGCAGCCATGGGGGTGGACTAATCTTGGCGTGGCAAGTCACTTGGTTCAGAACCATGTCGTAAGTAGTGTTGATGCCTCGACAAATACTGCTTTATTCTTTGTTGCATTCACTGATAGTTCATAGTGTTTCTGAGATCACTTATCTGATGGGCTGGCGAATTAATTAGGCTTGCAGCTTTGACCGGTTTGTAGCCATGGGCGGCGATACATATGTGTGCTCTCTGTGAGTTACAATGGTGTGTATATGGGAATGGAACACTTAATCGATAAGTGCGTATGTTGGTGGAGCGTTTATTTAGTTAATGTATTTGTTGATGGTTTGCTTATGTTGGTATGCATTGCCCGTATCTTGGCACACCATCCTGTTACGGTTGCAGCCAGGACGGGGATGTCTGCAGTTTCCCATTGAAGAAACTTCGGCGACGTTGTTTGCCTAGCTGTTTCGCTTTTGGTATTCAAATGTACATTTATAAGACTAGATTTTAACAACATTGAGGCTATGAAGAGTTTTAACGGGTCGGATTAAAAGTGAAATGGCCCATATCTTGGCACGGCAGCCTACTTGGGTTGCAGCCATGGTGGGCGCATTAATAGGAAGGAGTGTCCTATAATTTATTATTTTTCCTCTTTTGGGCCTTGCCCTTTCCTGTTTGGGCTTTGCCATGTCTCTTATTGTGGCCCGTTTTTTATCCGGGTATGATGGATCCGTTTTTTTACCCGGGATATTGTGGCTATATAGGTGTTATCTGGGACTTTTGGTATCCTTTCTTCTCACAGAAGAAAGGTTGAATCACTGGGTTAGGTAGGACATGCATCTCTGAGCATAGCAGATCTAATCAAAGAGATTTCATCTCCTTTTCACCGACTTCCAGATCTAATCAAAGAGATTTCATCTCCTTTTCACCAACTTCCAGATCTAATCAAAGATAATTATGGGTTTGCTTTGTGGTGTTTAGTGAAGGTAATGATGGATCAGCCTCCCCTCTCTTGGCAGGGCATCACGGTAACGTGTTTGCAGCCATGGGGGTGGACTAATCTTGGCGTGGCAAGTCACTTGGTTCAGAACCATGTCGTAAGTAGTGTGGATGCCTCGACAAATACTGCTTTATTCTTTGTTGCATTCATGATAGTTCAAAGTGTTTCTGAGATGACTTATCTGATGGGCTGCCGAATTGATTAAGCTTGCAGCTTTGACCGGTCTGCTGCCATGGCAGGTCAAACAATCATGTTTGCAGCCATGGGCGGCGATACATATGTGTTCTCTTCGTGAGTTATAATAGTGTGTATATGGGAATGGAACACTTAATTGATAAGTGTGTATGTTGGTGGAGCGTTTATTTAGTTAATATATTTGTTGATGGTTTGCTTATGTTGCCATGCATTGCCCGTATCTTGGTATTCAAGATTTTGAAAGACCCATGAAACAAACCTTAAATGTGAAATTAAAAGGTAGGACATGCATCTCACAGAAAAAATTGTCCGGAGAAGGGCAATTTTCTAAGCCTATTTTTCACGAGCAGTCTGTTTCTGCCTGCGGTTTATTTCTAAAGGCAATGATGAACGCTTCTGGACAACATCTTGGCGAGGTAACAACAGCGTAGCTGTCGTTGCAGCCATGCCAGATCTGAGCCTTACTTTATATTACTTTTATACTTTTTGTCATTTCAGGTTTTCAAAAGGCTGTGGTAGGTATTAAAACTCATAAAACTAGATCAGAAGCTGTTGCTTCGCTGCTACGTGCTTTGTTGATGTTTTCGGACAACGTATCATTGCAGCCACAAATGTTTCTCGCTCTTAACAGGTTGCAAATGTTTCTTCCTCTTAACATAAAACTTTCATTGCTTTTATATTCTTATTACGCTTTCAGTCAATTTTTATGAGACGAGACTGATAGTAGCATTGATTATAAGTGGCTGTCATCATCATTTAAAAAAAATCGGTTCAATGGGAGTATTAAGGGTATAAGGGTGTTTCGGATAAGCAGCTTTGAATTATCTGACCTATGATGTTTCATAGCACTTACCAGCTACACTTTATGATGGAGTGCATATACAGGAAGTTGGAAATTGGGTATGTGGACCAGACAAGCATGTCTCGAATAACGAATACTGAAGCAAAACTTATGGTGTAGATGACAAGGGGAGTTGATATATTAGCCGTACAGGTAATTGAGTTTAAATCACTTAGCTACATTTATTGCACCACAAATTGGTGTGTCGTGGATCATTATTACAAAATTGAACATATGCTTTGAAAATGGAGCCACAATTTTATTTTTACTTTGTTTTATTTTTAGAACGAATGAGTATGTTAAGTTACTTACCATATGGGATTTAGTAAATATTTGGATAAAAATATAAGATTTTGGGTTAAGAAAGATAGCCTATGGGAGCCATATTGAGTGTGACTAGAAATTTCTTTTGCAGGTTAGTGGCCCTTCTGGGCAAATGACTCGGGTTCCAGGCGGCATGACAAGTTTGGATGGTAGGAATATACATGAGGAGGCTATAGACAATAGATAAGTTCACATTAGGAATACATGATGTGCACTACTTAAAAAATTTGTGGTTTTTCAGGCTTACAAAAATTCCATAATCTTACAATGACATGTATCTCTGAAAATAACGAGTTCCATAGTTATGTAATCTGCTCTCAAAACACAGTACCAAACACCCATATAAAATTGTCTTCGGCGGCTTGCTATGTCTGCTAACTTAAAAGTTGTTTCTGCTTCGTGTTGCATAAATTCACTCTCCATTGATATACGGTTTCAGGTCATTGCAAGACACGCGGACTGGAAATAGAGTGGTGCACATCTGCATCTTGGTAAGTAACAGTGTAAAAGTACCTACGTTGGAAAATATTATGGTGGGGATCCTCAAGTTGGGAGACGACCTCCGGCTCGGTATGCACTTAAAGCTAGACTAATCTAATAAATATTGTTTTAGTATCACATGTCCCTATAAAATCAGTGTTATGTTTCTGTTTCAGGTGCACCCACATACTTTTGTTCTGAAAAGGAATAAGGCGGCTAAGCTACACAAGGGCTGAAGCCAGGTGGTGTGGTTTAGGTTAGTGAAAATTGTGGCTACGGAAGCTGAGACTGAGTTACTGGATGAACAAAAAGCCACAAAGAAGCTCAACATTCAAGATTAGATGATCTCATTGAAGAAAACTTGCAATAACTTGGCTGTCCATCAAGATCAGATGATCATACTGAGGAAGTTAAGGAAGAATACAAACGCAGCGTCGCTAGGTATTATTATCTGCATTTATGTTGCTACATGTATTCTAAGTTGAATTCCAAGCTCTTCTGGATAAGATATCCGAACTTGCTGATGTAAGTGGAATACAGTCTAAAGGATTTATGTCAGATTTCTCAGAATTTTCCGTTTCCAAGTTTACAAGTCATTTGAAGAAGGTACAATAGAATCTATATGATTTTCTTTCTCAAGATAATAAAATTTATAATTGCGTATATTCAGTTTTGAATTTATGCAAGCGTCTGTACTAGGTTGATTCTTTTAAATTATAGATTTAATTGGTTAAAGCTTTATTTGCGAAAGAAAACGAATTCAGATATATTTTTAGCCATTCTTGCAATTTGCAAAATTTTAAACACTATAGTTTGTAGTTTGCAGCATTTTGAAAAAAATGTAATAAACATCTAAAAGCAGAAAACATGTCTTAGGTATTTGTATTAAACGTTGTCAATATAATGTGCAGGTGGGTCAATTTCTGCATGTGCAAGTTGGGCGGTTGGAACCGCAACAACTACTTCTGAGGTTGCCGACGCGGATGACAACCGACAAGGAAACAACATCAAAAACCCGAGGTGCAGAAAAACTCCCGCCGCGGAGCGGCGGGTATTAGATACTTGTTCTTTGAATATCATGAATAAAACATTTTACCAAAAACAAAAAGAGTAAATGAATTATATATACAAGTGAAACGAGTGTACAAATTTATTCCCCTATACATTTGTCACCTATAAGATAACATAATATAAATCCAAACTTATTAAGCTAACACATCTTTAGTACATGTGGGATAAAAACAATATTTTATCTAGAAAACATATAAATACATGTAACTATCTGCCTTTTTACAACGAGTGTTCCTTATTTACTTCCACTCATATTCAAGCTTAGCTACCTATTTGTGTTTAAACTTGAAAAACCTTTAGTTAAAAGAGAGGGGCACACGGTTGCTCAACTTGGGATGTAGTGACGAGAGCTTTAGGAGTCCTAAATACCATTAGTCCATTACACTTATCGAGCTATAGAAAACTAAATTCCTGACGAAATGTCTTCAAGACGTCAGGGACTAAGGGTGTTTATGTGCTTGATAATATAATGCCGTATTAGTGGTTGCTTTGTTTGAAATAGTTAAGGAAAAGATGACCGTACATGTTCAAGACTAGTGATGGTAGTATGTTTGCTTATATTCCTTGGAATATTCCACGCTCAAGTCTTCGGGCCTCAGATGAAAAAGGATAAGTCTTCTGATGATGATGTTATCTGTGTATTTACCACCTCATGGTTGATGCTCAGTAAGGTTATGAAGTAATGTTTAAAGCATGTTTGCAACCCTGACAAGGATCTTAAGTCACTTCTTTGTTTCAGGCTGCCGACTCTCCCTACGTCCTAAAAACTTATTATTCCGTGACCGAAGGCAAAAACGAACAAGAGATTTCCGAGCTATTAAGAGATTTTCGAGACATTCAACATGAACATCGACAAGTGAAATCTTCAAATATCCTTAGCTATACTCAGTTGTATACTATTATACTTGGGCAATATATTTGCTCTACGACAAGTAATTATTTTTTTGAAATTTCTTAATCTTTGTCACTTTTATGTAACTATATATGTAGATGAAGGAATTGAGGTTTCAAACAAATGATGTGAAGAAGTGTTGCTAACTTAAAATAGCACAAATTTTAGCCGCGGGGCGTCTAACGCTCAAAATATTTATATAAAAGTTTGATGGTTTAAGTACAACAAAATAAAAAGCTTTTTTAACCATGAGTGGAATATCATGAAAATAAAAAAGTTATCATACAAGTTATCATATAGGATATTACATGGGTAGATTTAATAATCTTTCCATTATAACTCCAAAATAATAACATAATACTAAACTCAACTTGCCCAACTAAGATAACTTTAGTATATAACCTACCTTCCTTCTCATTCTATTGACTGTGTGCGATCAAAAACAATATTTTTTTGTCAAGAAAATATATCTGACTCGTACATGTAAGGTGCTTGCTTTTTTTATAGTAAGGGCTAGTTTATTTACCTCCACTCATTCTCAAGCTTAGCTACCTTTTTATTTTGAAACATGAAAATCTTTTGTTAAAAGAGGGGAACTTGATGTAGTCACGAGATAACTCAGGGACTAACGACGTTGTTTTGTTTGGAAAAGGAAAAGATGATCGTGCATGTTCAAGACTATTGAGCGTATGCTTGCTGAGTTTCCTAAGATTGCGACATTCGAGTCTCTAGACCTCAGATACTTGATGAAAAAGAAAGTGCCATCTGATGATGGAGGTGATCATGTTATCCTTGTATTTACCATCTCATGGTTGATGCTCACTAACTTTATGGAATAATGTTTGAAACATGTTTAATTTGCAACTCTGACAAGGATCTTAAGTTACTTGTTTGTTTCAGGCTGCCGGTCTCTATCAGTCGATAGCTAGCCTAGTGGGCCTCGCCTTAAAAACATATAATTCCTTGACCGAATGCAATAAAGAACAAGAGAATTCCGAGATAGAGATTTCTGGGATAATAACCGCACGCTAGCGTAAAGTGTCGGTGTCTCATAATGCTTGGGGCTAGGGATGCTAGGGTCGCTCAACACCCAAAAAGGGTGCACGGGGTCAAGGTTTCCCCGCCAATTCAAACTTTTCTGAACAACTACTTCCAATTTAATGATTCAACTTTTACTTATCATTTGAAGACTAGTTATGAGAAACTTGGATAATTATGAGAAACTTATCATAATGCTTGGGGCTAGGGATGCTAGGGTCGCTCAACACCCAAAAAGGGTGCACGGGGTCAAGGTTTCCCCGCCAATTCAAACTTTTCTGAACAACTACTTCCAATTTAATGATTCAACTTTTACTTATCATTTGAAGACTAGTTATGAGAAACTTGGATAATTATAAAACAACTTTTACTAATCATCTGAACAACTATATAGCTTTGAATATCGTATTAAAGAGTCATCAAGATTTGAATATCATGAAAAACACAAAAAGTTGATTAATCATACAAGTTATCGTCTGTGATATTACATGCCCAGATTTAATAATCAGGACACAGAAAATACCATAACAATAACATCATACTAAACTCAACTTACCCAATCAACTTAACTTTAGTATATAACTTGCCTTCGTTTTGTTTCTATTACCTATGTGGGGTCAAAAATAGATATTTTATCAAGGAACTATATCTTAACACATGTAAGGTGTCTGCATTTTTTTATAACACTGATTGTTTATTTACCTCCACTTATACTCATGCTTAGCTATGTTTTTGTTTTTGAAACCGTAGTTCAGGATATCAAGTTAACGACACCCAAAAATCCGAATTATAAGAAATCAGTGACAAATGAAATCTTCACATCCTTAGTTATAATCAGTTGTATACGTTTTATACCTGGGCGATATATTTGCTCTACAACAACTAATCACTCTTGTGAAATTTCTTAATTTTTTTTAAACTTTTATGTACTGATATATGTAGATGAAGGAATAGAGGTTTCAAACAAATGATGTGAGGAGGTGTTGTTAGCTTAAAATGGCACAAATTTTAGCCGGGAGATGTCTAACATTCAAAATATTCATCCAAAGTCGGATAACTTAAATCACATTACGATCAATATATGCATATAAAAGTTTGATGCTATAAATCTTTTTAACCATGATTGTTCTAACTTTGAATATCATGATAAAAACAAAAAGTTAGTTATTCATACAATTTAACTTTGAATATCATGAAAAAAAAAAACAAAAAGTTAATTATTCATTCAAATTATCTGTACATATTTAATACCCGGCACATGTAATCAATATGCAATACTAATCTTAAGCTACCACCCTTTTCTTTCTATTACCTGTTTGGGATCAAAAACAATTTTTTATTAAGAAAATGCATGTAAAACATGTAAATGTGTCTGCTCTTTTTATTTCTATTTACCCATCTCGGATTAAAAAATAAATAAATAAATAAATAATTGTAATTGAAAAGTAATGGCACATATACGAGTTACCAATGCTAGTTTTTGGTTTACTCTATCAAAACTTAATTACCGTGTTTAATGTGAAAACATGAAAATCTTTTTTCTATAAGATAACTTGTAACGATAAAACAACTTCTGCCTAATGATTTGATTTCGAACGAAGATAGTATTGAACCTCTTGATATTTCTTGTTTTGTTTTGCACAAATTAACATGATGAATAACGCAAGTGGATAAGACATCAGTAACAAACAAGTTACACAATATGAACAAACTAAGATATTTTTGAATAATTAGATGAGGTACACTCGAAAACACTTACTTAAAATATATTGTATAGTGAGAATCCTTCACTAGGGACCGTAAATGTGCTGCTTACGCATTTAAATTCACGTGTACTTCTTGTCATAAACTCGTAACTAATAAGTACTCATCATTTGTTGACCAATACAAAAGATTAAATAAAGATAGAAGATGTACTTCTTCTACGACAAATTAAATGTTGACGATGAATAGAGGTTTCAAACAAGTTATGCGAAAAATTGTCTTAACTTAAAATTGCACAAATTATATATGTTGTGATCTTTCATTCAAAATATTCATGCAAAACTCAGATGCTTTAATCTCACCACGTTCAAAGTGTATATTTGCAAGTTGAATGCTCAAATACAACAAATAAGGCTTTTTAACCATGAAATAATAAGCTTTTTGAGAGGTGTGTTGATTTATTTTGCACATTAACTCAAACATTGTTTATATCCCGAAGAATTTGAACTACGATGGAACATGCATTCTATGTTCCAATATGCATTCAATAAAACTATTGTTCTCACCAACGCATGTCACTCATAACTTACACAATTTTAAACAGGTTTCAACAAACAAGAAGCTTCTTAACCTTGAAATAATTATGAACAAAACCTTTTGGTAAATTCACAGTAAGTTACTAAGTCACACAAGTTATCTCCGTAACAATGACTGGCTAGGTTTTAATTATTCAATTATTATCCCCGCCAATAACACCATACTAATATCAACTTACCCGGCCAACATGATTTTAGCATATACCCTACCAACTTCTTTTTTTCACTACCTATGTGAGATCAAACATTTTTTTCTAAAAGATATTTCAACACATTTAAGCTATCTACCTCATTTTAATTTTTAACAAAGGTTCTTTATTTATCTCTACTAAAATTAAAGCTTAACTACTTTTTTATTATAAAACTACATAATCATTATTCTAGGTGATAAGTCTGAGCTAAAATAAGCCTTTAAAGCTTAATGTTGATTCAAACCAACGTTATCCTTTAGTCTATTGTTTTATTGATTCAACTTTTACTTATCAATTGATTGCATTGTCCTTTCCAAGCAATATTGAAGACTGGTTATGAGAAACTGGATAGTTAAATAAACTCTTTTTTAAGAGTTTAAATTGACACATGTGTGCTCTAATCTCCAAATCGAGTCATAGCCATGGTATAATTAGTTGTATACGTTTTATACTTGGGCGATATATTTTCTCTACAACAACTAATTAATCCTTTGAAATTTCTTAATTTTTGTAACTATATATATGTAGATGAAGGAATAGACGTTTAAAACAAATGATGTGAAGAAGTTTTGTTAACTTAAGATAGCACAAATAAGAAGCTTTTTAACCTTCAAATAATATAACATTTATGATAACATATAATAAGTGCCTGGAAAATCATGAACAAAACCCTTTTGCTAAATTCACAAAAAGTTATTAACTCACACAATTAGGGGAGAGACTGATTTGCTAGATTTTTAATCTAATGAGTCATTATCCCACCACTAACATCATACTAAAATATAGTACTCATCATTTGTTAACCAATATAAAATATGAAATAGAGATGTACATCCTTAGCTATAATCACTTGTATAAAATTTATCCTTGGAAGATATATTTGTCCTACGATAAATCTTTTATATAATAAAGGAATTACATCATTTCGGAGTGATTTTGTCAATTTATTTATAATGAAAAATTAATTGGGCCAATAAGAGAGCTCAATTTTGCCACGTAAGCAAAATCGTGTGATGTGATTGGTTAATAAAAGTCAAAATTAAATTGATTTTTGTCAAAATCTAATAAATTTGGTGGAGAAATTTGGTTGATAAAAAAAAACATAAAAATATAGGTGTTAAATTTGTGAAAACCAAAAACTTAAAAAAAAAAAGAGGTAATTAATAAAACTTTAGTGGTTGATTTTTTAAAAATCATATACAGTTAAGTGTAATATTATAAGCCTCCATGTTTTTAAAAACCTTTGGATTATAAACAAATATCCCCTTATACTTTATTTCATTTATACTTTATATCTTAAAAAATACAATGTATATGTTGTTCTAAAATAACAACATATAAATTTTCATAAAATTATAAGTATCAATATTTTTAGTATATACACTCAATAATGACTCATTTATTTTATTTTTAAAAGTTTAACCTATGTGGACACGAGTTTATATTTTAAATACGGTTAAATTACTAAAAACGGGAATACAACAATCAAATTGTAAGCACGGGTTACTTTAATATAAAAAGAAATACACGCGATCGTACTTATATAAAGATATCAACGCTCATTATGTGCTATTAAACTTGCATCATGTGTACAACATAATATCAGTAGTGAAATTTAAATAAGAACATCACATCTTTGTCAGCTAAATAAAATTAAATCTTGAGTTACCCAACAAAAGTTTTTACAAATATTTTACCAAATTATAATGGATATTAATGCATAATGAAAAAACGTTGCATAAGTATTAGTTGTACTTATATCACAATTTTCATGGGCAAATTCTTATATGTGTATATACTGAATTAAAATGTTAAAATAAATTTGATTTATGTGTAAATTTCGTGCGTGCACGAAACTTATAACTATATAATTATATGCAATTACCTTTAAAAACACAATATTCAATATTAATACAGAATAATTTTTTTGACAAAACCGCGTACGTGCACGGGTATAATTATAACTAGTTAAATGTAGACGAAGAATAGAGGTTTCAACAAATAAGAAGCTTTTTAACCTTAGAAATAATTTAACATTTATGATAACATATAGTGCTTGGAAAATCATCAACATAACCTTTTGCTAAATTCACAAAAAGTTAATAAAGCACACAAGTTAGGGCGAAAGATTTGACTAGCCAGATTCATAATCTGTTCAATCATTATCCCGCCAACAACATCATAATGATATCAACATATTCAACCAACATGACTTTAGTATATATCCTACCAACTACTTCTTTTCGCTACCTATGTGGGATCAAACATTTTTTTTATAAGATAGTTTAACACCTGAAGCTATATAACTCTTTTTCATTTTTAACGAAGGTTCTTTATTTATCTCTGCATGTAATTCTCCCTTTATTATAGAACTACATAATCATTTTTCTAGGTGATAAGTCTGAACTAAAATAAGCCGTTGCTTAATGTTTGATTCAAACCAGCACTATCCTTTAGTCTATTGTTTTTTGGATTTAACTTTTACTTATCAAATGATTGCGTCATCCTTTCCAAGCAATATCGAATACTAGTTATGCGAATACACGTTGATTCTGATCAGGGCCTCTCCAAGTTTATTTTTTTGCATGGTTTGTGTTTTGTCTATCGTTTTATTGGTTCAACTTTTACTTATCCAATGATTGCGTTATCCTTACCAAGCAATATCGAATACTAGTTATGCGAAACTTGGATGCTATATATGTATGTTGACTTATAATAACACAAATGTTAGCTAGGGGTGATCTAACATTCAAATATTTATGAAGTTGGATACTTTAATTCCATTACAATCAATATATGCATATAAAAGTTTGATGCTTGTTTTACTGGATGAAATGCTCTTTACTCAAAAAGTTTAATGTTTTAAATCCAACAAATAAAAAAGCTTTTTAACCATGAGTGGTGTAGCTTTAAATGTCATGAAAAAAAAGAAAAGAAAAAAAAGAAAGGTTAATTAACTATACAATTAATAGCAAAGATCATATCCGGTGCAATTTTTAAATACAATCTTTACAATAAGATAGCACTAATCTTATCTTTAGTATATAAGCTATCATCCTTTTCTTTGTACTATTTATGTGGGATCAAAAAAAAAATTATCAAGAAAATGTTTACACATGTAAGATGCATGCTTTTTTTTAGGTAGGTGATTTGCACACTCTCATAAATAATTGAGACATTTAAATTTTGAGTGTTTGAACATTTATACCCTCAAATAATTTTTAGTTATATTTATCTTGTAAAAGTATAAATGTCCAAGCACTCAAAATTTGAATGTCCCAATCATTTATGGGAGTGTGTAAATCACCTCTCTTTTTCTTATAACAACGGTTGTTTATTGACCTCTAGTACTCATACTCAAGCTTAGGTACCTTTTTGCTTTTGAAACTTGACAATCTTTTGTTAAAAGAGGGGAACAAGTTTGCTTTATTTTGTGACGAGATAACTTTAGAGCTTTAGAAGACCATGCCAATGAAATGGCTTAAAGACGCCAAGGACTAACGGTGTTGATGTGTTTGATAATATGATGTCTTAATATTAAGCTTGCTTGTATTCTTGAGATTGCAGTGCTCGAGTCTCAGGGCCTTCGATACTTGACGAAAAAGAATAAGTCTTCCGGTTACTGTTTGAAGCATGTTTGCAACCATGGCAAGGATCTCAAAAGTCACTTCTTTGTTTCAGGCTGCCTACTCTCAAGCTGTTAGTCGATAGCCTGGTGGACCTTGCCTTAAAACTTATGATTCCCTAACCGAACAAGACATTTCTAGATGAGAGATTTTCGAGATACTCAACATGAACATCGGATCTTACACTCCTTACCCCTTGACTAAAAATAGCACAAATGTTAGCCACGAAGTGATTTAACGTTCAAAATGTTCATGAAGTCAGATACTTTAAATTCAATATATTACAATCAATATATGCATATGAAAGTTTGATGCTTTAAATCCAACAATACAAAAACTTTTTAACTATGACGATTTAGCTCTAAATATCATGAAAATAAAAAGTTAATTAATCATACATGTTATCATCATGGTTCACGAGTTTAGATTTATTAGTCTATACTAGTCAACCAATGACAATATCATAATATTACTCTTAACCTAGCCAACCAACATAACTTTAGTATATAAGCCACTATACATTTCTTTATATAACCTATGTGGGATCAAAAACAAACATTTATCTAGAAAATATATAAACACATGTAAGCTATGTGCCTTTTTACAATGATGTTCCTTATTTACCTCCACTCATACTCAATCTTAGCTACCTTTTTGTTTTGAAACTTGAAAAAACAAATTAAAAAATAAAAAAAAGGAGAACAAGGTTGCTCAACTTGGCATGTAGTGACGAGATAACTTAGAGCTCTACAAACACCTAAATACTAAAATACCATTACATTTCTCATTACTATCAAGTTGCGAGTTACCAACCACGGCCTTCCCACATTCGCCTCATAAATTGCGAAGCACTTTTTCCTAATCGCGTTCAAAATCTCTATAGTAAGCTCAATTGTGTGTCAATCAACCAATGAAACTAGAAAATATGTATTGGAGAATATGATAATTTGTGTATAAATCTTTTCTTAAATGATACACATTTAAGACAGTAAACTGGTATGAATTTGTTTAATCTTTTCAGATAAAATTTAGACTAAAATACACCGTTGGTCCCTAAACTTGCCAGGGTGCATCGCGATCGACCGAAACTGGCCATATTCATCGCCATAGGTCCAAAACATGGCCATTAAATGCCAGATTAGTCCTTTGACCAAGTCAAAGTCTGTTTTTTGTTTTGTAGTCGAGGGTATTTTAGTCCATACACATTTATACTTTTATAACACATTTATGTTTTACCCCTTCATCTTTCATCCTCTTCATCATCTACCCAAATCATTCATCTCCCCAACATTCATCATTCATTTCCCCAACAATCATACTGGAAAAAATCTGTTGATGAACATCTGCACACCTTACCGTAACATAAAGAAGTTACAGTCTATATCTCATATACACTTTGCACTTCAACATTACCAATTTAGTATCAGTGCGGTAAGATCCACCACTAAACCATGATTAATACCATATAGTATAAAGTTTTAGTCTTTCTGTTTTTGCACCATGTTCACAAAATTTGGTGCTATCATGAATGCGTACGTGTATACCAGCACCGCATATTTTGAGACATTAAAATTTGGTGCTATCATGAATGCGTACGTGTATACCAGCACCGCATATTTTGAGACATTTATGGTATTTTACGAGTTTTCATATATACTTGGTAAAATACTAAATTCTTATCACATTTGGTATAAATTTAATATTTCACATTCTTAGTTGAGTATCACAACTGATAACACATATATGATGAAGAGTGTAATACTCTTCATCTTTCTTACAATGTTATATCACAAGAGATAAATAAGTGTCACTTAAAAATATCAAAATGAATAAAAAGGAAGCAAACTATAAAAATAGAGACTTTACATATTCTCAAAATCAAACAAGTGTTGCATTAAATTAGCATTTTTTTGAACTAAATAAGAATTCACCTAAAGAGACTTTATCCCTTTTATTTCTAGTAAGAGTATAATATCACAAGTGATAGATAACATTGGTTGCATTAAAAAAATATGCGCTTGTCAATTGCGATGAAAGGCATAAAAACTATCTTGTAACTAAAAATTATAAAATTATTAGAAAACACATAGGTGATAATATATAAAAATATACAGAGCAATGAAATATCTCATGTGATATTAAAGGTTAAAAAACATACTTGTTTGTTTATGAAATATCACAAGTGATATTAGACATTAACTTTTTTATAATAAAATATCACAATTGATATTAGACATGTAATATAATAAAGTTTAATAATAAGCATGAAAACACATGAAAATAGACGAAAATGTATAAAAACTGCAAAAAATGGACGAAAATATATGAAAACGGACAAAAACGTATAAAAACGAATGAAAAGAGTATGAAAACGGAAGAAAGCGTCTGAAAACGGACGAAAATATAAAAAAGGATTAAAATGGACAAAAACGTATGAAAACGGACGAAATCGTCTGAAAACAAACTAAAGCGTCTAAAAATGGACGAAAACGTAAAAAAATGGACGAAAGCGTATATAAACCTATGAAAACGGACAAAAACGTAAGAAAACACACGAAAACGTATTAAAACGGACGAAAACGAAAGAAAACAGACGAAAAGGTATGAAAACGGATGAAAACGTAAGAAAACATAGGAAAACAGACGAAAATGTAAGAAAACAGGCGAAAACGTAAGAAAATTGACGAAAACGTATGAAAACGGACAAAAGCGTATAAAAACGGACGAAAACGTATGAAAACGGATGAAAACGTAAGAAAAACCGTAAGAAAACGGACAAAAACATAGGAAAACAGAAGAAAAGGTAAGAAAACAGACGAAAACGTAAGAAAACGAACAAAAACATAAGAAAACAAACAAAATCGTATGAAAATGTAAGAAAACAGACGAAAACGTATGAAACCGGACGAAAACGTAAGAAAACGGACGAAAACGTATGAAAACGTAAGAAAACGGATGAAAACGTATGAAAACGTAAGAAAACAGACGAAGCCGTAACAAGACTGACGAAAACGGACGAAAACGTAACAAAACGGACGAAAACGTATGAAAACGTAAGAGAACAAACGAAAACGTAAGAAAACGGACGAAAACATATGAGAACGGACGAAAACGTAAAAAAACAGACGAAAACGTAAGAGAACGGACGAAAACGTATGAAAACGGACGAAAACGTAAGAAAACAGAAGAAAACGTATAAAAAGCGGAAAAAACGGACAAAAACGTATGAAAACTGACGGAAAAAAAACGTGTAATTAAAAAAAGTGATAAAAAAAATATAAATAATGAGAAAATAAATAAGAAAGATAAAAAGAAAAGAAAAATATAAGAAAAAACATGGACTTAGGTTTAAACATATAAATCTTAGGTTAATTACTACCATTAGATCAAACTATATGGAAGGTGGGGATTTATCCCTTTGTATGCAAGGATTTTTGAGTATGCAAAATAAAGTGCCTCTGTAGGAAGTAGATCCAGATTTGCTCATCAAAAAACAATCATCTAAAAAATGCCAAATAAAAAGTTTAATATGGACCATATAGGAAGTAGATCCAGTCCTGCTCATAAAAAACAATCATCTAAAAAATAACAATTCATCTAAAAAATGCCAAATAAAAAGTTTAATATGGACCATATAAGAAGTAGATCCAGTTCTGCTCATAAAAAATAATCATCAAAAAAACAACAATTTATCTAAAAAATGCCAAATAAAAAGTTTAATATGGACCATATAAGAAGTAGATCTAGTCCTGCTCATAAAAAACAATCATCTAAAAAATAATAATTCATCTAAAAAATGCCAAATAAAAAGTTTAATATGGAACCATATAGGAAGTAGATCCAGTCCTGCTCATCAAAAAACAATCATATAAAAAATAACAATTCATCAAAAAAATGTCAAATAAAAAGTTTAATATGTACCATATAAGAAGTAGATCCAGTTCTGCTTATCAAAAAACATATAAGAAGTAGATCCAGTTCTGCTTATCAAAAAACAATTATCTAAAAAATAACAATTCATCTAAAAATGCCAAATAAAAAGTTTAATATGGACCATATAGGAAGTAGATCCAGTCCTGCTCATCAAAAACAATCATCTAAAAAATAACAATTCATCTAAAAAATGCCAAATAAAAAGTTTAATATGGACAATATAGGAAGTAGATCCAATTCTGCTCATCAAAAAACAATCATTTAAAAAATAATAATTCATCTAAAAAATGCCAAATAAAAAGTTTAGTATGGAGCATATAGGAAGTAGATCCAGTTCTGCTCATCAAAGAACAATCATCTAAAAAATAACAATTCATCTAAAAAATGCCAAAAAAAAAAGTTTAATATGGACCATATAAGAAGTAGATTTAGTCCTGCTCATAAAAAACAATCATCTAAAAAATAACAATTCATCTAAAAAATGCCAAATAAAAGTTTAATATGAAACATATAGGAAGTATATCGAGTTCTGCTAATCAAAAAACAATCATCTAAAAAATAACAATTAATCTAAAAAATGACAAATAAAAAGTTTAATATAGATCATATAGGAAGTAGATTCATTTCTGCTCATCAAAAAACCATCACCTAAAAAATAACAATTCATCTAAAAAATGTCAAATAAAAAGTTTAATATGGACCATATATGAAGTAGATCCAGTTCTGCTCATTAAAAACAATTATCTAAAAAATAACAATTCATCTAAAAAAATGTCAAATAAAAAGTTTAATAATGACCATATAGGAAGTAGATACAATTCTGCTCATCAAAAAACAATCATCTAAAAAATAACAATTCTTCTAAAAAATGTCAAATAAAAAGTTTAATATGGACCATATAGGAAGTAGATCCGGTTCTGCTCATCAAAAACAATGATCTAAAAAATAACAATTCATCTAAAAAATGCCAAATAAAAAGTTTAATATGGACCATATAGGAAGTAGGTCCAGTCCTGCTCATAAAAAACAATCATCTAAAAAATAACAATTCATCTCAAAAATGTCAAATAAAAAGTTTTATATGGAGCATATAGGAAGTAGATCCAGTTCTGCTAATAAAAAAACAATTATCTAAAAAATAACAATTTATTTAAAAAATGCCAAATAAAAAGTTTAATATTGACCATGTAGGAAGTAGATCCAGTCGTGCCCATCAAAAAACAATCATCTAAAAAATAACAATTCATCTAAAAAATGCCAAAGAAGGTTGTTATTTCTGATGCCGATAGTAATTTATCAAAGACTACTACAAATGTAGTCTACAAAGAGGTTCTTCACGGGCTTTGATCAGTTATCAACAGGTATGTATGGATATTCATATGATGCGATATGCATTTGTTTTTTACATGTTTTATCATTGAGACAAATGTTTTACTTACACCTTCTTTTTATGCTTTATTAGGTTCTCGACGAATTTTTATTGGCTTACCACTTCATCAACTTTCCACTACATACGCTTTCTTTTTAAAGGCTGCAAGATTGAAGACCACGTGAATGACTGTTTATTACATTATTACTTACAATTATTGTACTCTATATTGTACTTGACTTATTACTTCATATTAATAAATAACTGATTCACTATTTTTTTACTTTTGTTATTTTTCTTATTTTGTTTACACACTAATTTTCCTTATTTTTGCAATATCTCTTCTAAAAACCCGTGGATTCCACGGGTCTTATAAGCTAGTTATAACTATACGTCTATATATGTATAAGATGAACCTAACTAGAAAGAAGCTCTTAGGATGCAACACACTTCAGGATGGAAGGCTCTTAGGAACAAATTTGTGCGGCGCATACTATAAAGGATGTGTCATGCTCAAATCATTCGTTTACATTTCAGATGAGTCAATTCTTAACACCGTGTTTTTGGGCAACTTATAAGCCAGCTCTCGCTTTTTGCCTCTTTAGGTAAATGGTAAACATATGAAATCTACCAAATTTTGGACATCAATCATAATAATCAGTTATTTGACTCAATAACGATATGGTGAACAATAAATGGGCAGTTCCTAATGCAATATGTTCATGTCACTACACGTTTTCATTTATAACAACATAGTAACTATAGAAACGAGCTAAAAATAGCAAATTAATATATACATAAAAGATGACACCATATCAGATACGTTAATTGTTAAATAAAGCAATATGCTTACCAAGCATGTCATCATCGCCTTTAGACGGTAACCCATCACAAGGACGAACGGTGTAATTGTTTAGAGCCACAGGGATGATTTATGTAAATTTATGTAATTAATTTTTGATTAGAGGCTACAAAAGGAAAATTAGGCAAGTTTAGGGCTACTTTAGGAAAAAAAAAAAAAAAAAAAAAAAAAAAAAAGTTTGATGCCCACAAAAGGAAAATGTGGCAAGTTCGATGCATTTTCAGACAATTTGCCCTACATTTTATCCTTGGAAGATATATTAGTTCTACGACCAATTATATTGTCTTAACTTAAATTTGCTCAAATTTTACATGCTGTGATCTAACATTCAAAATATTCATGTAAAACTCATATGCTTTAATCCCACCACGTTCAAAATGTAGATATACAAGCAGGGACGGAGCTTGAAACATTTTTTCAAGAGGGCCAAAGTGACATTTACTCATTTCAGGGGGGCCAAATAATCAAATATGTATTTTTTTCAATAGCTCTACATTAAATCTACTGTGAATTTACAGTAAATGCAAAATTTTTTGGGGGGGCCAGGGCCCACCCCTGCCCTTTATATCCTCCGTCCATGTATACAAGCTGGATGCTTAAATCCAATAAATAAGAAGCTTTTTAACCTTGAATGTTTAACATATAATAAGTGCTTTGAGATCATGAACAAAACCTTTGCAAAATTCACAAAAAGTTAGTAATTTATACAAGTTACCGGCCGGACAATAAGTGGATAGATTTTTCATCTATCCAACATCCACCAATAACATAATATTATAACCAAAATTTTTTGGGGGGGCCAGGGCCCACCCCTGCCCTTTATATCCTCCGTCCATGTATACAAGCTGGATGCTTAAATCCAATAAATAAGAAGCTTTTTAACCTTGAATGTTTAACATATAATAAGTGCTTTGAGATCATGAACAAAACCTTTGCAAAATTCACAAAAAGTTAGTAATTTATACAAGTTACCGGCCGGACAATAAGTGGATAGATTTTTCATCTATCCAACATCCACCAATAACATAATATTATAACCAACATATTTGTCCAACATAACTTTAGTATATATCCTACCAACTTCTTCTTTTCACTACCGATGTGGGGTAAAAAAACAATACTTTACAAGAAAAATGTATCGACGCATGTAAGCTATCCCCTTTTTCATTCTTAACTAATGTTATTTATTTATGTCTACTAAAATTCAAGCTTAACTATCTTTTTATTATAAAACTACATAATCAATATTCTAGGTGATGATTTTTAACTAAATAAAACTACATTTCTTTCCAACTTTATTTTGACACAAACATGATGAGACACAGCTTTCATATATATGTTATACAGTAGTATTTAGAGAAATGTGTTATCTTAGATAGTTAAATGACACGATGTGTGTTGGTTTTTTTTGCACATAGACTCAAACCTTATTTAAATCTAGAAGAAAAGAAATAAATGTTGATTTGTATTTAGTCCATTGTTTTTATTAATTCAACTTTTACTTATCAGTTGATTGCATTATCTTTTCCAAGCAAATATTGAATACTAGTTGTGAGAAACTTAAATAGTTATAAAACTAAGAGTTAACTACATTTTTGGTCCTTGTGGTTGTACCTGGATTTCACTTTTGGTCCATTTATTCAAAAAGTTGCGATTTTAGTCCAAAATGAATAGTTTGGTTCCACTTTTGGTCCATTTTTCTAACGAAGTTAGTTCAGTTAGTTAAGTCGAATTGTAAAGTGGCAACATTAGTCCTTTAACCTAACGGTCGTTAACAACGTTAGTCATTTATACCAAAGATCATTTGCAACGTTAGTCCTTTCTGTTAGTTAGTCCTTTAAAAAAAAATTCTAAAAAAATTCTAATAAATGTTTTTTTGTCTAATTTTTTTTTTCATAAAAAAATAATTCGAAATTTTTTTAAAAAAAAATCTCAAATTTTTTTCAAGAAAAAAAAATTTCTTAAAAAATTCTAAAAAAAAATTAGAAAAAAATTTTCTAAATTTTTTTTTCTAAAATAAAATTCTAAAAAAAAAAAATCGAAAAATATTCTAAAAAAAACTTTTTTTCCGAAAAAAATAATTTGAGATTTTTTTTAAGAAAACAAAATCTAATTTTTTTTCCTAGAAATGGACTAAAACTATATCAAAAAAAATTTAGACATGTTTTTTAGAAATTTTGTACTAACCCATATCAAAATGGACTAAAACCATATCAAAATTTTTTTTTTTTATCAAAATGATAGTTTGGTTTCACTTTTCTAAAAAATTTTGTACTAGTTTCACTTTTCTAAAAAGTTTCTAAAAAATAGACTAAAACCATATTAAAATGATAGTTTTAGTACATTTTTTTTTAGAAATTTTTTAGTCCATATCAAAAAATCGCAAAATGTCGATGCTAAAAAATTTTCTAAAAAATGGCAATGCTAAAAGAATTTCTAAATTTTTTTTAAAAAAAATTCTAATAAAAAAAAAAAACGTGTGTAAAAGTGTGTGTGATCTTTGGTATATTTTTTTTAAAACGTGTATACATTTTACACACATTTTTGCAATGTATATACATTTTTAAAAATTTTAGATTTTTTTTAGAAATTTTTTAGAATTTTTTTCGGAAAAAAAAAAAGTTTTTTTTAGAATATATTTCGAAATTTTTTTCGAATTTTATTTTAGAAAAAAAATTTTAGAAAATTCCGAATTATTTTTTTAGAATTTTTATTAGAAAAAAAAATTAAAAAAATTTTTGAAATTTTTTATCTTAAAAAAAATTTCGACAAAAAAACATTTTTTTCGAATTTTTTTTTAGAATTTTTTTTAAAGGACTAACGTTGCAAATGTTGCAAAAGGACTAACGTTGCAAACGACCGTTAGGTTAAAGGACTAATGTTGCCACTTTACAATTCGACTTAACTAACTGAACTAACTTCGTTAGAAAAATGGACCAAAAGTAGAACCAAACTATGCATTTTGGACTAAAATCGCAACTTTTTGATCAAATGGATCAAAAATGTAGTTAACTCTAAAACTAATTTGTAAGAGTTTAAATTGACACATGAGTGCTATAATCTCCAAATCCGGTCATAGACATAGTATAATCACTTGTATAAGAAATCGACAAATGAAATATTCACATCCTTAGCTATAATCAGTTGTATACTTTTCATACCTAGGCGATATATTTGCTCTACAACAACTAATCATTCTTGTGAAATTTCTTAATTTTTGTAACTTTTACGTAATTAATTATGTAGATGAAGGAATATATAGAGGTTTTAAACAATTGATGTGAAGAGGCTATGTTGACTTAAAATAGCACAAATGTTAGTCAGGAGGTGATCAAACGTCAAAATATTCATGAAGTCAGATATTTTAGATTCCATTACGGTTAATAGATGCATATAAAAGTTTGATGCTTCAAGTCCAACAAATAAAAAGCTTTTTAACAATGTTTGATCTAGCTTGAATAATCATTCCTTGATATTACATGTGCAGAGGACATATTTAATAGTTTGAACATGTAACATAATGACACATTTCATTACATTTCCTCTTGTAAAGACTTACAAGGACCATCATATATGCAACCTTTTCATGGATGATAGGCTTATGTTCATATTATGCATGATTTGTATTGGTTAGACTCTTAATTATCAAGTGATTGCATTATCCTTCCCAAGCAATATTGAAAAGAGCAGTGATTGACATACCTAATTGGTCTAATTTTGTGCCTAACAAGGACTTTGATATATGTGGCAAAATCAATGGTATATGTAAAAGGAAAGAAATAGTGCAATCCATGTGTCCAACCACAACCAATGTAGTAGGAATATGATTAGTCATGTGAAATAGGCATCTCAATCATTTTCGTATTAAAAACTAGTTATGAGAAACTTGGATAGTACTTATAAAACTATCGTGTGAGAGTTTAAATTAACACGTGTGCTATAATCTCCAAATGAGGTCATAACCATAGTATAATCATTTGTATAGAAAATACAACAACAAATAAAATCTTCACATCCCTATTAGCTATAATCACTTGTATATGTTTTATACTTGGGCGATATATTTGCTCTACAACAACTAATTACTCTTCTGAAATTTCTTACTTTTTGCAACTTTTATGTAACTATATATGTAGATGAACAGAGGTTTGAAAATTGAAAAAATTGTTATGTACATATTTGAGAAGTCGGATACTTTAAATTCCATTACGATCAATGTATGCATATAAAAATTTGATGATTTAAATTCAACAAATAAAAAAGCTTTTTAACCATGGCTGATCTAGCTCAAAAAATACTGGATTTACATAAAAAGTTGATTAATCATACAAGTAACAACATTATAGTAATCCTAACATACCCAACCAACATAACTTTTAGTATATAAGCTACCATCTTTTTCTTTCTATTACCTATGTGGGATCAAAAACAACCTTTTTATCAAGAAAATGTATCTAACACATGTAAGGTGCTTTTTTTTTTTAATAAAAAGGTTTGTTTATTTACCTCCACTCATACTCAAGCTTAGCTACCTTTTTGTTTTTGAAACTTGAAAATCGTTTGTTAAAAGAGGGGAACAACGTTGCTCATATATACTATAGCTATTTGGGTAATGGGATCTTGATGTAGTGACAAGATAACTTTTGAGCTTTATAAAGACCATGCTAACGAAATGGCTTTAAGACGTCAGGTACTAACGGTATTGATATGTTTGCTAATATGACGTCGTAGCAGTCGTTAATTTCTTTTTTTGGAAATGGCCAGGAAAAGATGATTGTGCATGTTCAAGACTCTTGAGGGTAGTATGCATGCTTATATTCATGAAATTGCAGTGCTCGAGTCTCCAGGCCTATTGATTCAACTTTTACTTATCAATTGATTGTATTATCCTTTCTAGGCCATATTGAAGACTAGTTATGAGAAACTTGGATAGTTATAAACTGACACATGTGTGCTATAATATCGAGATCCGGTCATAACCATAGTATAATCAGTTGTATAAGAAATCAAAGACAAATGAAATCTTCACATCCTTAGCTATAATTAGTTGTATACGTTTTATAACTAGGCGATATATTTGCTCTACAACAACTAATTATTCTTGTGAAATTTCTTACCCTTCGTAATTTTTATGTAACTAATTATGTATATGAAGGAATAGAGGTTTCAAACAGTTGATGTGAAAAATATTCATGCAAAGTCGGATAATTTAAATCTCCTTACGATCAATATACGCGTATAAAGGTTTGATGCTTCAAGTCCAACAAATAAAAAGCTTTTTAACAATGCTTGATCTATCTTTGAATATCATCAAAAACACAAAAGTTGAATAATCATACAAGTTGTCGTCCACGATATAACATATACAGATGATAGATTTAATAGTCCTGGAAATGTGACACCTTGGACAATATCATTATACTAAACTGAACCTGCCCAACTAACATAACTTTAGTGTATAAGCTACCATCTTTTTCTTTCTATTACCTATGTGGGATTAAAAGCAAACTTTAATCTAGAAAATATATAAACTCATGCAAGCTATCTGCCTTTTTACAATAAGGGTTCTTTATTTACCTCCAATCATACACAATCTTAGCTACCTTTTTGTTTAGAAACTTGAAAAGACAATTGTTACCTTTTTGTTTTGAAAAAATTAAAATTGTTAAAAAAGAGGGGAACAAGGTTGCTCAACTTGGTATGTAGTGACGAGATAACCTTAGATCTTTAGAAAGATCTAAATACCATTGCACTTAGCGAGCTATAGAAGATTCAAATCTGGACGAAATGGCTACAAACATCAGGTACTAATGGTGTTGTTCAGATATTTGATGAAAAAGAATAAGTCTTCTGATGATGATGTTATCCGTGTATTACTTATGAAATAAACGAAATAATTCCGAAAGAATTTTAGTTCATCACTCACTGTAATTACGATTCTTCTTTGCCTTCCAAACTCTTTTCTTACGTCATATTTGGTGTGGTGCACCATGCAAAACTAGAGGTGGCAATTTGTGCCCAAAATCAAAAAAATGGGTTAAATGGGCAAGCTTTTAAAAGATTTTGGCACATTTGGACCCCCTCCTTTTTTTGAAATGGGCATAATGGGCACATGTGTTTCTCAAACATTAAATTGTTTTTAAGGAAAAACTTATATTTAATTTTTTAAATATAAATGAGATGTTACGTTCGAAGAATTTATTTCGTCGTTTTGGGTCTTTTTAAAAGCGATTCATATAACATTAGCCCGTTTGGCCCGTGCCCGTTTAGCCCGTGCCCGTTTAGCCCGCGCCCGTTTGGCCCATAGTCCGTTTGGCCCGTAGCCCGTGCCCGCCTGGCCCGCCCATTTTGCCACAAAACCATATAATATCATCCAAGTACTTTCAAGGACTCTTTTGAATGTTGAAAAACAAGTGTCGCCATCCATATCAGTTTATATGGACTATGTAAGTTTAGTAAACTTCTATTAACCCAAGTAATGAAAAGCATATGCCAAATGAGTTAATTATCCATAAAATGCGAAAACAAGTGTGTTGAGCTAAAGCCGACCCAACCTGTTGACATGTAAAAAAAGTTACCTGTTTCAACCCAAGCTCGTTTAGACTCAATACCCAACTCACGCATTATGGCACATGTAGATTCATAGATGTAATAAAGTTGCAAAGAAGCTTACACGGTGTAAGCATGTGCACGGAATGCAACTCGAGAAGAAGGATCAGTTAAAGCTGCTAAAAGTACTCTCAGTGCGTTGTCATACACATTGTCACTGCGTACATAGTTTGGTGAAGAGATTACGCAATAGCTAGTCGTAAAAAATTGTAAATACACTTAAATTTTATGTGTTTTGGTGACCACCAACATACTTCTACTATAAGTGAAAGACGTAGCAATTTTAGGGGTGGGCATGGGGCGGGGTGGGGTGGCTTTATGCTAAAACAAAAAATTGAACCGTTAATTCCGTTTTGACATTAGAATGCGCATATAAGCCCCAATTTAAAAGTTCCTTTCGAGCTAAATTTTCTATATATGAATTTGACATGTTATCAATAAAATGAAACACAAATTGACCCATTCCCCGTATAATGGGTTAAAATCACTTATATGTTAAATTATCAAGCTCCGTATGCACAAAAATAAATGCCGTAGGCATAAAGATAATCAAATAACAAATAAATTGTAATATGGAAACATGCCATGCCGGTACTGGTAGAAGTCTTTACATTGCCGGTAAAGATCAGATGACCGTTCCTCAATAACTAAACACTCTGATGCATCCATTCTACAATTAATTTCATAAAAAGGAAGCAAACAAAGGAAGCAAAAATCAAAGACAAATGAAATCTTCACGTCCTTAGCTATAATTAGTTGTATACGTTTTATACTCGGAAGATATATTTGCTCTACAAACACTATATTATTTTTGTGAAATTTCTAAATTTTTGTAACTTGTATGTGATTCTATATGTTGATGAAAATAGAGGTTTGAAACAATTGATGTGAAGAGGCGACGTTGACTTAAAATCGTACAAATTTTAGCCGCGAGATGACTTCACCTTTCAAATATCACATATAAAAGTTTGATGTTTTTAATTCAACAAATAAAGGATTTTTAATCTTGAAGTGATTTCATGATTAAAGTAACATGTAATGAATTCTTTGAATATCATGAATAAAACATTTTACCAAAAACTAAAAAAGTAAATGAATTATATATACAAGTTATCCTACAACGCACTCATGTACAGATTCATTCCCCTATACATTTGGCACCTGTAAGATAACATAATATTAATCCAAACTTGAACAACCAACATATCTTTAGTATATAAGCTATCAATTGTTTCCTTTTGTCATCTATGTGGGATCAAAAACAATATTTTATCTAGAAAACATATAAATACATGTAACTATCTGCCTTTTTGCAACGAGTGTTCCTTATTTACTTCCACTCATATTCAAGCTTAGCTACCTATTTGTTTTGAAACCTGAAAAATCTTTAGTTAAAAGAGAGGGGCACAAGGTTGATCAACTTGGGATGTAGTGACAAGATAACTTTAGAGATTTAGAAGACCAAGACCTAAATACCATTACAATTAACGAGCTTTAGAAAACTGAAATCCCGACGAAATGGCTTCAAGATGTCAGGGACTAATGGTGTTTAAGGAAAAGATGACCATGCATGTTCAAGGCTTGTGAAGGTAGTATGTTTGCTTATATTCCTGAGATTGCGACGCTCAAGTCTTCGGGCCTCATATACTTGATGAAAAAGAATAAGTCTTCTGATGATGATGTTATCCGTGTATACCTCGTGGTTGATGCTCAATAAGGTTATGAAGTATTGTTTAAAACATGTTTGCAACCCTGACAAGGATCTTAAGTCACTTTTTTGTTTCAGGCGACTCTCTAGCTATCAGTCGATAGCCTGGTGGACCACATCCTAAAAACTTATTATTCCGTGACCGAAGGCAAAAACAAACAAGAGATTTCCGAACTAGTAAGAGATTTCCAAGATATTCAACAGGGACATCGACTCTTACACTCCTAATTTCAAGGTTTACCCGGCTTTTTATCATAAGAACATGTAGGTTTTAACTGTTTATATCGCAGTAGTGTTAACAACTATCAACCGATATGATGTTCGTTACATATGGGTGTCTTTTGTAGGTCTTCACTTTGTCACTTGATCGAACCCTACTCTTGATGGTTTTATTGCATTGTCTTTCATTCGTGACTTTGAATATATATATGATTAGACCATTTTATTGCAATGTTCTCTCTGCTAACAGTCTATTTCATTGCATTGGATGCATAGTCGAACAAATCGCCACTTCGGATATATACATCATCACTATTAGTTTGAAAAAGGACGCGATCTTGGTAGTGGTATTGACCTGAATCTTGATGATTAGACTTCTTGAAGATAAAATATTTTCTAGTCTTTTTCCAATAGAGGCTCGGAATCCACCTTCCTTGAGTTCCTTCTTTGATGCTGAAACAAAATGATCATGTATGTTCATTTTTTCTGGTGAATTGTGTGAATAGGAGCACCAAGTTCATCCTTTGCTCGATCCGTGTGTTCACATCAATATCATCTCCCCTCCCATGGGTTACTTTTCGATAGCGTGGTGAATGTTCTTTTTAATAATATAAGCAAACTATTGTTCCTCCTATTTTGGAGGATGTCATGGCCGTTTAAGAGTGTTGTGGGTAAAATGTTGCATGCGGCTTCTGCTTACTACATTTGGATGGAACTAAATAATAGGGTGCTTAAAAACACTAGAAGATCGCCTGAGGAGATTAGAGACATGATCGTGACTATGATTCGGCTTAAGGTCGTCACTTTCGGGTTCAAAAACTCCTCGAGGGTTAAACGTTTGCTTTCGTTGTGGAATATTCCTTGAAATTTTAGGTTGTATAGATGTTAGTTTTGTTTTCTTATGATGTAATGTTGCATTACATCTAAGGTTCGTTTTTGTGGCGTGTTACAAACGAGTTAGTGGTTGTTCAAGCCTTGTGCTGGAGGTTAATGTGGTACTCTGCCGCATTTTATTGTACTTAAACATTATTTTGTGGTTAGTATATTTTTCAGGGTAACCCTTTACCCAAAAAGAATATACTTTTTAATAACTAGATGAGGTACACTAAAAAAACACTTAAAATATATTGCATTATTGCATAGTGAGAATCCTTGACCGCAGAATGTGCTGCTTGCACAGTTAAACTCATATATTCATCTTGTCATAAACTCGTAATTAGTTAATATAATTATTAATAAGTATAATGGTTTAAGTGTGTAACCCATTTAAGTTTAAAATATACTTCAATCATAGAACTTAGTACTCATCACTTGTTAACCAATACAAATAATCAAATAGAGATGTACATCCCTAGGTATAATCACTTGTATACATTTTACCCTTGGAAGATACATCTATTCTACGACAAATTAATTTGTAGACGAAGAATAGAGGTTTCAACAAATAAGAAGCTTTTTAATTTTGAACTAATCTAACATTTATGATAATCTATAACGGTGTACACTTTTTTAATATTAAATCAAATTATGGGTAGAAGCAGAAGACAGACTCTATATCGATAATTAAATGAAAAACATCTATAACGGTGTACACTTTTTTAATATTAAATCAAATTATGGGTAGAAGCAGAAGACATACTCTATACCGATAATTAAATGAAAAACGAGGCTCGTGTTTAACACGATTTCCTTAAAACAGATTCGTCAAGCTGTTGTACAGCCAAACCTGACAACTTGCCTGAAAGATCGCGGAAAACTTGTGCGTTTTTTATCGAAGAGATTGTTAGAATTCGTCTGTATTGGAGCAGTAATTTTCTATGTCGAGTAAAACCAACTAAGAGATTTTGATAACAAATAACACTATATCTATATAAACACCTTCCCACTTCCTTTTCTAGGCGATGTGGGATGCACAACTTTTTCCAAATTTTGTGTATCATGTGCCTCACTTTGAGACACGATATCTCATTCATACCAACTCCATTTTTTACACATTTTAGCTCGTTGCGAAGCTCTCGTCGAGGAGAACGCAAAGCTACCAAGAAATATAAATATATATAACATAAACATATATTAAATAGTGTCCAAAATTTGCAAAAACTCATTTTGCAAAACAAATTTTCCAACATCTTTTGCTACGTTACTTAATGGGTATGATGCTGTTTTTCAAATTGTTGTATGTGTTTACGACAGTGGTTGTTTGTATAGGTTATCGACCACCAACATACTTTCTACTATAAATGAAAAACATAGCAAGTTTTAGGGGTGAGCAAGGCACGGGGTGAGGCAGCTTTATGCTAAAACTATAAACCGAACCGTAATTTCCAGTTTAATATTAGATACGCTTTAGAGAATATAAGCCCCAATTTAAGAGTTCCTTTTTTACTAAATCACACTGTCACTTCTTGACATTGATTAAACCGGTTATTACTTATTACCATCGACTAAAAACTCGACACCACTTGAAATAATTGGTCATTAGCACGACTTCTTCACAATAACCTAGCTAAAGTTTGTGGTGTGTTTCATCGATATATCATATATGACTTGATCAATGATCAAAAATTAACATTCGAGAACCAAGCGAAAGAGACACGGCCTTTTTGTTTGATAGTCTTGTCTAGTTATTTTAGCTAGCATAAACTAACGTAAAAAATAAGGGATTTTTTTCAGTTTTTTTTCTATTTACCCATTTGGGGTTTAAAAAAAACTGTAATAGAAAAGTATCGGCTCCACATACGAGTTATCATTTAATGATAGTTTTTGGTTTACTCCATTGAAACTTTAACAACCTTGTTTTATGTGAAAGCTGAAAATCTTTTTTCAGATAATTTGTAATGAAAAAACCACTTATGCCTTACGATTTGATTTCAGAACAAAAATAGTATTAAGCCTCTCAATATTTCTAACCACAAAAAACTGATTGTAAAAGTTAAATGCTATTTAACCACAAAAAGCTAAAGTTTTTATTTAACTATAAAGTGTTTTAACGTCTAACCTTAAAAGTGTAATACTTATTTCTTTGAATATCATAAATAAAATTGTTTTCAGACAAGTACAAAAAAGTTAACGAAGATAAAAACTTTTCAGAGAACCATAAACAGTTAACAATGAAAAAAAAAACTTTTTTCAAAAACCAAAAAGTTAATGAGTCATACAAGTTATTGTCCGCACTAAACACTGTAGACAAATGATTTATTTGCAAACAGGAGTAGGGAAGACAACAACACAATAGTAACATCAACTTACCAGTCCAACTTAACTTTAGTATATAAGATACCAAGTTTTTCTTTCTATTACCTATGTGGGATCAAAAACAATCTTCTTTTAAAATATTGTATCTTATAAGCTATCTAAAAGTGCTTGATTTACCCATACTCAAACTCAAGCCTAATTTATTATTATTATTTTTTTATTTATTTTTTATTTTTTGGAATGGCGGATTTAATAAGACAACTATGGCTTTGTGTTTGATTCAAACCATCTTTCAACCTCTTAGAATGTAGTAGGTTCTATTGTTACAATTTTTCCAATTTTACTTTGACACAAACATGATGAGACACAACTTTCATATATGTATTAGCATGTAAAAAATGCATTTTTAAATGACATTGAGATGGGGTTGGTTTGTTTTGCACATAGACTCACAGATAATTTATATCTAGAATTTTCGAACTATGATGTAACATGCATTCTATGTACTAATATGCCAAGTGAGAAGCAAGAACTTGTTCTATGCTTATTATAAAAAATCTCTACAAACTACTAGAACTCGGATATAAACATCTTTTTTAACAGCGGTTATAAACATGCTGGTTCATATAATCATATGTTCGGTACCAAAGACCAAGTTGCTTTGTATTTTTTTTTTCCTTTCTAAAAAGCACAAATAAGATCGTCCCATCGGACACATAGTTAAGTACATCACTTAAGTTAAACTTACTTTACGATGATGTATCGTTATTTCTATTAATAAATGTAGTTAACGCTATAGCATTATTTGTTGCACATAAATCTTGATGGGAGGACTAATAATATACAGATGTTTTCCTTCAAATCTTAGAACAATAAATTATTTGTGGCACGTCATTTTTTACATAAAAACTGGACAAATCATGTTAGCTATTATGCCAATTGAGTATCGTATATCTATCGAGTATCGTGATATGTAAATACACATATATCTCATATAATTGAGTATAAATGTAGTTAGATACTATGCAAATCACCAAGTGTCTATATATCACTTGTTCAGTAACTAATAGAATAGGATTGATGTCGACTCACATCATTATGTTTCTACTTTATTAGATTATAAAACGTGGACTAAAACCACATATATTATCTAACTTTAACAGATTGTGCTATTTTGTGTCTCTTCACATAAAAAGTGAGAGAGTTAAACCTCAAAGAATTGAGGTTTGTTTTTGAATTTGATTATTCTCACCTAAAAGGCTAAAACACAAATCGTCTTGCTTTTGATGTTTTTTTTACTTTTCTCCTTTACTGGTTTCAAATTGCCATTGCTATCTTTTAAACATATCTATACTACATATAATAGAAAAATGGTCAACGGTGAAAAGTTGAAAAGTTGATTATTGAAATCGGTCAAATGAGAGAGAAATGCATAGTAATTAATACTTTTATTAAAACATCCTCTTACTTAAAAGTACAATAATTTATTCACATTGTACAACCAATTAAAAGCTCATATACCAAATTAAAAACAACCAATTAAACATCCCTTACTAAAAAGAAAATAAAATTTTCATAACGTACAATTTAAAGAAGCTACAACATAATCCAAAATATAAAATTATTAAACACACTAATTAATGATATTTATAAAAGTACATGTTATTATACACATTATACAAATTAATAAAACACACAAAACTTCATACAAGCTAACAAGTTGATGTTACATATAGTTTTGAAAACCGGACCGGACCGGACCGGACCAACATGTTCAACCAGGAACCGGTGTCGCCACCGGTTTTCGGCTAACCAATTAAAGCCATCCGAAAACGAACCAGAGAGGACCCATTAAAACCGATACAAACTGATGAATCAGGTTTCATCGAGATATGTTCACGTTCTATTTTGAGCGTTATACGAAACACTTACCACAATATCGCATATCGTTAATTGTCTGCCGCTAGGCACGGGTAGTCGCCTAGTATTCATTAAACACTTGCAAATAAATTTTTAACTTTCATTGTTAGATACAAGTTAATAGATACTAAATAAAACATTTTTTGGTAAATCATTGATATTTTTAGTTTAAAAACATAAATCAACGGTTTTCAAAAACTGTTTTTTTAAATATTTTAACTAGTATTGCTAACACAAAAAGATCCCATAGTAGTATTTTGGATGGTGTCAAAAAGACATATATGCCTTTCAATTGTTGGGGCTCCCATTTTATAACACCTTCCATCCTTTGCAAATTTGGGGATGAAAATCACTATTCACAATAGTAATCTATTCTATTGAAGAAAAAGAAACCAAAATTGTCTCCAAACGGACACATGTAGAGTTTTTTATATAAATTTTTTACAAATCTTCACTCTCAATTTATAGCTTTAAGTCATTTTATCCTTATATTATGATTGTGACTTGCTAAGTTTAAATAGCATACACACTAAAGATTAAAGGCATGTAGCCATTACACAATAGACAATATCAACATGACCACCTTCATACCAAATACAAAATTTGGGAACCCACTGATACAAGATTCATCAACCTACAAATCTACAAACACAACCAGAAATCAAAACCTAGTTCCGTAAATTAACGATTCAATTAAAATTTCAAGTTCGATATTCCTTTCTGAGTATGTCTTTGTAAATAGATAATGTTACATATAAATAAAGTCTAAGTTCAACGGGAGGTCACACGTTTAAAGATTAATAAGTTGTGGTAAAGAAATATGAGATGTAGGAATCGGGTATTTATGAATGATCAACTATATGATCTCTCTTACTTGTGAATGCACTTGAAGTGGTTGTTTCTCATGCCATGTTAGCACTATATGACTTTCACGAAGACAATATTTGGTATCATTAGTGTTTTAATCATGCAAATTGCAAAGTCATGTGGGTGTATTAATATCCGAAACTGAAACAAGCAATATCGCAAATGATCTTTTGCCCATCATAACTAAATTTCGGTTAGCTTGATAGACAATTTTCAGTTACTTTTTTTTTTAATTTTTATATATATATATATATATATATATATATATATATATATATATATATATATATATATAGAAACAAACACTATGCATACTAATAGTTAATCTCCACAAACAAGTACAAATCTTTGTGGGTATGATCAAGAATCTAATAAGCACATCTGTTTTAGCTAAGAAATTACAAAGGAGGATGTGTGATAGCATCACAACTACATTAACCTGTGCCTACAAAAAATCCATTGAAAAGACGAAAGCTTGATATCGTTGAACATCATATGATTGAGTATAAATTTTATTAGATACTATGCTGACGCAGAACGCGCGGAAGCGTATTTATATAAACCCTAATCCAATGGTGTAAACAAGCCGCACATTGTGGGTATAAACCCAAACAGGAGTTAAACTCTAAAACACAATTTTATTAATGATTATTCAATGATCAAAAGATGATTACAATGAAACATAAGCCCTATATTTATAGGGTAGTAAAACTTGGGGGAAAAATTTGAACCAAATTATTCTAGAAAAAATATGTATTGTGTTTGCCTTGTATGACAGAAAACAAATATAAAATCTTATTAACCATGAGTGATCTAGCTCTCAATATCATTAAAAATAAAAATAAAAAGTTAGTTTATCATACTGATCTAGCTCTCAATATCATTAAAAAAATAAAAAGTTAATTAATCATACAAGTTATCGCCATGATACATAAACTAATTTGTTAACTAGAATCCATATCAACATGACAATTACATAATAATGATCTTAACTTAGTCAACCAAGATAACTTTAGTATATAACCTACCATCCTTTTCTTTCTATTACCAATGTGGGATCAGAAACATGAGGGTAGTATGATTGCTTATATTCCTGAGATTGCAGTGCTTGAGTCTCCCGGTCTTGAATACTTGATGGGAAAATAATAAGTCTTCTGAGTACTGTTTGAAGCATGTTTGCAACCATGGTAAGGATCTTAAAAATCACTTCTTTGTTTCAAGCTGCCAACTCTCTAGCTCTCAGTCGCTTGCTTGGTGGACCTTCCCTTAAAACTTATGATTCCCTGACCGAACAAGAGATTTCTGAACAAGAGATTTTTAAGATACTCAACACGAACGTCAACTCTTACACTCTTGACCCCAAGGTTTACCCCTTGGCTTCTTATCAGGATAACATGTAGGTTTTAATTGTCTATATCCCACTAGTGCAATGTTAACAACTATCCGGCTTGTATGTTGTTGGTTGCACATGGGTGTTTTTTGCGGGTCTGCACTTTCTCACTTGTCTTTTATTAAGTTTTGGCATTGTCTTTCGTTCGCGCGTGACTTTGGATATATATTCTTTTGTACACGATGGCAAAGATGACTCTAGAATGCAATATTGTCTCTCCCTACAATCTATTTTAATTTGTTGCATTGGATGCATAGTCGACAAGAATAAAGGTTTGAAACAATTGGTGATAATATTAATCATCAAAATATTCATGATGTCGGAAACTTTAAATTCCATATAAAAGTTTGATGCTATAAATCCAATAAATATTTTTTTAAAGCATGAGTGAGACAGCTTTAAATATTATGGAAAAATAAAAAGCTAATGAATCATACAAGTTATCGTCATGATATTACAAGCACAGATTTATTAATCGGCACCCGTAAACACATGGCAATAACATAATATTAATCTCAACTTAGTAAACCAATGTTATCGTCAAAATATTTATGATGTCGGAAACTTTAAATTCCATATAAAAGTTTGATGCTATAAATCCAATAAATATTTTTTTAAAGCATGAGTGAGCCAGCTTTAAATATTATGGAAAAATAAAAAGCTAATGAATCATACAAGTTATCGTCATGATATTACAAGCACAGATTTATTAATCGGCACCCGTAAACACATGGCAATAACATAATATTAATCTCAACTTAGTAAACCAATGTAACTTTAGTATATAAGCCACCATCCTTTTCTTTCTATTACCTATGTGGGATAACTAATATAATACCTCTCACTCATACTCAAACTTGGCTACCTCTTTGTTTTGAAACTTGATAAAATGATGTTAAAAGAGAAGGGAACAAGGTTGCTCAACTTGGTATGTAGTGACGAGATATCCTTGGAGCTTTAGAAACACCTAAATACTATACCCTTATACTTAAGGAGCTATAGAAATATGAAATCCGGACGAAATGGCCTCAAGATGTCAGTGACTAACGGTGTTGTTCATATACTTGATTAAAAAGAATAAGTCTCCGGATGATGATGATGTAATCCATGTATTTACTACCGAAAATACTTTTTACAACAATATTGTACACATGAAATTATAATTTTGCACCTCAATTTCTTCTAACCTTAAATTTTCAAAAGAAATGTTGCCAAGATTACGAGACATCATGTCAGGAGACATGTTTTTCTGGTACTTGCTCCTTGTTTAGCCTCAATGATTCTTTAAAACTGCAATTCAACAAAACAAAGCTTACAAATTCCCACTCACACAAACATATGCATAAAGATAGTGACATAAATAATTTAACATCTACAACTTGTTAGAGTGAAGCTTGCTATCCTGAATCTTGTACAATTTTAGAACTTGCTCATCCATCATCGGTGTCAGATCATAAGCAATTGCAAAACATTTTTCACCTTTCATTACCACTTGGCCATATCCGCAATAATCTACTAACAGCTTCTATTCAATCTAAGATAGGTACAATGAATGTCGATTTTAATGATCCATTTAACTAGTCTAACCCTTAAACGTATTATAGATAACGATCACTTTCCTTAAAACAATGAATGAGAACTTAAATTCATAGAATTAAAAAAAATGGACATTTTTTTTAAGACAAGGGAATGTGGACGATTAAAATGAGGCATATATTAAGGTTTTACAACATAAGCTAATCTAGTCCCAAAAAAACAAATTAATTCAACAAAATAAATATGGATGATAATCTAACTTAAGCATTTAGTGAATTATCTTAAATTATTCTCGTAGTTACGAGGAAAATAGAATTACGCGTTTATTTTGTAGCAGCCTCAGCTATAAATACGAATAAAATCTTCACATCCCTAGCTATAATCAGTTATATACGTTTTAATCAAAAGGTGATATAACGTTCAAGGTGTTGATGCAAAGTAGGATACTTTTAAATCTTATTACCATCGATATATACATATAAAAGTTTGATGCTTTAAATCTAGCAAATAAAAATCTTTTTAAACATGAGTGATATAGCTTTGAATATCATGAAAAAATATAAAAAGTTGATTAATCATACAAGTTATCGTCAATGATATTACATGCCTGCCCAGATTTAGTAATCAGGACATGAAATTCAATGACAATAACATAATACTAAATTCAACTTACCCAATCAACGAAACTTTAGTATATAAGCTACCATCATGTTCTTTCTATTACCTATGTGGGATCAAAAATAATTCTTTAATTTTATCAAGAAACTGTATCTTAACACATGTAAGGTGTCTGCATTTTTTATAACAATGATTGTTTATTTACCTCCACTCATACTCAAGCTTAGCTACGTCTTTTATTTTTGAAACCGAGAATCTAGTTCAGGATATCAAGTTAACAACACCTAAAAATCTGAATTATAAGATTGGAGGTTTGACTTTTCTCGGGTGAACCGTTTTCTTTTGCCTCCCCGTTAGTGAGCTCGGTGTTGCTGCTACTACCTATTGTTCTGAAAATACACACGTTATTTAACACGAAGAAATATAGCTAATTATGTTGTTGTTTGATGAGTTATCGTTATTTTCAATCCAACTTATGAAATAAACCAATAATTCCGAAAGAATTTTAGTTCATCAGTCACCGTAATCGCAATTCTTCTTGGCCTTCCAACCTCTTTTCTTCCGTCATATCTTGTGTGATGCACTAAAACCATATAATATCATGTAAGTACTTTCAAGGACTCTTTTGACTGTTGAAAAACAAATGTTACCATCAATTAAATTTATATGGATTATGGATTATAAAATGGGTAAAATCTACAAATACTTAATGTACTCACAATTCTAACGCATTATACATAATCAACTAACAAAATTACTATTATGCTCTATAAAATCTTACACGTTAGTCCCTTTGGTTAAATAATCTTACACCGTCTATCCTTTTGTCCAATGACCGTTTGTTTTTAGGGTTATTGATTCGTGTAAAAACCAATTATCAATTATAGTATAATATCTCCAAATAATTCAAAGGAAATATAAATTCCCGAATCGTAGTCCAAGTGAAGGTGTGAATGGAATCGTGATTTCGTCCGTTTTTTTCACGTTTTCGCCTGTGCAAAAAAGGGCGAAAATGTGCAAAAAAGGGCGAAAACGTGTAAAAACGGATTAATACGTGTAAAAACGGATGAAAACATTCAAAGACGAACGGAAAAATGTAAAAACGGACGAAAACGTGCATAAAAGAACAAAAATGTGTAAAAATGAATGAAAAGGTTTAAAAACGGATGAAACCGTGTAAAATTGGACGAAACCGTGTAAAAACAGATAAAAACATGTGAAAGCGAATGAAAACATGCAAAAACCGAATGAAATCGTGTAAAAACGGACGAAAACGTGCAAAAACGAACAAAAACATGTAAAATCGGGCGAAACACGAAAAAACGTGTAAATACGAACGAAAACGTGCAAAAATGTGTAAAACAGACGAAAAAGTGAAAACAAATGAAAACGTGTGAAAACAGATGAATATGTGCAAAAACGAACGAAAACGTCTAAAAACGTAGCTAAAACAAACGGCCATTGGACAAAAGGATATACGCTGCAAAAAGATAACGTTAAAAATAAACGGCCGTTGAACAAAAGGATAGACGTTGCAAGATTATTTAACAAAAGGACTAAAGTGTAAGATTTTTAGAGCATAATAGTAATTTTGTTAGTTGATTATGTATAATGAGTTAGAATTGTGAGTACATTAAGTATTTGTAGATTTTACCCTTATAAAATCAACATGTTATTGAACCTCTCAATATCAATTTAACGGAGAAGCCACTTATGTCTTACGGTTTGATTTCAAAATTAAAATAGTATTGAACCTCTTAATATTTTTGATTTGGTACAAATAAACATGATGAATAGCCAAGCGGATTTATCGTTTTGTAACAAGTAATTAACAAACAAGCTAATTATACAAGAACCATTTAATTAGCTAATTGTTAAACGTTAACGTTTTTAACCACAAAAAGCTATAGTTTGTTTAACTATAATAAAGTGTTTTAACGTCTAAATTAAAAGTGTAATAGTTACTGATGATGTACCCTCCGAATGGCTCAAAGGACACTCCTTCGAGACGTGTAGAAGGCCTTCTGTTCGAAGGCCCAAGTTAGGTCTCCAGAATATTCATAGGCGTCAAACCATTCGTAAGCACGAAGGTTACCTACGGGGAATTCGCCATTCGAAGCCCTAAGCCCTTCGAGGTATGGGTGACGAAGGAGTAACGGATAGGAGAACCTCCTGACTTGGTCAAACCCACGATCTCCCTCTCTTTCCTGGCTTCCCCACCAAGTTTGAGAACGTGGGTCACTAAGCCCTAGCTGTTACCCACAAACATGGGACGCCCCCATGTTCTCCGACATTCATGCAGAAGTGCCCCTAACCCTATTTCTTCCACTATAAATAGGTTGGACGGGCAATGGATTATGGTAAGTTCATTTTACACTCATCTCTTTACTTACACACATTTATACAACCATAACTCATACTTACTCTCACGCCGGAGGTGGTTCGCAGGGTCCAACCCCTGCGTAATCACTTAACGTAGTGTCTTCGTATTTCTTATTCTCAGGTGAAAGATAATCTTGGCTGGAATATACACCCCTCATACCTTTGATCATCATCGAAGCCTGGTAGTGCAATTTATTGTACAATCAGTGGCGCCATCCGTGGGACCTGCTACTATTAGTCCCGTAATCACCAAGTCTTAAAACCTTAACGGATTACGCTACCTTTCCGGCATGGAACCAGGAAAGGAAGATACACCTCCACCAGGTTTCTCTACCCTGGTCCCTCTCAACACAACTAACACCGATAATCTCTCCCCCATAACAGCCTCCACCTTCACTACACGATCTCGTTTGGAAACTACTCCCGTACATCAGGCCTCAACTTCCGCTAACCCTATTCCAGAAATTAGCCCTGCCTTCGTTGAGGCAAACTTCGAAGCCTTAGAGTCTTTACTGAGGGCTCATAAGAGGCAAGTTCGCAACACTGAAATGCGAAGGGAACTGGAATATTCCAGTGAGGAATATGATGAAGAGATTGAGGCAGATGAGAGGCCTCAACCGATTAACAGGGGGCGTTCGGCCCTACAAAATGGTTCTCCTTCCATAAGAAGGCATAATGGAATGACTGTGGGTTTTGAAGAAGGTCCTGGGGGAGATCCGGGAAGAAGGGAAAGAGTACAAGGTGAAAGAAGGAGTGAGAACTCTAACGGAGGAAGCAACCCAGTAGGGAACGAAGGGGTAAACCTACCACCTCTCCTAGCTGCCCACTTAGGAAGAGAAGGGATAGGGGCTCCGATACCCCCATCATATGTCTCGAGTGTCGGTGGACCTCCTCCATACTCATGGATGAATCAGTTACCCCCTCCGAGAATGAACCCCTACCTACCTGCTCAAACCTATAACACCTACCCTCCGAATGATTCTCTCCACAACCAGAGTTACCAGCAAATGCCCTACGGACACGTTCCTACACAGTCGATGGGTGGAAAACCTTCGTATCAACCTTCTACAGCTTACCCTGCATACACACAACCATTTCCTAACCCGTATAACCCTACACCTGTTTATCCACCTCTATATAACCCTTACTATGCGGAAGCCTCTGGAGCTTGCACACCTTTTGTGAAGTGGATTGAAGACTACCATCTACATGACGGTGTAAAGATGCCCACTCACATAGGCACCTACGATGGGAAAGGCGATCCTGATAACTTTTTACACTTGTTCGAAGGCGCTATCAAGATGCAGAAGTGGGTCATTCCTGTAGCATGCCACATGTTCACATACACACTCCGAGACTCCGCAAGGATATGGTGGAATGTACAGAAGGTGGGGAGCATTGTAAGTCTGGACGACCTTAAGGCTAAGTTCCGATCACACTTTAGCCAATAGAAGAAGTACACCAAAACCCATCTAGCCGTGCGTACCATCAAGCAAAGGGACAACGAAAGCACAAGGGCCTTCGTTACAATGTATACCGATGAAACTTTGAAAATTCTGGGTTTGCACGAGGATAAGAGAATCACTGGTTTTGTACATGGCCTCCGGACTCGAAGCTTGGTGGAATTCCTGTCCACCGATCTTCCTACCACTTACAAGGCGCTGATGGAGAAGACTTACACTTGGATTGAGTCCAAAGAAGTAGCAGCAAACGGAGCTCCGATAGAGCAAAAAGAAGCCTGTGACAAGTTCTCCAGAGGGTCCTCCTGGGAAGGATCTGATAAGATCGTTTATAAGCTCAGCTAGGGATCAAAAACAAAGACTAATAACATGCATAGCGGAATAAACTAATCAATTCTTTGTTATTGAACAAGGTTTCTTTTAACATCTAACTAACACTAACTAACCCTAGACGTTTATAGGAACACGTCTAGATAACTAAACTACTAACTAAACTAACAACCTAGGAGTTTACAAGACTATACGCCTAGGACACACACACCCTTTTAAGTCGACTACATCTAGGAAGACATGTATAAAACCTACACCTATGTCCTCTTTATATACTAGAGGATTAGGGTTTACAAAATACTACAAAGGACTAATAAATAAAACTTCTTTTGCAAGCAAGTCCTTCCATCTTTTTGTAGGTTTCCTTCTTGTCGTATTAAGTCCCTCTTGTTTCATTCTTTTTGTCTTATCAACTCAAACGTATAATTCCCAACAATCTTCCCCTAGTTGATAATGACAAAACCATTCTTGAACGAACTTTCCTAAACAAAGTAGAGAAATTGAGATCAGGGATCTCACCATGAATGAAACAAGTATGTCTTCCTTTGTCTTCCCCTTAATCCATGCCATGCCACTCAAACATCTCTTCCCCTTTTTGTTATTATCCAAATAGGGAACGTATGCAAATAATGATTTTGACCACCACAAACCAATATAATACTTCCAATCTAAGCCGTCCAATGTTTCGAATTGCCCTCCATGAAGAACACCAAAATGCTTACTAAAAATGAATCTAAAACAGTAGAAAACTCCAACTAGCAGTAGTAATAATGATCAACAGTAGTAAAAATCAAACACTTCCCCTTGAGTGGTGCATGAACATCAAAGGATTCTTCAAATCTGTAAGCTTCTTGTAATGATCACTTGTGAAGAAAACCAAATATAACGAATTTGATGAAGAAGTAAAATAACCCAAACTTGTATCTTATGTCTTGTTTATCCACGTGACGTTAAACTTATATTGCTAACCAAAAATATAAGTAGACCGCAATCTCTTAACAAAATCCTCATCTTCAATGAGACACTGAGCACTACAATGTAATTCCTTTAAGTGATAGTTAACTAGGTCTTCATCCATCCACCCCTTGACCTATCAAAACTAGATTCTGCAAGTCTTTGTCAACATCCTTTAAGCACGAACAAGTTATCTACAAAGTGTAACACCGGCTTTGAGATATGATAAGAACACAAACCTGTGAAACTCAACTACAACATCAAATAAATGATATTTAACCTTCTTCGTAATCAATTATTTAATAAAAACCAAATCCGAGATTTTTTTAACACTTTTAAGAACGTATCTGAAAACCAAACTCCTTATGTGTGTGAACCAATAACCTGTGTGTGTCGCCAAAAATCTCAGTACCAAGCTGAGAATCAAATCCATGTATGACTTCCCCTCAATTCCAAAACAAGCCTATTAGCAACACTTTTTCTGTCACTAAACTGTCGCTAATCTGTCACTATGTTGCATTCTCCTTCCTCCTTAACCTTTTAGTGACGCTTTTTCTGTGACTAAACTGTTGCTAAACTGTCTCAAATCAGCAACACTAATTAACTTTTGTCAAGCAGTACTTTCATCCAAGGAGTACTTTCATCGAAACAGTACTTTCGTCCAAGCAGTACTTTCTTCCATAAAGCGTCTGACTCATCCAATTAAAAATACTCGTAACAATACACAATCCCACATGAATACCTTGAATAACAACCAAAGTCAACTTAAACTTATGTGTCCCAGCAGCAAATCCCACGTGATTGACCATAGATCGAGCATATTATAGAATATAGAACAAGTAGGGATCACGTGATATCAAATATAGAATAAATGGTACTTCGTCTCAAGACCAAGTAGGTACCTCGTTGGAGAATCAAAACAATACAATTGAATAAGAGTTAATCAAATACGAATTGTAGTATTGCATATAAAGTATAAACAACCGAGTGGGACCAGTGGAAAATTAACATCAGTTTATATTCATGTGATTTAGCACCACGTGAATAAACATTGGATCCGAATTGAACCCCATATCGCAACTAATAATTCCAATCAAATCAGTATGTATGAAGAATCCTCAATATGTACGTCAAATTACTATGAATGAATTTTCATTCCTTTGTTGAAGTGGGAAAAATTGAAATCAATCTTGTAAGACTTATTTGCAAATCAGCTTCTTGAATTTAAAGAATAGACCTTAAAAATTGATTTTCATAAAAACATCACCTTCCTTCAGCAGCAGATTTTGACAAGTAATAACTTTTGATTGAGAGCTCCGATTGACAATCCCTCAAGTGAAAAGTTAGATGAATATATAGAGAACGTCCACCTAAAATTTCGTCCGGATCCAATGGTTAACGAAAACGTTATCGCTGTTTGAAAACAGCCCTGCAGAAACATTACGAAAATTTTTAACAGCTTCGAATTTTGTATCTTTTCTTCACAAAACCTTGTAGATCCCTATATCAAGAGCTCCCCGCTCTGATACTAATTGATAAGATCGTTTATAAGCTCAGCTAGGGATCAATAACAAAGACTAATAACATGCTCAACGGAATAAACTAATCCATTATTTGTTATTGAACAAGGTTTCTTTCAACATCTAACTAACACTAACTAACCCTAGACGTTTATAGGAACACGTCTAGATAACTAAACTACTAACTAAACTAATAACCTAGGCGTTTACAAGACTATACGCCTAGGACACACACACCCTTTTAAGTCGACTACATCTTGGAAGACATGTATAAAACCTACACCTATGTCCTCTTTATATACTAGAGGACTAGGGTTTACAAAATACTACAAAAGACTAATAAATAAAACTTCTTTTGCAAGCAAGTCCTTCCATCTTTTTGTAGGGTTCCTTCTTGTCGTATTAAGTCCCTTTTGTTTCATTCTTTTTGTCTTATCAACTCAAACGTATAATTCCCAACAGGATCCAAGAATAAGAAGAAGAACAGAGACCGCTTCACCCCTACAACAAAGGCTCGAATCACGGACTCTTAGCAAACTTGGTCAAATCTCCCAGGGAGATTCTGGCTACCGAGAAAGCCGCAAAGTCCTTCGATCTACCACCTCGGATGTCAGCGCGAAGCAAAGCCAGGGACATGTCGAAGTATTGCCATTTTCACGAAGACCATGGGCACGACACAAACAGCTGCAGAGAGCTGAAGAAGCAGATCGAAGAGGCGGTACGATCCGGACAATTAGCACACCTGGTTAAAGGCATCAAGAAGGGGAAAGACAAGTTTTCCGAGACCCAATTAGGTGAATGGAAAGGAAAAAAAAAAGAGGCTACCCCTACAGAGGCTCCGATACTAATGGTGCACAGGCATGATCCTACCTTGAAACGGAAAGAAGCATATGGAGAGCTGGGAAGCGTATGAGAGATATCATTCCCTTCCATCATGGGGCAGACACCTTCGACTGACCCCGTGGTCATCAAGGTACGGGTCTCAAACAGGGAAGTAAACTGAGCATACATGGATTGTGGAAGCTCCTGCGAGATCATTTATGAGCATTGTTTCCTAAATCTCAAGTCATCTATACGCTCACGAAGGGTAGACTAAAAAACACCTCTGGTAGGGTTCTCCGGCGAACACTCATGGCCCCTTGGAGAGGTACCGTCTAAAATCACTATAGGCGAAGGCCCCTTATCCCGCACGGAGACACTTACCTTCGTCATAGTCAGGTCAGATTCTCCTTATAATTTGCTAATAGGGAGAACACCTATGAAAAAGATGGGCATTATTGTTTCCACCATACATGCTGCCATTAAGTTCCAAACCCCCTTCGGAGTAGGAACTGTTCATTCTAATTATGGGGCAGATAAGGGAGTATATGGTGTCAAGAGGGTCAAGGAAGAATCGGAGGAGCCTCCGATTGCAATTCTAAGCTGTACAGATGCAGAAGAGCGGGTTGTAGCTACCCCAACAAACGGTGGTAATGGGAAAGCTACTCCCGGCGAATTTCAAGACGAAGCTCACAGAACTGTTGCAGACTAACCTTGATATTTTTACTTGGAAATATTCTGATATGACAGGGGTCCCAAGAACATTGCTGATGGACGGACAGCCCTTTGGCACGGAGCATAAACTCAATGAGTACAAACATATTGAGCCAATAAAACAGAAAAGAAGGAGCCTAGCTCCCGAAAGAAACGCTGCAGCCTGCAAAGAAGTTGATGAACTGACACAAGCGGGCATTCTAACGAAAGTCAAATACCAAACCTGGGTGGCCAACCCAGTAATGGTAAAAAAGAGCGATGGAGGGTGGCGCATGGTGCGTTGACTTCACTGACATCAACAAAGCATACCCAAAGGATTGCTACCCTATAAGATATAACTTTTCACATACACATCAAACCATAACACAAAGTAGCATATAGATGGAATTCTAGAGAGAGAAAGTTAGAGGTTTAGGGAACTTAGTGAGAGAAAGTGAAAGATATTATTATGAGCTCCAACTCTCTACCTTGGAAGGTAGAGAGTATTTATAGTCTTACATAAATCGCCACACATCGGGCTGTGGATCAGGCATACAGTGGGTAAAGACCCGTCCGTCCTCCACGGTGTTACTTAACTAAATACTACTTAACTTAAAATAACTACGACTACGAGCTTTCTAACGATTACATATACTTGAGGTGACCGACTCTTTAATACCTGGAATTTCTAATTCCTAACAATCTCCCCCTAAGGGAGGTCACCTCAATTATGTACCAAAATTACATTGAATACAAATAGATATAACATTAACAATTGATCTTGCATTCTTGATGTAGTCTTTTGCTCTTAAGCTCGTAGTCATTGATTCTTCACATTGCATGTTTGGTTACTTCAAGTGGAGGTCTTTTACTGATCCACGTGATAATAATTTTGAGCCATCATTTGAGATCATCAGCTATCAAGAATCTCTGTGACATCCTTTGTGGTGTTGGTATTATGTGATGTTGTGACTTTAGGACCGACATGCTCACATTCTGGATCATGATATCTTCTCATCAGAGTAGCTGAAGCATTTGTTGAATCATGATATTGGCAGCAGCGTAGCAGAAGCATGGAGTGAAAGTATCAGAGACATTGATGCACTAATCATGATTTCTTTCGAGATGAATGTGTTAAGTGAGCATGCGGCTATGGATTGACCGCTTCATTCTGATCAGCTGCAAACGTCGGGCGTACCTGCATACAACAGTTAGCAATAAATCGCACGAAAGTGTCTTTGATCACTTTCGTTGAATTGAGGTACACGGCCCACGGTTCCCCGTTGATCAGTACATGTACTGCCTGTGATCAGGTATAATTCCGAAGAACTTCCTTGATAGGGTTTCGCAGCTGCTCTAGCTGTTCTCAAACCGGAACGTCTCAAAGAAGATAACAAGGAGTGAGTGAACCAGCGAATTTAAGTCCACTGATTGATGAAAAGATATTTGAAAAACAATCGTGTATTGCTCAATAAAAATTGTTTTTGCAATACAGTGAAGGTTTTAATGAAAATCAATTATCAATCATAAAACACCTTTTGATTTGAAATATTCGTACACGGTCGATGTGCTAAAGAAAAGAGTTGTTAAGCACAAAGACCGGTTTTTCAAAGGTATCCGTCAATCCCTTACCTGAACCAGGATTGATTCAAGAAATTGAATCGCCCCATTGTTTCTGTTCAGTTGTCACATGGTTGATCCATAAAATAGATCTCACATGCCACCTACCAGGAGCTTGTTTGATGTTGGCTCCAGAAGGCTTTCCATCTTCATTGTGAATGTGTAAACACATCACTCAGATGTTCTGGCAATACCACAAGGATAATGCGTAGGACTCAAGATATAATCTCTCTTTCCACATTGTGTGAAACAGAGAGTCTTCATTGAAAGTGTCCTAATGAGATTTAATGATGATCTCGTGGCTCTAGACTCAATTTGTGCATATTTGGATCCTGTACCGGAGACTAGGGAGAGGGTCTCCTTCTTCAATATCAACAATCTCTAAGAGAAAGTCGATAGATAATGTCGGTTCCCTGTGAGAATGAAACAAGTCCTTTTAAGAGGAACTTGAGTGGTTTGGAAAGTTGAAGTGCAGTGCGTCACTGGGTCCATGACGTCTTGTCTTCAATACCGATGTTACCATCAGTAGCATATGAATTGAACCCGGTTTCTGCCCTAAGGTTGAATAAATGGAGGGCTATTTGTTTTCACCCTTTTTACTTTCAATTCTTTTTAATTCTTCAACCCCTTCAGTGCTTACCGAGACTTCATAGCAAGAACCTTGTTGGGTTTATTCCAGTACTAGCTCAGTCTCAGTCTGCACTCTTCCCATATCTCACTTTTCTCCTTTTATCATCATACCTAAGGACTTCTACACTAGCTAGTGGATTGTCCCTGGGTAGATCCCTCCGGTTCTGGCGGATCATGGGAACCAATACCTAACCTTATCATCCTTATATCACCGTACATAAAGTAAAGTTGGTCGGTCTATTTGGTATTGTTCATCTGCCATTGGAACCAATTGAAAAACCATTTGAAAATCAATTCAGATACTTGTGATATATTATCAAAGCATTTTGTACCTGAATTGTTTTTGATATTTTTAGAACGAGAACTCCCCCTCAACATGTGCATCAAGTATTTGAAAAAGTTTTGCACACGGAGGCAAGAGAAAGAATTAACTTCTTTGATTACCATTTTCTAAAAGATATCAACATCACTTCCCACATCAAACCAAGTAGATATAGTGTAAAACCTGAAAATTTAAAATCCAAATAAAGACTAAAATACCCTTGGAATTAAAAATTATAAAATACGTAAAATATATTTCTAACACTTAAAGAAATAAAAAGATTTACTTGTGAATATTTAAAAACCTAATTAAAGTATATTGCGTAATTGATTTTGGTACGACGAAGAGTTAAAGTTTCGTAAATGATTTGAGTCGCGTTTGGTTTGTGTTCGTGAGCCAAGGCCGAAGCCCAAGGTGTGGCGTGAGGTGATGTGTGTTCGGTTGGACCAACCCAAAACCCAACCCAATTACTTTCCTAGTTTAACTCAAATACTACAACTATAAATACAACACATATTCATTAAATTGGAACCCTAGTTTATTTGTCTCTCTCTTTTTCTTTTCTCCCTTGCTCGGCCGAAACTCAAACAAACAACCCTTGGTGTCGATTTTGCTCAACCAAGTGAAGGTATATCGTTTATTTGTTTTCCTTTAACGTACCTTATACGTATATGTTAAGTTATAATTGTTTCGTTGCGTTCTCCTTGTTTTTCTTTTTGGCCAAGAATGGTGAAACAAAAACAAGAGAAACCCTAATTTATTTAACTTGTAATTAATAAGAAACATGTAATATAAGATGTGATATTGAATCGAGTCATGTTGTGTTGTTTTTAATGAGGGCCGAATCATGCTATTAGGACCGAATCATGTGTAACTTTCGAATAATGAATATGGCTTAGTAACTTGAGTAAGTAAAGTAAGAAGATGAGCTAATACTAGTGTAAACCCTAATAACCGAAACCCTAATTTGAATTGAATTACATATGAGTGTTGAAGATGCATTAATTAAGTAAAGGTTATGTTAAACATAAACCCTAGTTTTGATATGTTAAATTATTAAGTTATGATAAACCCTAATAGAGTAAATGCGTAATTAATACGAGTAATGAGTAACTTATATGTCACATAAAATCATAAACGTGAACGTTGAAACATAAAAAGGAAAGAGTATTATGTGACGAGTTAGGTTAAGTAATTAGTCATTAAAAGACGTAACAAGTAAGCTAATGAATATTAATGAGACATTAAAACCCTAAACGTTAATAAAAGATATATAAACCCTAATTTACGATATTAATATTAAAACATTTAAGTCTCATTTAATTATGAAAACCCTAAAATATTAAAAGACCATTGTGACGATTTCGGAATCATTAATAATATATACGACATTAATGTATATAGGTTCTGTGAAGAAGGAGTAATTCTTTGCTTCCCTGTTTCGACTTTTGATCTTTTGCTTTCGAATAAGGTACGGATATTCTGACCTTTTCAGTAAAGGTTTCGTATGAAGTTTTCTTTTCGTTTTCATATTAAGATTTCCTAAACCTTTGCTATGAACCCTAATGTGTTTATTTGAGCTGTTGCTTATCTGAACTTTGATTTTTGAATCATAAAACATTTGATTTTGAACTATATGATATGAAGGCTTTGATTTTGAAAATATGATTAAACGTTTGATAAAGTATGATCTATGTCAGTTATGACATTCTTATTTGATTTCTGATAGTTGACACCCGAGCCAAATATAACTAGTCATGGGGGTTCCATGTCCGTGTCAGCGAATGCACTTTCTGACATGACTCTAGGGCAGTAGAGTGATGTTCTGCCACGTCCCTTTCTGTTATCTGTATGAGCTCAATTTGAATTATGATATGAATATTTGTCTGTGGGGCGTATGGATGCATCCTAGATCTGTTATATGCCATATATTATCTGTTATATGTTATTTGTTATCTGATGATTGATGCTGCGTGCATGCACGTCCTTCATAACTCTGGTAGGTCTCCCCTACAAATATGTTGCCTTATGTGATTATGATATGTTTCTGATATGGCATATGTTCTGGGCTTTGAGGTAGTTAAGCTATAAAACTTATTCTGATATTCTGAATTATCTTTTGAAAAGACTATGATTTCACTATCTTTCTTTTACTTTGTTTCGTATTCGATTTTCGTTTCGTATTCTTTTTGCTTTGTATATCTGTTCACTGGGCTTCTGAAGCTCAGCCGCACTTTTCTTTTCTTCCGCGGCAGGTATCTAAGCATTGGAGCTGGGTATTGCTTTGGGATGAGTGCTGAGTGGAATTACCTTAGAGATTTAGCTTTGATATTATGATGCCATTTAGACTTATGTTTTAGACTTTTCTTTTGGAGTTATTTTTCCGCTGGGACCTATGTATTGAAGTCTTTTGACTTGGATTATTTCCATATTTATGTTAAAGATTTCTTTTGGTTTATATGTTTGCTTTGATATGACACCATTACTTGTGATTCCTTTACCCTTGTGGGGTTGGGGCGTTACAATTTATGGCATCAGAGCCCAGGTTTACGACTTGTAGTCAGGACCTGTGACATATGGAGCCTAGGTTTCGAGACTTTAGAGCTTAGGATTTGACCTGTGAGGATTTGGGTAGACTTTAGGATTCCTTCGTACTTCCATTTCGTATCTTACCTTTGTTCTTTTGCTAATCGTTTAGATGGTTCGAACTCGTACTACTGGCGCCACACACTCCATTATATCTATCACATCTGCTAAGAAACTTAATATGAAGCCCAAACCGTTAACAAATCACTTATCGATTTCTACGCCTATGAAAAATCATGTGATCATTGATCGTAAATATGTCGAGTGTCCTCTTCGTTTTGATGATCGTATTCGTTTTGCAAATCTGTATCCTCTCAATATGGTCGACTTTGATATCATTCTAGGCATGGATTGGTTGGCTTACCATAGAGCTTCAATCGACTGCCATGCTAGAACGGTGATCTTTGGAGACGTAAAACATCCTGAATTCGTTTATCATGGTTCTCAACCCCTTAAATCTGTTAAGCTCATTTCCGCTATGAAGGCACGGATCATGATTGCTCATGGGAGCCAAGGTTTTCTAGCATCTGTTAAGGACACATCTTTGGAGAGTCCTAACATTGATAATCTTTCGGTTGTTTGCGAATTTGCTGACGTTTTTCCGGATGAACTCCCTGGATTTCCCCCAGCTCGAGAAGTTGAGTTTAGCATTGAGTTAATTCCTGGTGCTGAACCGATTTCGAAGGCTCCGTATCGCATGGCACCTGTAGAACTGAAGGAGTTGAAGGAACAACTGCAAGAGATGATAGAAAGTGGATTTATTCGCCCTAGTGTTTCTCCATGGGGTGCACCTGTTTTGTTTGTGAAGAAGAAGGATGGAAGCATGCGTCTATGTATCGACTATCGTGAACTCAATCGTATTACTATTCGTAACCGTTATCCTTTGCCGCGTATAGACGATTTGTTTGATCAACTGCAAGGAGCTAAGTTCTTTTCGAAGATTGACCTGAGGTCTGGCTACCATCAGTTACGTGTGAAGGAGCAAGATGTTCCTAAGACCGCGTTTCGTACCAGATATGGTCATTACGAATTTCTCGTTATGCCTTTTGGATTGACCAATGCGCCTGCTGTGTTTATGGACTTGATGAATCGTGTTTTCCATGAGTTTCTCGACAAGTTCGTTATTGTTTTCATCGACGACATTTTGGTTTACTCTAAGTCTGAAGAAGAGCATGAAGAACATCTTCGTATAGTTTTGGAGATTTTGAGGAAGAAGAAGTTGTACGCCAAATTTTCGAAGTGTGAATTTTGGTTGAGACAAGTTGCTTTCCTTGGTCATATCGTATCAGCTGATGGTATAACCATGGATCCGTCTAAAGTTGAGGCTATCACTAAATGGCCAAGACCTACGACAGTGACTGAGGTCAGGAGTTTTCTTGGACTTGCTGGTTACTACAGACGTTTTGTTGAAGGTTTCTCTCGCTTAGCTCTACCCTTAACCCAACTGATGAGGAAAGGTGAAAAGTTTGTATGGACGGATGAACGAGAGAAGAGTTTTGAAGAATTGAAGCGGAGATTGGTGTCGGCTCCTATTTTGACTCTTCCAACTGGTTCAGGAGGATTTCAAATTTACAGCGATGCATCTAAGAAAGGATTAGGCTGTGTTTTGATGCAACATGGAAAGGTAATAGCTTATGCTTCGAGGCAGCTAAAACCTTATGAGGAGAATTACCCAACTCATGATCTTGAGTTAGCTGCGGTGGTGTTTGCGTTGAAGATTTGGAGACATTACTTGTATGGAGAGACGTGTGATATATTCACTGATCATAAGAGTCTCAAGTATATTTTCACTCAGAAGGAACTGAACATGAGACAGAGAAGATGGTTAGAACTTCTTAAGGATTATGACACTAACATTCAGTACCATCCAGGTAAGGCTAACGTAGTTGCTGACGCACTTAGCCGGAAATCAGGCATTCTTGCGAGTATCAAGATTGAGCCTAGGATTTTGCGTGATTTAGAGAGTTTGGATGTTGAGATGTGTGTACGAGGTTTTGATGGATACTGGGCTAGTATGAAGGTGGAGTCGAACCTTATACTGCAAATTAAAGAAGCTCAGAAAGATGACGGCGAGCTGTGGGCCGTAGCGCAAAATGTTGAAGAAGGTAAGCAGACGGAGTTTAAGGTTGATAATGACGGTATTGTATGGTATGGAGATAGGCTTTGTGTTCCCAATGATCAGGTACTTCGTGAGAAAGTTATGACTGAAGCTCATAGTTCTCCTTTCACTATTCATCCTGGTTCTACCAAGATGTATAGGGATTTGAAGCAGTACTTTTGGTGGAACGGTATGAACCAAGATGTGGCGACGTTTGTGTCGAAGTGTATGATTTGTCAGCAGGTTAAGATTGAACATCAGAGGGCTAGTGGATTGTTACAGCCATTGGAGATTCCAACATGGAAGTGGGATAAGATATCTATGGATTTTGTGACTGGATTACCTCTTACTAGGAAGAAGCATGATGCGATTTGGGTGGTTGTTGATCGACTAACCAAATCTGCTCATTTCTTGCCAATCAGGAAGGATTATGGTATTGGTAAATTGGCGGAGATTTTTCAGCAAGAGATCGTTAGACTTCATGGTACTCCGACATCTATTGTGTCCGATAGAGATTCGCGTTTTACTTCTCGTTTCTGGAAGGGTTTGCAGAAAGCTTGGGGTACTCGACTTAATTTTAGTACGGCATTTCATCCTCAAACAGATGGTCAGTCAGAGAGGACTATACAGACCTTAGAAGATATGCTAAGGGCTTGTGCTTTAGAATGGACTGGTAGTTGGGGCGAATATTTATGTTTAGTAGAGTTTGCTTATAACAACAGTTGGCATGCTAGCGTTAAGGCGGCACCGTTTGAACTTCTTTATGGAAGGAAATGTAGAGCACCTATTTGTTGGGATGAAGTAGGTGAGCGTTTGATTGAAGGACCGGAAATGATCGAGATCACTAATGAGAAAGTAGCTGTGGCTAGAGAGAAATTGAAGGAAGCTAGGTCTCGTCAGAAAAGTTATGCTGATAAGCATCGTCGTGATTTAGAATTTCGGGTTGGAGATCGTGTGTTTTTGAAAGTTTCGCCGTTTAGAGGTGTGAAACGTTTTGGAATCAAGGGCAAGCTTAGTCCTCGATTTATTGGACCGTTTGAGATTTTGGAACGTATAGGAGAAGTTTCGTATCGTTTAGCACTTCCGCCTCAGTTATCGCATGTTCATGACGTTTTTCATGTATCACTCCTAAGGGGATACAACTATCATCCGTTACACGTTGCTTCTTATCCGTTTGATCAAATTCAATCCGATATGTCTTTATCTGAAGAACCAGAAGCTATTCTGGAAAGACAAGAAAGAGTTATGAGGAATAAAGTTATTCCATTCGTTAAGATTCTTTGGAAGAATCATCCGGAACGTGAGGCTACTTGGGAAACCGAGGAGTCGATGCGTGCAAGTTACCCACATTTCTTTGAATAATTTGGTATGTTCTCATTTCGTTTCGTTTTCGTTTTCGTTTTCGTTTTCGTTTTCATTTTCATTTCGTTTCATTCAATTTTCGAGGACGAAAATTTTTCTTTAGAGGGGAATAATTGTAAAACCTGAAAATTTAAAATCCAAATAAAGACTAAAATACCCTTGGAATTAAAAATTATAAAATACGTAAAATATATTTCTAACACTTAAAGAAATAAAAAGATTTACTTGTGAATATTTAAAAACCTAATTAAAGTATATTGCGTAATTGATTTTGGTACGACGAAGAGTTAAAGTTTCGTAAATGATTTGAGTCGCGTTTGGTTTGTGTTCGTGAGCCAACGCCGAAGCCCAAGGTGTGGCGTGAGGTGATGTGTGTTCGGTTGGACCAACCCAAAACCCAACCCAATTACTTTCCTAGTTTAACTCAAATACTACAACTATAAATACAACACATATTCATTAAATTGGAACCCTAGTTTATTTGTCTCTCTCTTTTTCTTTTCTCCCTTGCTCGGCCGAAACTCAAACAAACAACCCTTGGTGTCGATTTTGCTCAACCAAGTGAAGGTATATCGTTTATTTGTTTTCCTTTAACGTACCTTATACGTATATGTTAAGTTATAATTGTTTCGTTGCGTTCTCCTTGTTTTTCTTTTTGGCCGAGAATGGTGAAACAAAAACAAGAGAAACCCTAATTTATTTAACTTGTAATTAATAAGAAACATGTAATATAAGATGTGATATTGAATCGAGTCATGTTGTGTTGTTTTTAATGAGGGCCGAATCATGCTATTAGGACCGAACCATGTGTAACTTTCGAATAATGAATATGGCTTAGTAACTTGAGTAAGTAAAGTAAGAAGATGAGCTAATACTAGTGTAAACCCTAATAACCGAAACCCTAATTTGAATTGAATTACATATGAGTGTTGAAGATGCATTAATTAAGTAAAGGTTATGTTAAACATAAACCCTAGTTTTGATATGTTAAATTATTAAGTTATGATAAACCCTAATAGAGTAAATGTGTAATTAATACGAGTAATGAGTAACTTATATGTCACATAAAATCATAAACGTGAACGTTGAAACATAAAAAGGAAAGAGTATTATGTGACGAGTTAGGTTAAGTAATTAGTCATTAAAAGACGTAACAAGTAAGCTAATGAATATTAATGAGACATTAAAACCCTAAACGTTAATAAAAGATATATAAACCCTAATTTACGATATTAATATTAAAACATTTAAGTCTCATTTAATTATGAAAACCCTAAAATATTAAAAGACCATTGTGACGATTTCGGAATCATTAATAATATATACGACATTAATGTATATAGGTTCTGTGAAGAAGGAGTAATTCTTTGCTTCCCTGTTTCGACTTTTGATCTTTTGCTTTCGAATAAGGTACGGATATTCTGACCTTTTCAGTAAAGGTTTCGTATGAAGTTTTCTTTTCGTTTTCATATTAAGATTTCCTAAACCTTTGCTATGAACCCTAATGTGTTTATTTGAGCTGTTGCTTATCTGAACTTTGATTTTTGAATCATAAAACATTTGATTTTGAACTATATGATATGAAGGCTTTGATTTTGAAAATATGATTAAACGTTTGATAAAGTATGATCTATGTCAGTTATGACATTCTTATTTGATTTCTGATAGTTGACACCCGAGCCAAATATAACTAGTCATGGGGGTTCCATGTCCGTGTCAGCGAATGCACTTTCTGACATGACTCTAGGGCAGTAGAGTGATGTTCTGCCACGTCCCTTTCTGTTATCTGTATGAGCTCAATTTGAATTATGATATGAATATTTGTCTGTGGGGCGTATGGATGCATCCTAGATCTGTTATATGCCATATATTATCTGTTATATGTTATTTGTTATCTGATGATTGATGCTGCGTGCATGCACGTCCTTCATAACTCTGGTAGGTCTCCCCTACAAATATGTTGCCTTATGTGATTATGATATGTTTCTGATATGGCATATGTTCTGGGCTTTGAGTTAGTTAAGCTATAAAACTTATTCTGATATTCTGAATTATCTTTTGAAAAGACTATGATTTCACTATCTTTCTTTTACTTTGTTTCGTATTCGATTTTCGTTTCGTATTCTTTTTGCTTTGTATATCTGTTCACTGGGCTTCTGAAGCTCAGCCGCACTTTTCTTTTCTTCCGCGGCAGGTATCTAAGCATTGGAGCTGGGTATTGCTTTGGGATGAGTGCTGAGTGGAATTACCTTAGAGATTTAGCTTTGATATTATGATGCCATTTAGACTTATGTTTTAGACTTTTCTTTTGGAGTTATTTTTCCGCTGGGACCTATGTATTGAAGTCTTTTGACTTGGATTATTTCCATATTTATGTTAAAGATTTCTTTTGGTTTATATGTTTGCTTTGATATGACACCATTACTTGTGATTCCTTTACCCTTGTGGGGTTGGGGCGTTACATATAGCATTTTCGGGAAGGATGAGGTTTCCATAAATTTGCTCCCCCTCAATATGTGCCTCGAGGTATGAAAAGAGTTTTGCACATACTAGAGGGAACATGCACATTGAGATAAATGATCCCGTTTCAAATCATAGGTTTAAGATAGATGCTCCCCCTCAACATGTGCATTGAAAATTTGAAATCGTTTGTCACATGTGGGAAGGACAGCATGTACATCCTTATAAACCATTTACCGAATTCTCAGTTTAAAACCAATTTAAATCACACATTCTTCCCCGATCACAATTATCAAATCATTTGAGATTTATGATCTCTTATAGATTTAAATTGATTTTGAAAGCTTTTAAGGAGAATTGTGACTTGATTATGAAAGCGTTTTAACTGATAAGGATCGGATTTTAAGACTTTAAACTCCATTGATAAAAACATGCATGTACATCTTTTGAAAACAATTTAATGCCAAATAACTTTTTATTTTAATTGAAATCATTCTCCCCCTCAATCAATGACATAGGTTGTTGATTGAGAGATAGAGATTTTGACAAATAAGTCCTGATGATTATCAAAAATAGAGACCGAGTTATTTTTCAAAGCATTTAGTTTTCAGCAGATAAATGTTTATAGAATCAGAGCATGGAATTTTGAAAACATGATAAAACATGGCTCTGTTCTTTCTTTTAAAACCGGGTTATTGCCTGAAGATGACAATAAACCGTTTACTTCTCTTTCTCTTAATTTTTTTTTTTTTTTTTTTTTTTTTTTTTTGAATTCGAACAACATCTAAAGTCCCGTGTCAGTCTTTGAATGACATCACAAAGACCGTAGATATTATCGAACTGAGAAAAACATGACAAAATTGACAATATTTTTGAAGCTTTTTCGAATTTTTTTTTTTTTTTTTTTTTTTTTTTTTTCAAATTTTTATGGATTTTGAAAGTTATATATTTTTGTATTTTGTTTTTCGAATAAATATTTACAAGAGATAGATGAAGATAGACCTTTACTCCTCGTCTTCCTCCTGAAGACGTTTGAGAGTTTCTGGTTGAAGGCTTTTCAAACCAAGACGTGGAAGAATAAACTCAAAACGTTCTCTTGGAAGAGCTTTGGTGAAGATGTCTGCTAACTGATATTCAGACCTCACAAAATATAGTTCCACCACACCTTTTTCCACTTGTTCCCTGATGAAATGATGTCGAATGTCGATATGATTTGCTCTTGAGTGTTGAACGTTGTTGCATGAGAGAGCAATAGCACTTTTATTATCACAGTACAGAGGGATTTTGTTGAATACAAAGCCATAGTCAGATAATTGAGATCTCATCCATAAGATTTGAGCACAACAGGATGACATGGCTATGTATTCAGCCTCTGTGGAGGAAATAGAAGTACTCATTTGCTTCTTTGAAGACCAGCTCACAAGCTTATCACCCAAAAACTGAGCACTTCCAGATGTACTTCGACGTGTATCTTGACAACCTGCATGATCAGCATCTACATAGGACGTTAGTGACATACCGGTGTCCTTCGGGTACCATAGTCCCATATTGATGGTTCCTTGGAGATACCGAAAGACCCGTTTAACTGCTTCAAGGTGATTTTTAGTAGGCTTAGCCTGGTATCTAGCACACATGCAAACAGCGAACAAGATGTCTGGTCTACTAGCTGTGAGGTACATCAGGGATCCAATCATACTACGATATTTCGTTTGGTTAATCATGATCCCTGAGTGGTCCTCATCTAGTTTGGTTCGGTCAATCATGGGGTGTCAACAGGGTCACTTGAATCAAATCCAAATTTCTTTAAAATCTCTGTTGCATATTTAGATTGATTTATGAAAATGCCTCCGGGACTTTGTGAAATTTGTAATCCCAAGAAAAATAACATTTGTCCCATCATTGACATTTGAAACTTTGAACTCATTTCATTTGAAAAACGATCACATTCCATTGGGTCTGTCGAGGCAAAAATAATATCATCAACATAAATTTGAACATGAATTAAATGTTTGCCTGACTTCCTGGTGAACAATGTAGGATCAACTGCTCCTTTGATGAATCCGGTTGATAGAAGAAACTTTGACAGTGTATCATACCATGCCCTTGGAGCTTGCTTTAAACCGTAAAGAGACTTCTTCAAACGATAAACGTGAGTAGGATGCTCTTGATTCACAAATCCTTCAGGTTGGCTGACGTAGACGACTTCTTTAAGATCTCCGTTCAGAAATGCCGTCTTTACATCCATCTGATATACTACCATGTTCTTACTAGCAGCATTAGCCAGAAAGATTCTGATTGCCTCGATTCGAGCAACTGGAGCAAAAGATTCTTCAAAGTCTATACCCTCCTCTTGACGATATCCTTTAGCAACTAATCGAGCCTTGTTCTTCAACACATCACCATGCTCATCAAGTTTTACTTTGAAGATCCATTTGAGAGCTATAATCATAGCACAGTCTGGAGCAGGAACTAACTCCCATACATCAAGACGATCAAACTTATGAATTTCATCTTGCATGGCATTGAACCAGCTATCTTCATTCATGGCAGTTTTAACATCTTTTGGTTCGATCTTAGATAGTACGGAGTTGAAGAAGCACCATAAGGCATCGGTTGCGAGTTGTTTCCGGGTTGATACAGGACGAGAGGGATTTCCAATGATGTTGTCTAAGGGGTGATCGTGAGTCCATTTTCTGAGGTGTTCATGTGGCAGTTGTTGAGGAACTGAGGTAGCTGAGTTTATGTCTCCTGAAGAAGATGGTTCTGATGATGATTCAGGAGTAGCAAATATGTTTTCAAATGGAGCATCTTCAGGAGTCGCAAAGGGATTAACTTCATCATAGATGCCAGAAACATTTCCATGATGTACATTTGAATAATGATGATTTGTTGATGAGACTGAAGGATCAGCAGCAGGTGCTTCTTGACTTAAAGATATTGAGACTGAGGGATTGACTTCATTCACTGGAATATGAGCATCCTCTGTTGTAGGGATCAGCACCTCATTAGTAATTGAATCATACAGTTCATCAAACATAGGATCAAACAATTTCTTTACATCATCTTCAGATGGAGGTACATATGGAGTTTCTTGAGAGGAGTTTGGAACAAGAGATGAACCAATGGGACTGTTTTGAAGTGCGGGTCCTGAGATGGAGTGTCCAAGAGCCATTTGACTGGTCAGCTCATCAAACGTAACGTGAATTGTTTCCATGATATTTCGGGTTCTTTTGTTGTAGATTCGGTATCCCTTTTTGTTTGATGCATATCCTACAAATACTCCAATGTCAGCTTTAGCCCTAAGTTTCCCTAAGTCTTGACCCTCATTAGTTGGATAGCACAATGCACCGAACACACGAAGGAAAGAGAGATTAGGTTTTCTGTTGTGGACAAGTTCATATGGAGTTTTACCATGTACAGTGTGAATTAGGGAACGATTTTGTGTGTAGCATGCAGTGGCGATTGCTTCAGCCCAGAGAAACATTGGAACCTTTGAGTAAATCAGCATTGTTCTAGCGGCTTCAACCAGAGTACGATTTCGTCTTTCAACTACACCGTTCTGTTGAGGAGTTCGTGGAACACTTCTTTGATGATTGATTCCAACGCTTTCATAGAATTCATTAAGTTGTTTGTTGACAAACTCAGTTCCATTGTCTGTTCTGATAATTCTGACGGTTTTGTTAAGTCGAACCTGCAGCTGTTTGATGAGTTTGATGATGATATCAGGAGTTTCATCCTTTGTCCTTAAGAACTTGACCCAGGTGAATCTAGAGTAATCATCAACCACAACTAACACATATTTCTTCCCAAAGATATTCTGAACCCTCATTGGTCCACATAAATCCATATGAATCATATGAAGAACTTCTGTGACAGAGTTAGTAGGTTTGGGTTTGTGGGCATACTTCTTGCTTTTTCCCAATTGACATGCTGAACAAAGATGATCCTTTTCATACTTTAGTCTAGGTAAACCTACAACTAAGTCCTTTCTGGAAAGATCGTTGATGGTGCCGAAGTTCAAGTGATTGAGACGACGATGCCATAACCATGACTTTGTTTTTGAAGCCTTTGATAACAAGCAGATTGGAGAAGCCCTCATCATGTCATCGATAGAGATGGTGTAAAGATTTGACCCACGAGTTCCTTTTAACAATTCCTTACCATTAAGATCTCTAACAAAGCAGGTATGTTTTCTGAAGGCAACTTCTAGATCAGAATCACAGAATTGACCAACAGAGAACAGATTATGACCCAAACCTTCTACATAGTAAACTCTAGAGATGACACTATCACCAACAATATAATCTCCATAACCCAGAATAGCACCAAAATGATCATTACCAAATCTAACAGTCCCGATGAATTTGCTCACGAAGTTCATGAGCCGTGACTGGTCTCCAGTCATATGCTTGGAACAGCCTGAGTCCAGGTACCACAGACCGATTTGAACGATCTGCAGTTGAACACAGACAAAAATGGATAACTGGATAATTGGGATCCCCATGCAAGAATGGGTTCCATTTGGTTAGTAACAATGTTTGGAACACCCACATCAGAAATAGAAGCATTCATATCAGAAAGTGAGGCAATGGAATCATTGTGAATAGATGCAGTACTAGTGTCAGTATTAGCCCTGTTCACAGTGTGATCACTTCTTAAGGGAATAGTTCTACCAGTAGGCATCCATTTTCTAGTGGGCATTATCTGATTAGTCTTAAGACCAACAGGTGTCCAATAAAAGCCTATTTTACTGAATGTTCTTCCTGTGGGTTTCCACTGTTTTCTAACTTTCTTTCGTTTTTGCCTTTTAGCCTTCTTAGCATGAATTTTAGCATTAACAATATTAACTGGACAATTAACATCATTAGGCAGAACAGTAACACCACATTCATGATTAGAAACAGAGTTCAAGCAGACATCAGTACAAGGTTTGCAAATAGTATCGGAATTCGAATTAATTACAGTACGCCTATGGCTAATACTAGAATCAACACGATTCGTTTTATTCAATTCAAGCTTAAAGTTCCTAGATTGTTCTTCTACTCTCTTCCAGTGCACATTCTTAGCTTGAGAGGTCCTATCATTCCTTGTATTGTCTTGAGACTTTGACATGCTTCGTTTAATGTCACTGATTACTCCTGTAGAGGGAATGGGAACATTTGTTGGTTTAACTACTCTTTGCATCACCTGTTTAGATGTACTGGGGTCTGAACTACATGCAAGTGCACTTAGGTTCACTTTCATAAAACTAGAGGTACTGTGATTTGTACTCCTAGAAGGCACACTTGAGTTCTCTTTCTTAGCATTGACAGATCTGGAATCTGAACTACTTAAAGGCACACTAAGGTTCACATTCAAAACATTGGGAATCGAATGCATATCATACTTAGCGTTAGGCATTGAGCATGGAATCAAAGGATTAACTCTCTCACCTAATGACTTTGGGCATATTGTGATCAAGCATTCTAAGATTTCTTGAGATCGTTTGGCATATAAGCATGCATGTCCGATTGCATTATCATGAGGTTTCTCTAGCTTATCCTCTTCAACAATCTCACGCAGACATTCTAGGCAATCCTTAAGGGATGAGAAGTATGTTTGAATGGCAAGTTTGTTGTTCCTTAGATGAGGAGGGACATATGTCACAGATAAAGCATATTTATTACAAGAGTGAACCTTTGATACAACGTTCTCCCCATTGGTCATTGGCATTTTCCCTTTTACCTGACTCTTCAGATTCTCAATTTCCTTTTGCAATGAAGCTATTTGTTCGTTGTTTTTGTTACGAGTGACTTTAATTGATTCAAATAACTCATTGAAATGACGTTTAACCTTTTCATTTTCTTCTAGAAAACTTTCGTTTTCCTTTTGTAAAGCATTTACTAGGTTTTGAAGATGAAACGTTTGAGAATTCTGAGAATCTAAAGGAGGAGGCATTTGGGAACCTGTCATATTGTTCGTTTGACCCTTTAATTGAGAGATTTGGGCTTTCAACTTTCTGATCGTGTTGCACTGAGCTTGAATCTGTTCATCACGTTTGTTAATTTGAAAAACTGCATCAAACTCTGGAGCATCTGAAGATGTCTTGATATTTGAAGTTTTGACATTTTCTTTGAGATGTTGATATTTTAGTTGTAAATTAAAATACTCAACTTCTAGTTTAGAAAAATGTTTAACCAAAGTGTCGTGATCATCCAGTTCAATTTTCTCGTTTAGTTTAGAATTAGTTTTTTCAAGCTCAATGACACGATCATGGGAGACTTTCAGGGCAACAGATAGTTCATGAAATTTGGAAGCATTAATAGAGCAATTTGAAGCAGTGAAAAAAATATCTTGAGCAACACATTCAGTAATAAGAGTCTCATTTAAGGTATGCAAGTTTTTCCTCTCAATCTCATTATATTTTAGTGCACGCTCATAATCACTAACTTCAGCTACCATTGCATCAAATTCCTTTTCCATTCCCTTGATATCAGTTTCTATCCCCTTTTTAAGACTCTCAAAGTGATCTTTCAGAAGTTTAAAGAAAGGCATGACCTCAGTTAAATAACATTCTTTCATTTGTTCAAAACCCCTTTCTCCTTCAGTTATACCAGTGGGTGTGATCCTTTTCTTGCAAGTTTTCTCAAAATCAACAAATAGTTGAAATATAACGTATTGGCTAATTAATGTCTTGCTTTTAGTGGCAATTGTTCTAGGAACAAGATGCATTGGTGTATTAGGAGGATACACAGTCGCTCTAGGCATTTTCCATAAAGGAGGGTTTGTTTCAACAATATTTTCAGCTTTCTGCTTATCTAAATCCTTTTTCCAGAAAACTTGTTCGGGAGTCAACAATGTCTGAGGCTTGAACATGTTCAAGGAAATCCAGTTTTCCTTCTTGTAGTCATGGGGAGAGATATTTATTTTTTTCTCTTTGCATCTAGGGTCATCTAATTTTTTGTTCATCCTTTCCCTAGTGACTTCATCTGATTTCTTATCTTCCTCAGTGCACTCAACATAACTAGGTTTCTGCCTAGGCTTAAGGATTTCATTACCATCATAAAGCACCTTATGAGCATTTCTAGCCTTTTTAATTACCTCTGGATTGGGTTCTTCAACAAGGGGAATGCTATGCTTATCGCTTAAGACTCGATGTTTAGTGACCATGTGAGCAGTCTGAATGGTGTTTCCTTGTCTGTACAACTTGTTCTCAAGTTTGTTTTTCAAAGTTTTCAGATTAGAAAAATCTCTCAAGAGTTTTGATTCCTTTGCATTAAAATCTTGCTTAAGCATTTTCACATTTTCTTGAAGTTCTTGTTTTTGTTTAGCTGTTTTAGAAAGTTTTTCTTGCAAGGAATTTAATTCTTGTTTCAATACTTCTTCTCTAAACTTACTTTTTCTAATTACTGTACTCACTTGGTCATCCATTTCCTGCTCACGAGTGGTCAACTCAAACTTAGCACGTTGTTCATAAATAGCAACACGTTCTTTATAGGCATTTAGTTCAGAAATTACTGAATCATCGGGGGCATATGCAGTGTATTCATCAAAAACATAGTCATTGTTGACTGCAGAAGATGCATCACTTGGTACAACTTCACTTTCACTTTGTTTCACATATTGATCATATGGGACAATATCGATATTACCCATATTTTCAATATTTGATTCAATAGTTTCAGTTGATTGTACTTTGTCATGCATCTGTTGCTCATCAGCATCATCGTATAGTTTTAATACCTCTGAGATGAGCTTGTCATGGGATGGCCCAGCTAGTGGTGAAGAAGAGACCTTGGGAGAAACCATTGGAGAAATGCTAGCCATAAAAATTGTGTGTGCCGTAGGTCCATCATCCACATCAGAGTCGTATGCATCACAGTCAGCGACTTGAAAGGCATTCTGATGATTGTGACCTATCTCCTGAATAGGCTGCTCATCCACATCTGCATCATAGGTCTTGGCATTGCCCTCAGCAAGAAACAGCAATTCCTCTTCATCCAAAGCAGCACCATTGTCTTGAGCTTGTGCCAGCAGCATCTTATCTATGAAGTAATCAGCATTCTGTGGACGCTTTGGAGATGTGCAGTTCCTTGCAATGTGTCCCTCACCACCACAGTTATAACATTTGATGGGCTTAGCTTGACCTTGGTTACCATTCCTTCCTCGATTCTGGTTGCCAACATAACCTCTCCCAGCTCCACCTCGTCCCTGATCATATTGTCTTTCCTGAACTGGTTGCACCACGATCCTTCCATCTTTAACAGTGGCTTGATTGTGTGGGTTAGATGCTGTTCTGAGGTTGTTGCTGGTTTGTGGGAGAGTATTCATGTTTTGACTAATGAGAAGAGCTAGTTGATTAATGAAGTTACCCACGTGAGCATCAGCATCAGCTTGTTTGTACATAGGATCAGGAATGAGTTTGTGATTACCATTACCCAAGGGTATGACTTGTGATGCTTTGGTTGTGATTCCGATGTTTGAGTAGAAAGCTGTAGAGTCATTAGACGAGCTTGTCTCTCCCTGGTTGGTTTTGAACTGATTGAGAATCAATTTTTCAAACATAGCATGTCTCTCATTCTGAAGGAGGAAGGCATAGAGTTGCTCATAGTTTGTATTCTTCAATCCTTTAGTGAGCTTCACAGCGGTAACAAACTTGTGCCATTCGGGATTCATGTTGTTCACAAATTTTGAGTTCAACTGAATGTTAGGCATAGTCATTCTGATGTTCCTCATGTCATTAACTAACTTATGAAATCTCACATAGTACTCATAGACATTCTCATCTGGTTTCATCTAGAAGTGCTCAAATTCGTCATAGAGTTGGGATTCTCTGTCTTCCATAGTTAATTCTGAACCTGAGAGAAGCATCTTAACATTGTCCCAAACTGCCTTAGCATCAGTGTTATGATTGATCAGCTTGTAGATGTCTTTAGGAAGACCTTGAAGAACAATGTTTGAAGCCCTGATATCTGCATCAAATCTCTTTTTATCCTTATCATCAAGCTCATCATACATCTTAGGTCTGTCCATTCCGTAAACAGGAGTACCATCTTCATTAGTATCAAGTATGTCTCTAGTCGTCTCAACTCGATATGGTCCTTCATCAATGGATTTGAGAATGTTGACACCATTTTCCTTTCCAAGGCAATACAGTCTGATTCGTTGAGCCCAAGAATCGTAGTCAGTTCTGTCAAGCATGGGTGGACGAGTATCTGAGCCAGCTGCTTGAACATCCTCGGCAACAGTGGAGATGACAGTAGGAACATTGGTAGACATGTTAATAGATTATATGGGATTTTATAACTCTATGATTAAACCGAGAAATAGATTCTTTCACGGGATTTTACTAAATCAAGAGAAAACCGTAAACAATCACTCAAGTCGCTAGAAGATAATGCACTAAGTCGCTAGAAGATAAGTCGCTAACACTTAATTCGCTACACCACTAAGTCGCTAGAGTCCCAAGTTGCTAGACAAATGCAAGTCGCTAAGTAGTAACTCGCTAAGCCTCAAGTCGCTAGCAAAATTTTGGCAGCAATTCGCTACTCAAGTCGCTAAAGATACGAGTCGCTAAAGAGCAACTCGCTACAGACCAAGTCGCTACCACCAAGTCGCTACTCGTAGTGGAGAGTCCACTACTTGTACTTTAACTCGCTAGATCTAACTCGCTAGGTCTAAAACTGTAACTCGCTACAAATTTGTAAAGCAAGTCGCTATGAAGAAAATAATCCGTGAGCTAAGTCGCTAGCATGAAAAACCATATAAACATCACTTTTCAATCCAAAAACAACCCAACCAAGATGATTCAAGCTTACCAAATGAAAACGAAAACACTTGTGATGATTCTAAACATAAAAGTACTAACAAAATTCAAACTTTAACACAAGAAATCAACCAAATGATGCAAAAACCACTAAACTTTTTCAAACTCAAAAACCACCTAAAAACCACTAGAAATCCAAAGATGTGCAAGATATGATCCAACCATGGCTCTTGATACCAATTGTAAGATATAACTTTTCACATACACATCAAACCATAACACAAAGTAGCATATAGATGGAATTTTAGAGAGAGAAAGTTAGAGGTTTAGGGAACTTAGTGAGAGAAAGTGAAAGATATTATTATGAGCTCCAACTCTCTACCTTGGAAGGTAGAGAGTATTTATAGTCTTACATAAATCGCCACACATCGGGCTGTGGATCAGGCATACAGTGGGTAAAGACCCGTCCGTCCTCCACGGTGTTACTTAACTAAATACTACTTAACTTAAAATAACTACGACTACGAGCTTTCTAACGATTACATATACTTGAGGTGACCGACTCTTTAATACCTGGAATTTCTAATTCCTAACATACCCCCTACCAGAAATTGACTAGAAGGTAGAATCCTTGGCATGCTTCTGGCTAAAGTGCTTCCTAGATGCCTATAAAGGGTATCATCAGATCCAGATGGCAAAGGAGGACGAGGAAAAGACAGCCTTCTACACAAGCAAAGGTGTCTATTGTTACAGAAAGATGCCCTTCGGATTGAAGAACGCAGGGGCAACATATCAACGACTCATGGATAAAGCCTTCAACAAACAGATAGGCTGAAATCTCGAAGCATACGTTGACGACATGGTTATTAAAAGCAAGACGGAAGAGGACCTACTCATCGATGTGCAAGAAACCTTTGACCAGCTTCGGGCGATTAACATGAAGCTGAACCCTAAAAAATGCTCCTTCGGTGTCGAAGAGGGGCAATTTCTAGGGCATTTGATCACTAAGCAGGGGATAAAGGCTAATCCCTCCAAGGTCAAGGCAATTACGGATCTCTAAGCTCCTAAATGTTTAAAAGATGTGCAAAGTTTGAATGGGAAGCTAGCCGCTCTAAGTCGATTTTTGTCGAAGGGGGCTGACAGATCCCTACCGTTCTTCAAAACACTTATAGGATGCATTGATAAGAAGACTTTTCAGTGGAGTCAGGACGCCGAAGCTGCTTTTTAGAAGATGAAGGAGTTCATTGAAATCCTTCCAACACTTACAGCCCCAATTAAAGGCGAGGTGTTGTTCATGTACTTAGCATCCTCAATGGAGATCGTTAGTGCAATCCTTATGGCAGAACGGGACAAGCGACAAATCCCCATTTACTTTGTCAGCAGGGTCTTGCAGGGGGCATAGATCAACTACCCAACATTGGAGAAGTTAATACTAGCTCTAATCTACGTAACAAGAAGGCTCCGGCGATACTTCCAAGCCCATCCAATCACAGTCTTAACCGACAAGCCTTCAAACAGATCTTGGCGAAGCCTGAAAAGTCTGGAAGGGTGGCTAAATGCGCTATCGAAATTGGGGAGCATGAAATAGAGTTCAAGGGTCGAAACTCTATTAAGGGGCAAATTCTCGCAGACTTCTTGGCAGAAACGCATTCCGAACCAGATACAGAAAAGGAAGGGCCCAAAGCTAAACTCACTGAAGCACAGGATGACTGGAAGCTTTATACATATGGAGCATCAAGCTCTGATGGTTCTGGAGCAGGTCTAATACTAGTCAGTCCTGACGGGAAGGAGCATACATATGCTCTTCGTTTTGAGTTTGAAGCCACAAACAATGAATCGGAGTACGAAGCCCTATTAGCAGGCCTCCGATTAGCTAAAGAAATGGAGGTCAAAGCTCTTGCCGTTTTTGTAGATTCTCAATTGGTAGCTAACCAAGTGACAGGCTCCTATAAAGCAAGGCAACCCGTCATCAAACAGTACTTGGAAAAAACAAAGGAGATGCTGAAGAGCTTTGATTCCTACACCATCCAACATGTTCGTAGGAACCAGAACAAGAAGGCAGACGCACTGAGAAAGCTAGCCTCTATGGCCTTCGCTCATCTCACCAAAGAAGTACTAGACGAAGTCCTACCTGAAAGATCCATCATTCGCAAGAAAGTTACGGACGTGGTTCATGAAGAAGGAGAGACATGGATGACTCCTATCAGGGAGTACTTAATAAGTGGTCTTCTCCCCGAAGATCCCAAACTAGCAAGGAAAATACGGGTTAAGTCCCCACAGTACCGGCTAATGGGGGAAACCCTATATAGAACGTCATTTCTATCACCTTGGTTAAGATGCGTGGGACCCAAACAGGCTACGAGCATCATCGCTGAAGTCCACGAAGGATCCTACGGCTTCCATGCAGGGCCCCGTTCAGTTGTCTCGAAGATAATGAAGTTAGGTTATTACTTGCCTTCGATGCATAGGGATGCGGCATAAATCATTCTCAAATGTGAAGCTTGTCAGATACATTCAAATGTTCCCAAGCTGCCGAAGCAGGACATGACAAGTGTGACATCCGCATGGCCCTTCTCCCGGTAGGGAATTGATATCGTAGGACCTATGCCTGTGGCTCCTGGAGGAGTCAAGTTCTTGCTGGTGGCAATCGATTACTTTACTAAGTAGTTAGAGGCTAAACCCTTAGCCTCTATTACGGGGAGACAGATCGAGAAGTTTGTATGGGAGCACATTGTGTGTAGATTCGGAGTGCCCCACATCATCATATCCGACAACGGAAAGAAGTTTGTTGAAGGAGTCTTCTACGACTTATTTCAAGGGCTCAACATAAAGCAGTCTTGGACATCCGTCTACCATCCACAAGGTAACGGACATGTAGAGGTTACAAACAGAGACATCGTCAAAGGGATTGAGAAAAGGTTGGGACGAACTCATCATGGGTGGGTGGACAAGCTTCCTCAAGTACTGTGGGCTCACAGGACGCACCCTAAGTCAAGCAATGGTGAAACCCCCTTTAGCCTAACATACGGAACATAAGCGGTCATCTCTTTGGAACTAAGTGTACACACGGAGCGTGTGGAAATGTTATGATGCCTCCCAAAATGATGAAAGGATCAGGGAGAACCTTGATTGACTAGAAGAAAGAAGAGAGATAGCCTCCATCCGAGAAGCCATGCACAAGCATAAGATCAAAGGCTACTACAACAAAAGGGTCAGGCCTTCCACCTTCAAGCCTGGGGAGTATGTGCTACGCCTCAACAGTGCAAGCAAAGCAGAATACCAGGGGAAGCAAGGACCTACTTGGGAAGGACCCTACGTGATAGCTGAGGCCTACGGCAACGGAGCCTATAAATTGGCCACTCTTCTCGGAGAACCCATCAACAGGACATGGAATGGTACAAACCTTCGAAAGTTCTATGTTTAAGATGTACTTTTACTTTTTCATTCTTGTAATTAGAAGCTTCTCAAGGGAAAGCAAGCATTATTGGTAGTTGTCTTAGTTTTCATTTCAAGAATGATGTAATCCTCTCTACCAATTCAATGATCAATAAGACATTTCCCACAAATCTCTTGCTTCATTTCTTAAACACAAAGATTTGTCCAACCAAGTCGTTTATGTGTTTCAATGTCGAATAAAAGGGCATACGACGTAACAAACGCCTCATTACCTAAGCCTATTAAAATATTCACATTAACTCTCCTAGTAGTTTATGGCATTTGTGAAAATATAAACAAAGTCATACTACTTAAAGGATTTGAGATAAAGTGGGTTGCGACCCTCTGTTAATGATCAAAATTGGTCATTATATTCTTGGTATTGAAATTTACACACAATGAGGTTGTTTAACCTTAAGATGTAAAAGTTAAGCATCGGAAAAATGGCGTAAGAGAAGTTCTCAAGACAAAAAAAATAGCTAACTGTGTAGAGGTACTCCCCCACACCATGTCATTCAGAATGAGGGCTAGTGCCCTTGTACCTGTATATGGAGCCGAAGCCCCGTTTAAATTGTCTTTGGCCTAGGCCATACACCATAAATATTAAATTGTTTGAGGAACCAGACACACATCACAAAGTAACATCAAATTGTCTTAGAAAGGGTACATGCCACCCTTGAAACCAAATCACTGCCAACAAGGCAGCCTTCACTCTTGCTTTTGGGGAGATGGAGTTGGAGATGGTTGAACTGAGGCAAGCTTGGTGGAAACCATCTTCTTGGTAGGAGTCGTAGGCTTGATCTTGCGTGGCTTCTTTGAGAGGAGGTCTTCCAGAGGTGCCATAGGGTCTTTGGTAGCTTCAGCCAGGAAGGGGTACTCTGTAGTTGCAAATTCATTTCCCGCATCTTTGTATTCTGCCTTTGACGAGGGACGGTAGCACTAAATTTTGGAGAGGTCTACGGGTTTACCTGTTTTAGCCAGCCTCCTCCAAAGCTAGGCACCGTCCATGGAAGATAGTTGCTTTGATGACCTTCCACATTGCAGCTCCCAACTCGTCACTTTGATAGAGCTCCATGGCTATGTATGGCACCACCTTAGACACGACCTTCGCACGGTCCTTTTGCAGCATCTTGTACCTCATCTACAAGCCGTCAACCTCCTCCCTCAACTTCACTTCCACTTCTCCAATCCTAGCCCTCTCACTCTCCAAACCGGCACACTTCGCCTCGAGCATAGCATTTTGACATGTTAGGTTGATAACCTTAGCCTCTTCCAACTTGAGCTTGCCACATTCAGATGCCAATTGGGCTATCTTTTCACGAAGATCTTGGATGAGCGGATTCTTCTCAACATCCTTCTCAATCTCATCACATTTAGCATCCAGCTTGGCATACTCTTGATCCCTGTGCTTCTCTCTCTCAAGCATGACATCCATCTCTTGTCTCGCCTTGGTAACAGTCCTGAGTAGTTCCCTGGTTCGACCCTTTAAATGGTTGTCCAATACTGCTTGCCTAGCCATACTCTTGTCGTGTAGATCACAAACCCCTTCAATGGACATGTTGTCCAGCAATCCTTTCCATTTGAAGGGGGTAACATGATCTACGATACGGTAGCAGGACAAAGCGTTGGGAAGCTCCTTCGTATCTGGAAGGCCTACGACCAACACAATGAAAAAGAATTCAATTAGTTACCATGATTATCAATTCATATATTTTGTAAAGGGACATTGCTTACCATGCATCTCCACAGTCTCATCCTGCAGCTCAAAGGCAGATTTCACAAACTTCTTGCCCTCGGCACTCTTCTGTCGCACTGCCCTGGATCCGAAGGCTGGGAGGGGATTTTTCCTCTTGTTGGTAGACTTCATCGCTTTGCCAGCTTTTCCTTTCCTGCTCTTCAATCTGTCAGCTATACCAATGGAGCCTGTGATATGGACATCCTCCTCTGCAGGATCGTCCGAATCTGCCACGTTCTCAAACAGTTGGGAGGGACCCTCCAGCGCAGCTTATGGGGGTGCTGTGGCAACAGGCTCCGGTTTCGGAGTGTCTACAACATTGTTGTTGACAGACGTGGAAGGTGAACCAACACCGTAGGACTCTTCGGCCTTCTCAAGCGGGCATGAAGCTCAAGTCTTCATCAAGATCTTGGTCCATGAAGTTCCTGAATGACATTTCTATAAAAAAGAAACAAGAAAAAATAAATATCAGTGCTACATTGGTCCTACTTAAATAGAAGTAGAAAAACATACTTTGCCCATGATAAATGATAACAGGCTTGTGAGGAGACCCCTCCCAGCTGTAGGCAATCCCAGCCATATACAAGATTGGCTCGGGGAACACTTGCACATTTGCAGGATATCTAGACAAGCGCTGATAGCATGGATCTCTTCGCACATCATACGGCAAGGGGTCATTGTATTGTTTTGCATCAAACATGTACTCCTTACTCAACAACTCTGGATAGTTGGGTGGGATAATAGTGTTTTGCACATAGAAAAAGCTGCCCTTCCAAGCTGTTATAATGGTGTACACCCTCGCAAACAGATTTGGAACATCCCCTTCAGGCCTTTTAGCCAAAGTTAACCAGTTACCCCCAGGATACAAATTCAAAAAACCCCTTAACACCTTCAGAGTTGGTTCATAGCCATATGCTTTGCACATTACTATGAATGTGGTCAGTTTGGCTAAACCAAACGGGTTGAACCTAAAGATATGCACCTTGTAATATTGCATTAGCTCTAGAATAAGTGGGTGAAGTGGAATCCTAAGGTTGGAATGGCTAAAAGCATGAGTGTATAGCCCTACGAAACCTTTTGGAGCATCAAAAATACCCTGATTAGGCTTGGGCAACATGATTTTAAACTCTTGTGGGATCGGATAATCAGCTAAATGGTCGTGTAAATCTTTTGCAGTCGAAGTACATTTTTACTGCTTAATAATAAACTTTGAATCCATACCTATTTTAAACAACAAGCAAGAAGGAATATTTACCTTTGGTTTCGGAGCTGTGGGCGATCAAAAGTTTACTGCGTGAAAAAGAAGACGGAGAGAGTAAAATGTTTTAGGGTTTCAACTACCTCCCATTAAATACTATTTTTCACCGTTTTTAAAACCACGCACGTGTCTCTAAGAGTTACTCTTATCCGAATTTAAATCGTTTTTAAAATTAAAAAAAGTCTTTTTGGTCACCAGGTAAGGTGGGGATTTGTTATCACTGTAGCGGGCAGCTAAAGAGATTAGTTGGCATTAAATGCGCAGGTTAGGCGCATAGTTTTTTGGGTAAAGGGGAGTAATCCTGCACCCTAGTAAATATATTAACCAAGAAACGTTTAAGTACAATGGATATGAGTGAAATCCCATATCTCAGCCCGTTACATAGGCATAAAGCTTACATAACAAGATACTACCAATTTTCTAAGCAAGAAAACAAACCACTACTCTAAACAAACCACTACTCTAAAGGTTAGGCGCATAGTTATCTTATAAATCATAAGCTTTGCAGCGAGAGGACATTTTTCTTCGCAGGATGAAGTCGAAAGCAATGCCTCTTCGCTCATATGCATCACTTTCGACTGGGGGGCTTGATGATGTACCCTCTGAATGGCTCGAAGGACACTCCTTCAAGAAGTGTCGAAGCCATTCTGTTCGAAGGCCCAAGTTAGGTCTCCAGAATATTCATAGGCGTCAAACCATTCGTAAGCACGAAGGTTACCTATGGAGAATTCGCCATTCGAAGCCCTAAGCCATTCGGGGTATGGATGGCGAAGGAGTAACGGATAGGAGAACCTCCTGACTTGGTCAAACCCACGATCTCCCTCTCTTTCCTGGCTTCCCCGCCAAGTTTGAGAACGTAGGGTCACTAAGCCCTAGCGGTTACCCACAAACATAGGACGCCCCCATGTTCTCTGACATTCATGCAGAAGTGCCCCTAACCCTATTTCTTCCACTATAAATAGGTTGGACGGGCAATGGATTATGGTAAGTTCATTTTACACTCATCTCTTTACTTACACACACTTATAAAACCATAACTCATACTTACTCTCACGCCGGAGGTGGTTCGCAGGGTCCAACCCCTGCGTAATCACTTAACGTAGTGTCTTCGTATTTCTTATTCTCGGGTGAAAGACAATCTTGGTTGGAATATACACCCCTCATACCTTTGATCATCATCGAATCCTGGTAATGCAATTTATTGTACAATCAGTTACTGCTTCGAATATTATAAAAAAATTGTTACTAGATAACTACAAAATATTAACGATGAATAAAAGCTTTTTAGAGAACCACAAAAAGTTAACGATGAATAAAAACTTTTCCAGGAAACCAAAAAGTTATTGAGTCATGCGAGTTATCATTCACGAGAACGCCAAACAAATAAGGTATTTGTCCACATGCTTTGGTGAGCAATAACATAATATAGTAACATAACATCAACTTAGCAAACCAACTTAACTTTAGTATATTGGCTACCAAGTTTTTCTTTCTATTACCATGTGGGATCAAAAACAATCTTCTTCCAATGTGATGGCTCTTTATTTACTCCTACTCAAGATCAAGCCTAACTACAGTAAAACCTCTATAAATTAATACTCGATAAATTAATTACCTCGATAAAATTAATAATTTGTACAGTCCCAACTTGGGACCAGTAAAAAATTGGACTCCAATCAATAAAAAATATGTTAATTATTTTATTGAAACCCTAATGTATATATATATTAGTCCCAACGAAACTATAAATTAATAATCACTAAAAATTATATATATATATATATATATATATATATATATATATATATATATATATATATATATATATATATATATATATATATATATATATATATATATATATAGTGCGGTTCTAGAGAAAAGTGTAATTAGAGAGAAAAGTGAGAAAAAAAGTTATAGGGTCTATTTTGAAACATCTCAAACTTCAGGGGTAAGTTTTGAAAACCACCCCCACCCACCCCCACCCCCACCCCGCCCCCCCCCCCCTCCCGAAAAAAACAAATTTTCCCGCCAAATTTTTTTTTTCTGGGGGCCAAAAAAAATTTTTTTTTTTGCCAAAATTTTCCCGCCAAAAATTTATAACTGTGATGCACCTTTTTTTTTTTTTTTTTGGTGCATCTCAGTTATAAAAATTGGTGCATCACAGTTATAACTAATTTTTTTAACTGTGATTCACCAAAATAAAAAGGTGCATGAGATCGCATATGTTATTAACTTATTCCAGCAAAAGTTTTGAATTAGAACCTTCAACCTTTGTGTATAAAAGAGAGATTTTTTCAAATGATTCAACACGTTTATTTTATTAATCACATGGTTGATATACAATGAAATCAATTATCCTAACATGTTTCAGAGTTATTTTGTTTTACTTTTCATCAATTCACGATGGTTAATATGCACTGGCGTTATCCCAATGACAAAGTATGTTATAACAAAGAGATGCGGCACTACCATGGCTACCATCCGTCCCTGGTTGTACAACTAATGCCCCTTATAGAGTATAGTACACTAAGTTATTGCAATGTTATAGGAGCATATTAGGTAACGATCGTTGGGTGCATTCGGTTATAAAAATTGGTGCATCATAGTTATAACTACTTTTTTTAACTGTGATTCACCAATATAAAAAGGTGCATCAATCGCATATGATTAACTTATTACAGAAAACTTTGAATTAGAACCCTCAACCTTTGTGTATAAAAGGAGAGATTTTAACTGATTCAACACGCTTATTTTATTAATCACATGGTTAATATACAATAAAATCAATTATCCTAACATGTTTCAGAGTCATTTTATTAATCACATGGTTAACATACTTTTCATCAATTCACGATTATTAATATGCACTAGCGTTATCCCAATGACAACGCATGCGGCGCTACCATGGCTACCATAGCTCCGTCTCTAGTTGTACAACTAATGCTCCTTAAAGAGCATAATATACTAAGTTATTGCAATGTTATTGAAGCATATTAGGTAACAATAGTTGGATGCATCTCGGTTATAAAATTTGGTGCATCATAACTATAATTAATTTTTATAACTGTGATGCACCAAAATAAAAAGGTGCATCACAGTTATAAAAAATTGGAGGGAAATTTTTTTCCCAAATAAAAAAAAAATTGGCCCCCAGAAAAAAAAAAATTTGGCGGGAAAATTTTTTTTTCAGGGGGGGGGGGTGGGGTGGGTGGGGGGGGGGGCGGGGTGGGGGGGGGGGTAGGGTGCGAATTTACAAAACTTCCTTAAAGAATGAAGGAAAATACAATTAGGTCCCTGTAGTTTGGTGTGAAAAAAGGGAGGGGAAGAGAGGGTGATCCAATGGTTGAGATTACTTTTCTCACTTTTCTCTTGAGATCAACTTTTTAAATGATCCAAGCTATATATATATATATATATATATATATATATATATATATATATATATATATATATATATATATATATATATATATATATATATATATATATATATATATATATATACTAGTGTCTAAACCCGTCCGATGGACGGGTATGACTTGTGGTTTTTATTTTTAGGATTTAGTAGAACAAATATATACTAAAAAGTAATTAAAAGTTAAATGAAACGGTTAAGATCTATCATTGATGTTACCATAATCAATAAAACGGCTAAAAGCAGGTAAGTACTTTGATTTGTGGTTTTTATTTTTAGGATTTAGTTGAACAAATATATACTAAAAAGTTATTTTTAGGTTTTAAAGTGACTTTTGTTGTATTCGTTGGTGATAGACGAATTTAGTATTATTAATGGTTGTATCCGTCTTCCAAAATAACAACTCCAAATACAGAGCTGCAAGTTTGCGAACTTAATTGTAGGGTATGCATTTCCCTCACCAAAGAGCTCATCGCGCTATTTAATCCATGATTTAGTTTGACCTATGCAAATTTTCCAAATAAAAAGTAATTAATGATTAACAACTTAGACATGACATTTCTGTAATTCGTATTATAACTTACCTTAGCAAAACATAGATAGCAAATAGCCCAGTGTCTTTATAGTTATTATTGAAAGCCGCACAACTCAATACTATTTGATGTAAATAAACATGATCTAAGGTACCATTGAAAGCTAATATTATTTAGCATTTACGTGAGTTGTACTCATGAGGCTGAAGTTGCTTGGACCTTGCTTTCTCCACAAGCTCCTTCCGTTTCTCGGATAATAAATAAAGATCCGACTACAACACACATAATAATAGATAATAAAGAGTTGATAATAATGATAATAAATAAAGATAATAAAAAACATAAAGTTTTTTCTAAAATTGTTCAACGATTGCAACTTTATATTTGCTTATGGCAACATAGAATAAGAGTTGATAAAATATAATTGGTAGTTTTGCGACTTGATATTTGGGGTCTTTATTAAGAGTTAATATTAGAGGGTAAAGAGAGCCTTTGGTGGTACCTTGATTCAACATGTGATACACAAATCATAATAGGTACGGGGTTAAAATGGTTTCATTGAACCGTTGAGAAAACCTTTCATAACTTTATTTTTGTATACATTCATATTAGTAGTTACAATATCACCCGTTTAAATCATTGGGCACCACATTCGAGGATTACTAAAGATGCTCATTTAGTGTTAAGGGGTGTTTGGGATTAGCTTCATTTGGTGTGCTTATTAGCTATGGAAATATATACATCTTATTTACTTATACTTATCGTAGAAAAGGTTAATTAGAGTGTGCATAACCTATAGGATGTCCTATCTTATAGATTGAATAGACAGCTTAACCACAACATTAAGGTAGCTACTATGAGGAACTTACTCATAAAACAGTCCCGTGTTAATGAAAAACGGTGGTCCAATGAATGGACCTTCTCTAAATTTCGGAGTAATCCATGACGTGAAAGATCTCAATTTAAAAACATAACTTACGATCATCTAACAACATGAACAACGATGATATTAAGTTTAAAGTTAAAACTCATACCTCAAATTTTTCGAACTCAAAATAAGCTACGGGGAGGTTTATTAGAGAGGATGAAGACGAAGGATTGAAAACAAATAGTGGAGATAGATAATGATTGATGAGTTTAAAAAAAATAAGTCTCACTTCACTCTCAAACTTGTGATATTGGCGTTATGCTCACTTTGCAACAAAAGAGACCTCGAATCAATCTCTTCTAAGCAAATTAATAGAGTCAAATTGCTACATAACTCGGTAAGTAGCTAGGAAAAGCCTCAACAGATCAAGAAAAAATGAATTCGGAACAAAAAAAATAATCATTGTAGGAGTATATCAAATTTCAAAGATATAGCGACAAAGTATTTGCAACTGATCACGGCGCAAGCGACCACTAGGGCCAACATTTGTAGCTAAAGTGGTACATATACAATAGAAACATTGGTGTATATTGGTGTAACTACAAAGAATGAAGTATTAATATTTCCTAATATTTAAAATCTTAAAGAAGTCTTGTGGCAGTACACAATAGAAACATTGGTCACATAGATAAGCTCGTCATTGGTATTCTAATAAGCAAATGAGTCATCCAGTGTGCAAAAAAGAACATGATTCTCACAAGTTACAACCATCTGCTCTTTAATTGTGAGTGTCGTAAGCATATTTGAACCAAACTGGTAGTTATGTCAAAGGAAAGGAAATATCAGTTGATGTTGTACTTAATGTCATTGTTGAGAATAGATTGAAGTACAAAGAGAGGAAAATAAAACATGAAAGGGCTTTCCTTTAAATAATGTAGGAGAAGACGAGAAAATTGTTGAAGATTGACATAAAACATTGGATAAATTTGTTAGGAAGCTTGACTCCTGTCATGTGGAAGCTCAAACAGATCACACTGCATTCAATACTTTAGAGTAAAGATATCAAACTATATAAGCATTATACTTTTTTTAAAGAGGTGTGGAAAATGTGTGGCAAAACGTTGATTGACATCTAAAGTAGAACGTCAACACTTGCATCATATAAGTGACCCACTAAGACATAGGGCGGTAAAAATGGTTGGAAAGTGTACATGTTGAAAGAAAAGTGTTCGTAAGCTTATGAATATCGTTGACATATTTGACTATATCAAAAGAATGCGGGTAAAAAGTGGCTGAAAAAGTGACATAGGAATAAATTAAGCAACGCTTAATGAAGTACGAACATCGTAAAATATTTATAAAGTGAATAAAGAACAAAAAGAAATGAATGATAATACGATAATAGGAAATAAAACTTAATAAATTATCTACCATTACAAAGTATATGCTTTTAGTTTAAATGCGAAATAAAGTAAACACTTAAAATATTGAGAACTGAATCAAACCTAAATAACAACACATTTTCCTTGTGCATTCTTGCCTACACACTCCTACAGTGGTGCAAGTCTTGCAAGTGTAGAAGGGTAGTAAAGTTACTTTTTAAAACATAGGTAATAAGCAAAGGAACTTTTATATATCATTGGCATATTTTTCATAACGAAATAAGAGTAGTAGAATTACGTTTTAAAACATAGGTAATAAGCCAAGAAACTTTAAGATGAATTTAAGCAATTTAATATAGTAAAATTGCATTTTAACATTAATGGTCAATATATTAAATAAAATTTTATGTTTAATTTTTTAGAATAGATTAATTGTTAGGTCACTAGTTTTACAACACAAGCTTATAGAAAGAGATAGAGGCGGTTGAACAACACACAAACACACACACACACATAAAAGTAAAGAAAGGTTTAGGCGTAGAGTGTATGTGAAAGAGTAACTTGAACAACCAACCCTCAAATGAGGGTTTACAAGAGTTTATATAGGCAAGGAGCTAGGGCAACACTCCCTCTCCTTCCCTATTCCTTATTGGACTTGGATCAAGCTTATGGGCCTTCTACATAAGCTTGACCTTAAACAAACATAAAGGCCATAATAAAGCTACCTATTACATATGAAATATAAATACTTGAAATACTGTTTAGGAGTGATTCCAACAATCTCCCCCTCAAGTATATATGAATGTAAACGGTGAAGGCGTTGATGTAATAGTAGCTGTGACGTCTTCTGGCATTCTTCTTTCTTGTGAGAGGAATTGCCTTGATTCGAACAATCTCCCCAGTGTAGAGAGATAGTTATCTTTAAACAGTTATGCTTTGACGTCATCTTTAACTTTGTTCTTTGATCATTGTTCTTTGTGGTGAAAGTGAAAGTATGTTGTTGTCTGCATCAGTCTGCCTCAGGTCTGCTTCGCTGATCCAGTGTCTCCACGTCATTCTTCAACATGCTCACACGCTCTTTGACGGTGGAAATCAATACTGATGAAGTTCTTTAAGTCTTTGACTTTGTAGATTCTTTGATTTGATGAAGAATCATTCTGACGGTTGTGTTGCTTTAGAATAGGACTTCCATTAGTGTTGATGTTGGCGTGAGCATGAGAAGAATCAGCACGATCATCCCGCTCCGGAGCTTCCATAAGAAGAAAACATTTCAAACAGTTAGTAATAAGCGGTTTCCGGCACTTACAAGTTTGAACTTCGAGAGTGTTAACAGCATAGTGTGAAAACACAACTCTAATTCTCACAAAGGCCGTTCCTGAACTGGAGTCCCACAAGTGAGATAACGCGATGTACCGAAGTACATCTACAGTTCAGATGAGTCGCTGAGGTATACCGAAGCATCACCTCACGACTGTAGACCGTTTGAGACACACTCCGCGTAATCCACGGGGAGTTACCGAAGTGACCTGCTGTCAGGGCTGTTTGATGTTGACCCTGGCAGGAGTTTCCATTTAATCACTGAGAATCACAGATGTGACCCTCTCATAAATGTTCTCGACAGATTGCTAAGATTTGTGAAGGACTCGATATGAACCACTGATGATCTTATTTGTTGATCATCAAGTGATTAAATGTCAAGTGTTCCTAAGAGATCTTTTGATGAATCTCGTGGCTCTAGACTCAATAGTGCGTTTTGGTTATCCTGAGCGGAGACTAGGGAGAGGGTCTCCTTTTTCAATACCAGCGATCTCTAAGAGAAAGCCAATAGTTTATGTAGGGTTCCCAGTGAGAATGAAACAAGCTTCTGTTGAGAGAAACTTGAGTGGCTAAGAAGGTTTAGTGCATGCGTCACTGGGTCCATGACGACTTTTAATCTTCAATACCGGTGTCACTAAGTGACAACCAGTAGCATATGAATTGAACCCGGTGTCTGCCCTAAGTTGAATAATCTGGAGGGCTATTTCTTTTCACCCTTTACTTTACATTTCTTTTTGATTCTTCAACTCCTTCTTTCTTCGATTCTCATTTTCTCCTTTTTATAATCATTCCTAAGGACTTCTAACACTAACTAATGGTAGTGTCCTTGGGTAGATCCCTCCGGCTCTGGCGGATCATAGGACGGTTATTCCTAACCTTAGTCACCTTATAACTCCATGACTAACCTATGTTTGCCATTAAAACCACTGTATGTTAAAATCTCTCTCAAAGGGTTTGTTAATGGAAAACATGTTTGAACCACAGTGAGAGATGAAGTTTTGCATAAATACTCCCCCTCCACATGTGCTTAATAGTTTTAATGGTTAAATGCACAGTGAGGAAAGAGCGCGCACTTTTTGAATTGATTCACTGAAGATAGACAATCCCCCGCGAGACACGGTTACGTTGCATAGTTAAAGAGTTACATTGTCAGCTTCTAGGTGACAACTAGCTCTAATAACTATCTTGAAGGTGTAGACAAACCTCGAAGGTTGTCATACCCGTCAGAGTTCATGTCTATCAAGAGTTTCTCGAATGGTACTTTCTACTTGGACAAGTCCTTTGCGAGACACGTTTACATCACTAGCGAACTAGCTTGAAATTATTACCCGTCCAGGACAAATCTTTTCGAGTTACTAACAGTTTAATACCATCAATTCGTAGGTTAAGTCTGAGGTACACGGATTCATTTGCATTTTGTACAACATATTTCTTATCACACAATTTTCTCCCCCTCAAAAATGGCATATAAAATGTTATTTTTGAACGTTTGAGAATAAATATGACCATTTTGAGTTTTGCGGGAAGAGTGACCACTGTGAACAATTTGTGAACAAAGTTTTTAGTTCAAATACTCCCCCTCAACAAGTGATATAAACGGTTGAGGTTTTAAAATCATATGGGGAAGTACTTGTCTTTTTGAGCAAAACCTTGAAAAATGAAAGGTTTGATAGGTTTTACTCAAAAATAAGAAGCTTTCGCTCCTTTTATAAGGATTGTGGCACTGAGGCGTACCATAGGGTCCTTTCTTGACAATTGCGGGTTGTACACTGTTATGTGTGCACAAGCCATTCACATATATAATCATACATCCAAAATCATATGAAGGAAACAATTCAAGGGGTACCAGGAAGTGCAGTGATATTCCCAGGAGTGCACACAGGGCGTTGAAAGCCGATGATGTTTCTCCTGAGTCGACCATCAACATAGCTTTCCAATCGTCTGAATTGATCCCTTCTGAACAACCGTTCATCAATCATGGTGATGATGCGTCTCACATCCCTCCTGTCCTGAGAATTCCAGCGTTTAGGATTCCCAACTTTCAGGCGTATATCCTTCAATCTGTACGCCAATCCATCCCTAACCATCTTCAAGGTACGATCCCCGAATTTGTGGAGCTCACTACACGCCATTAAGCAGTTTCTTCGAAGTTCACTGCGGTAAACAACGCCGAAAGGTTTGCTGATGAGCGTGAGTTGTTTAAGCTGGTTGATGTCGGGAAGATCAAGCTGTGGTGGAGTGAAGTTTACACGTTTCTGATATGATTCAACAGCCATCTGGATATCTTCGACACGTTCTTTGATCACGATGCGTCTAATGAAGATGAGAACTGACTTGATAAATTCACGTTGAACTTCAGTTGAGAATTGTCTCATACGACCCTGTACTTTGGCAAGGTACATGTCTTCGATGTCGTTGAGGGACAAGTTCTCAAAGTCAGCCTCGGAGAATCCATAGTCCTGTTCATCTTGTCGTTTGACTATGATATTCTTCAAGAATGTGTAGTCCCACTTAGACTTGAGATCAATGTGTTTGATGGCCACGATGTCCTTAGAGCTATACACTTCATGTTGAGACTTCTGAACCAGGCAGCTTCTGTAGTAGATTCTTCGGCGTTCAGGCCAATGATGAATCCCATACAATGCATCTTGGTCGTATGCTTGCACGTTGTCAGAAAACAAGTGAGTTGCACGTTCCTCGATAGCTATGCAGTTTGAGTAAATAGCCGCTGGGAATGGAAGAGTCAATGATGTAGCGTATTTTCGTGAGCCATCGCTTCCGTGTAAGAGAAAGTCCAGGTCTTGGTTAAAAAAATATCGGAAGGGAATCCGTGGTTCGTCTGCTTGGCCAATGGTTGGTAGAGGTTTGGTCCAATCAGTGTAGTATGGAGGGTTGTCCCTTTGTGTGAAGTCAAGGTTTGCTTCCGGATTGAGCCAATCCATGTTGTTAGACATAGCTCGAGCGATGTTCTCAAGATGATATTCGACCTCGAGGGCGCTTTCAGAGCTGTCTGTTAGAAGTTGGAATGCTTCATTCTTGATTCGCTTCAATTCAGATTTCGTCATTTTCTTCACATGGAACTTTTCTTGCAAAATTTTTGCATGCTCCAATGTTGAACCGTCTACCAATTCTTGACCTTCATCTGGGTAGGGAGTTTGATTGACAAGTGTGGAGAACCATTCAAACTCTTCGGTTTTATCGTCATCTAGCCATGATACAACTCCAGGCTGAGTCGTCTTCTTCTTCCTTTTAGAAGGCCTTGATGATGATACTGGTTTCTGCACTTGTTTGGGTGAGGTGGGTTGTTGTTGGGGCTCAAGGACCTCTTCATCGTCACCACCCGTATACTCAAAGTAGTCACCAGTTTTATGAGTCAGGGGTGGTAACTCGGAATCGTCCCGAGGTTTATCAGTAGAAGACCGAGGTGGAGGAGACTTTTGTTGAGAAGAAGTCCGTGGTGAAGGAGGTGGCATAGATGTAGATTGACCATACTGCTTCTGACGTTTAGGTGCAGAGTCCTTATCCTTATCATCGTCATCTCTTGGCCGTTTGGGTTGATTGGCTGACTCCTTGCATGATGAACTGAGTTGAAAAGCAAGTAGACCTTCGAAAAATTTAGCTTCATCCGAAGTAAACGTTCCAGATCGCTTTGACATTTGCATCACTAGTTTAGCGATTAACTCAGATTCAGAGAGATCAGCTTCTTTGGCCATTGCATGTTTAACCAATGCGACGATGTTAGGGGTGAGTTGTCTGGAGAATACTTCTCTAGTCACACCGGGGACAGTGTCGAGAAGAAACTTGTGGGTTTGATCTCTTGCTGACTTCTCCAGTTCCTTTTGGACTTTAGGAACGATGTCCTGAAGGTACTTTTGAGTGTAACCTTCAATCATTTCATTCAGTTCCTCCTGACGATGACTTTTCATGAATTCCTGAATAGTCTTCCTATCTTTCCGCATCTTGTCATTCTCATCATGTAAGTACTGCATTTGTTCAGCATACCAATTAAGTTTTCTTTGAAGCATGTCCTTCTTTCTAACTTGTTTGACAGCTTTCACAATTCTTGCATGTGTTTGAGAAATCCAAGATTTAGGTGGTTTCTTCACGGATTTGGATGATGATCTGGTTGACTTCGTTGATGGTGGTTGTGAAGAGTGAGACGAAGAATCCGATGATGAGGAGACATGAGGAGACTTCATGTCCTTAGGAGTTTCTGAGGTTTTCTCCTTTGAGTGTGTTGGACTGTCGAGAAGAAACTTTGTATAATCATCCTCGTCATCCTTAGACTTTTCTTTCTCAGTTACCTGTTTCTCAAAATCATACACAATAGTGTCCTCCACAGGCTGTTGTAGTTGCAGAAGAGTGGTGGCACCAGCTCCCTTATCGGGTTGATTAACCGCATCAGGAGATGGTTTAGAGTGGGCAGCACCACTTGAACCTCCGGGGCCACCCATTTGATCTTTAGCAAATTCTTTGGCCTTTTGAAGGTGTCTGACTTTGTGAAACTTCTTTCTGTATCCTTGATCCAATTGCTCTTCTTCATCTTCAGAGCTTTCATCCTGAGGTACAAGTGCAGGAGTCTTTCCTTTAATAGTTTGGGGACTTGGAGGTTTTGGTACTGAGGGATTTTCATCCTTTGCAGTTTCAGAGTATGCGATCTCTTCATCTGAGTCAGTAGCCTCAGAGTCCTCGTCCCTGAGCTGTCTTTGCGGTTCAAGTAAAAGGATCGGAGTGGCTTCCTGAGAAGGAACTTTCTTCTTAGGGGTGGGTTTCCTCTTTGGAATAGGTTTCTTCTTTGGAACATTCCTTTGACTATCTGTACTTGTGACACTTCCAGCACTTCCTTTTCTGGTTCTCCTTACAGGTGTTCCAGAAGATTTTTCGTCGAGGTGACCAACTTTGCCTTGTCTGACTGCTTCCAGATACCTTTTGTACGATTCGAGCTTTCTGACATCTTCAGTTAGAAGGAAATCTGGCAGCACAGCACCTTGTTTCTTTGTAGACGTTTCCTTGATTCTGACAGATAGAATAGGTTCCGTCAACATGTCGTGATTGTCGGGGTCATTGAGCCTCTTGGGAATGTCAGGATGAAGTCCAAGTGCTCTCTGGATCAACAATTTAGTATATCTGATGTAAGGAATCTTTGAGCCAAGTTTGTTGAGAAATGACATCATGTCATCCCAAATCAGAGTTTCGATAGCGATGTGTTTCTTGTTGACCAATGCCCAGAATATTTGCAGTTCCATGAGCTTAGGGTGCTCATAGCCGCTGTCACGACCAGAAACAGACTTGGTGATGATCATGTAGAGAGTTCTCCAGGGTTGAGGAATACTCTTAAGCTCTACGTGAGAATGCTTGTTGATTACTCCTGTAGCCTCGTCATAACCGATATGGATTAAGAATTGGAGAGTGAGCTCTTCAGCAGGTGAGGCATATAGTTTGGTTGGTTCGACTTCAGGAATTAGGAGAACAGCCCTTAAGTCTGCAGGTGTAATGGTGACTTGTTTGTGATTCAGAGTCACCGTCACAGCAGTTTGTCCTTTGACCCTTTCCATAGTGTTCCAGAACTGTTGGATGTAGATCTCAGGAACAGTTGCAGAGTGTGTAAGCATGTTCTGATACGGATGAGTCCTCAGAATATCAATAGCAATAAGACATGAAGATTCAGAGCAAGTGAGGGTGTCAAAGTCAACACGGAGGTTATTCTTTCCTATCTTCATTGGATAGCCATGAGGATAGATATCAGCAATGGAGAGAACTTCAGGTGCATCCACATTCATTTGTTCAGCCATGTCGTGATCTGAAATAACATTAGCCAAAAGAACCAACATATCGAAAGACATAATGTTAGTCAACAGAAGGTCTTATTGTCTAGTTATTGAATGTATAGTGATAATGATTGTTACGAGTCCTAAGTCACTTGTATGTTCAATAGTTCAATGATATCGTGAAATGTTTCGTGAGTTAGTTAACTTTAAATTTTAAAGTTTATTTTATCACTTATTGTTCACAATATATCAGACGATTTAAGTTTATTAGTGACATTTTTGGATTCGTGATGATATGATTAGTTTATTTACAAGTTTGTACAAGTAACAATTCATCATGAAGGTAAATCCAGGGATAAGCGTAGTTTTGGCAAAGTTATGCGTAGACAGGAATGATATATGATTAGGCGTAAACTTACGCGTAGAATCCTATCTTACGCGTAAGAAATGTTACGCGTAGGAAAAAGAGACCTTATGCGTAGAGCTTATGCGTAGGCATATATTTACCTTACGCGTAAGGCTACTCATAAGAGTTGACCTTATGCTTAGAGGTCACTGTTTACGCATATCCTTCACAGGATACGCGTAGTCCATTGTAGAACCTTATGCGTAGAAGCTACGCGTAAGACTAGTCTTACGCATAACAAGCTACGCGTAAGGTGATCCTTATGCGTAGATTAACAACAACCTTGATTCTGAAATTTACTTGTTGCAAGCCTGAAATAAAGCATCATATCAACAAAGTTAAACACATAGCATTCGTTTTATGACAAATCAAAACACGTTTGCACATTTTAACAGTTACGCGTAGAACTGCATACACGTAGGTCAAAACCCTAGGGTTATGACTTACGCGTAAGTTTTATAACCATGGGATTTGCATCAAACAGATTCTGGTAGTTCTACGATGTTGTGTGAGCTTATAGACCAAGTTATAACATCTAACTCATGGTGAATCAAAAATACCCAAACTTATGAACCTTAAACCCTATTTTCAAATACTGAATAAATCAGTGTTTCTGGGTAGTTATAGAGCAAGGATATAATCAATTCAACATCTTATAAACATATCCCAACAATCTTATGGACCAAAACACTTCACATTGGAAAAACCCAAATCGACTCATAAACCCTAGTTTTCAAAATTCATCAATTTTAGTTTATGGGTGGATTTTGATGGTAAAAATGTTATCCTTGATGTGTAAGAACCGTTTTGAGACAATCCATTTTACCACAAACATACACACAATGATTGTGTGTTCATACGCTTATGCGTAGAACACATAATCACGTGTAAAAAAACGTTTTAGCCGTAGGATTTGAATGAAATTAAAAACCTTTGCTTAGAAACATGTTTTACTCAAGAAACGACTTACAAATTGATGATCAAAAGCACAGAATTCTTGAGTGATTATTAGGCGTAGGATCTTTTTAAGGTTAAGAATGCAAATAAGAAGTGAAAGATTTAGGTGGAGAGGATTTTTATTAAAATAGACTTTATCATTTTGACAGTTTTGGTCCCTCCACCTTTTCCATTTTCATCCAAAGCTTTTTAACTTCCATTTTTTTTACCAAATGAAGATTTTAGGAAAGAAACATGACGACACTCCCCCTCGACTTGAGAAAATAATGAAAGGTTGTTAATTTAAGTCCGAGGAGTGTTTTTGAACCGGAAAATGTACCACCATTTGTAAAGGAATCAACCGAGATATGATAACATGCAAGTACATAAATGTTTTGAAACAGTTAAAAGTTTATTTTCTCCCCCTCAACACTTGATCGGAAGAATACTGAATTTTGAAAGATAAAAGTGTTGACGGAAGAAATGTACTTGCCATGTTGAAAGAAAGATAGATTAGGAGAATATTTTTGTTGTTTTATCGGATTTTATATTTTTGTATTTTGTTTTTGAAAATTTATTTACAAAAGATGTTTTGGTGTTTGACAGGTTTTTAAGACTGTTGTAAGAGGTCATCCAATTCCTCTTGAGTCAAACACCTCATACCAATTCGGTGGACCAACTCATTAAACCTAGCGGGAGGCAAGGCTTTGGTGAGCAGATCTGCCAATTGGTATTCAGTACCCACAAAGTATAATTCAACGGTACCCTGTTCCACGTGGTCCTTGATGAAATGATAGCGTAGATCGATGTGCTTTGATTTCGAGTGCTGAACTGAGTTGCACGAGATTGCAATGGCACTCCGATTGTCGCAGTACATCGGGATTCTGTCAAATACGTAACCATAGTCTTTGAGTTGTGTTCTCATCCAAATGACTTGAGCACAACACGCGGACATGGCTACATATTCTGCTACGGTTGATGACAGCGATGTACAATCCTGTTTCTTTGATTGCCAAGACACCAGTTTATCACCGAGAAATTGTAGAGCTCCTGAAGTACTTTTCCTTGAGTCTAAGCATCCTGCGTGGTCAGCGTCTGAAAAAGCGATTAGTTCAAAACCAGAATCCTTCGGATACCAGATTCCCAAGTTAATGGTTCCCTTGATGTATCGGAGGATTCTTTTAGCCTCAGAGAGGTGGGTTTCAGTTGGTCGCGACTGATAACGGGAGCATAGATAAACGGCAAAGACAATATCAGGTCTGCTAGCTGTTAGATACATGAGGGACCCAATAATACTTCGGTATTTGGTGGGGTCAACTAATTTCCCATGTAAATCAGCATCTAGCTTCTTGGTATGAGTCATTGGTGTGGCATAAGTATCACAGGTTTTCATTCCAAATTTGTTTAACAATTCAAGGGCATATTTGGACTGACTCAGAAAAATACCACGGGGTGATTGATGAACTTGCAGTCCTAGAAAGAACGTGAGTTCACCCATCATGGACATTTCAAAATTTTTCTTCATTAGTTTTGCAAAAGCGAATGAAAACTTTTTATGTGTAGACTCAAAAATGATGTCATCCACGTAAATTTGAACAATTAAGATATGTGCCCCGTGATATTGTATAAAAAGAGTTGGGTCGACCGAGCCTTTGGTGAAATTGTTGGCAATGAGGAAGGATGATAGCTTATCGTACCATGCCCGAGGGGCTTGTTTGAGACCATAAAGAGCTTTTTTCAGTTTGTAAACATGGTTCGGGAACTCAGGATCAACGAATCCATCTGGTTGGCTGACATAGACCGTTTCTTTAAGTTGCCCATTGAGAAACGCCGTTTTGACATCCATCTGATAGACCGTCATGTTCATATGAGCCGCGAACGCGAGAAATATCCGAACAGCCTCAAGACGAGCAACCGGAGCAAAAGATTCTTCAAAGTCTATTCCTTCTTCCTGACGATAACCCTTAGCAACTAGCCGTGACTTGTTTCGGATAACATTCCCTTCAGCATCCAATTTGTTTTTCCAAATCCATTTTAAACCAATGACGTAGACTCCTGTTGGTCTTTCAACCAGTTCCCATACTTCAAGACGTTTGAATTGGTTGAGTTCTTCTTGCATGGATTCAATCCAGTTGTCTTTTGTCATTGCGTCTTTAATGTTTTTAGGTTCAGATTGGCTGACAGTGAGTGCATAAATGCAGTGTTCACCATCTGAGTGAAGACGTTGTCTCGTAACGACTGGTTGATTCGGGTTACCAATAATATTAGCCAGAGGATGGTCTTTAGTCCATCTATGTGTAGAGGGTTGATGTTGGTATACATTGTGCAGATTCTGAGGATTCAAATGGTTTGTTGAAGATTCCGCAACATCTGGTGCAGCAGTCTCATTAGCAAACGGGTTGAAGAACGCATTTGGATCAAAATCTGCAGGTGGGGGTACTTCATTCAGAATATCATCAGCTGGTTCATCATTGTTGGAGGCGGTATGTTCAACTGTTGTGTTGGAGTCAATTGGTGTAGGTGCATCTTCAACAGTAGTTGTTGTAGCAGGTGTATCAGGTATATGAATGTGATCAGGTTGTGCAGCGGAAACATCGGATACACCATGAGCACGTTCATCAATATCATCACAGAATAGAGGAGCAAATAACCTTTCCATTTGTTGACGAGTTAGCTGAGGGCTTTCTTCAGCTGATGATGGGGGTTGAGGGAAGTTTAAACGGTTGTGACCGGGTTCTAAGCTGTTATACTCAGAAGCCATTTCCGTGAGTTCATCGAAATGAGCATGAATCGTTTCCATTACCTCCTTAGTTCGACGATTCCAGATTCGGAAACCTTTAGAATTGTCACAGTATCCAATAAAGACTCCAATATCAGCTTTGGTTTTGAGCTTCCCAAAATCATCACGATCATTATTCGGATAGCAAAGGGATCCAAATACATGAAAGTGTTTGAGGTTCGGTTTATAGTTGTGGACAAGCTCGAAAGGTGTTTTGTTGTGGCGTTTTGTGATCATAGAACGGTTTTGAGTATAGCATGCAGTAGATACAGCTTTTGCCCATAAGTAATCTGGAAGTTTAGCATTGATTAACATTGTTCTTGCAGCTTCCACTAACGTTCGGTTTCGTCTTTCAACAACTCCGTTTTGTTCAGGTGTCCGTGCAATAGATGTTTGATGCTGAATTCCCACTTTCTCATAAAATTCACGAAGGGTTTTGTTAACAAATTCAGTTCCTTTGTCTGTCCGAATAATCCTGACGGTGTTGCGGAGCTGAACCTGTATCTTTGTGAGAAAGGTGATGATCATTTGTGGAGCTTGGTCTTTGCTACGAAGAAAGTAGACCCAAGTCCATCGTGAGTAGTCATCAACAATTACTAAGATGTAGCGTTTGCCATTGATCGTTTGCACGCGCATCGGGCCACACAAATCCATGTGAAGAAGATGAAGCACATGCTGAGAGCTGTGTTCCACCTTTGAAGGAAAATGAGCACGAGTGCTTTTCCCTTGTTCACAGGCTGAGCAAAGGTGATCTTTTGAGTACCGGAATCGTGGGAGTCCTTCAACAAGTTTGTGTCGAGCAAGGTTGGTGATGGTTTGAAAGTTTAGATGTGAGAGACGACGGTGCCATAGCCAGGATTTTGTAGATGTTGCCTTTGAAAGTAAGCAAATTGGAGAGGAAGCAACCATGTCTTGCATAGAGATAGTGTAGAGACTAGAATTACGCGAGCCAGACATAAGGTCATTTCCATTTAGATCACGAATGAAACAAGTTTTCTCCCTAAAAGCAACCTCCAAATCTCCATCACAAAATTGACCTACTGAAAACAGATTGTGACCGAGGCCTTCCACATAGTAAACCCTGCTGATTTCGATGTTCCCATTAACATAATCTCCGTAGCCCATGATGGCTGCGAAGTGATCGTTCCCGAATCTGACAGTGCCAATGAACTTTGCAATAAAGTTTGATAACAGTTTAAGGTTGCCTGTCATGTGTCGGGAACATCCGCTATCAACAATCCAGAGAATGATCTGTATCACCTGCATTACACACAGACGACACAGATGGAATAGAAGTAGATGTGGAACCCGAAATGTTAGAGGGTTCCGAAGCAGATATTTTAGACATACACACATTGAGAATTTTAGGCATCCACTTAAATCCTAGTGTGTTATATATCCATTTCTGCCATCTGTAACTACTCTTTGCTTTAGTCTTAGTGAAAGCACTAGGTGGTACTACATTCTTAGGAGGTGAAGCGGTAGCTACTGTGATAGCAATGGTTGCCTTAGAATCTAAAGAAGGTGGTTTACCAAGCACAGACTTAGAATGATTAGTGGGCCTAGAGGTATTCCGATTCTTAGGATTTCGTAATCTAGAGATTATAGCTTTAGCAACACATTTGTCATGACAATCAGAATTCATACTCTTTCGACAAATAACACAAGGTGCATCAGACTGAATATCAAAAGTACTTAACGGTTTAGCATTCGTTACATCACTATTTCTATTACATTTGCCAGACGTAACATCTATAGTGGAAGCAACATGATTTTTATTCAGAGTCCTAGGATGTTCTTCTACTTTAGCATTCCTTATTGATCTTTTCTTAGGTCGCAACTTCCTATTCTTCGATTGAGTGCTCCTAGGCTGTGAAGTGCGGACGTTTGGAAAAGATGCAACTATTCCTGTTTCAGTAGAGGGAAACACATTAGCAACTTGTGATTTGGCAGTGGGAATTCTTGGTTCACGATTACTAAGTGTGACTGGTGCTAATCTCTTAATCACAGTAGGCGGAAGTTGTTCATACATTCCTAACATTTCCCGTAACTTAGAGATGGTGTGGATCATATCTTGATTTTCAGAACGAATATTACCAGCAAAATTCATAACTTCTCTAGTGTGAGCAAGATAGTGATCAAGTTCGTTTGATGCTTCATCTCGAGTCTTTTTGAGTAAATCAAATATGACACCATATTCCTGTTTAACTTTTAAAAGTTCTTGTTCATATTTTGAGATTTGACTTTTCAAAGACACGTTTTGATCATCCAGTTGCTCAATTTTAGGATCAGAAGATTTTGCACTCAATTGAGCGATTTTCTTTTGAAAACTTGAGTTGATGGTTGTGAATATCTTTTTCACACCATTGAAGACGACGTTTTGCATTGTAAATTTCCGTGTGTAATCGTTTATTTTCTGCTTTTAAAGACTCGATCTGAAGCACATTATCGGTGTTCTCAACAGTAACAACAGTTTCAACAATATCAGCAGAGATATAATCAGATGCAAATGGCAAGGCATGAAGTAACACAACATTATGGATATCAGCACAGATAACATCTTCCAAGAGTCGATCAACATCTTTTCTCAACAGTTTCTTTTTGCGTTTTGTGTTAGTAATAGATGTTTCTGTTTTCTCGAAAACGTTTTTCATTACCCCAAGTTCCTTATGAAAATCCTTTTCCCAGGCAATTGCACAACTTTTCAAGTTTTTAACATTAGGTAAAAGATTTTTCTGAAAAATGTCTCTTTGTTCTCGCGCCAGAGGCGATTGAAAATGTTCAACTTTGATTTCAGATCGATATTCTATCTCATGTTGTAAAATTTTGAGGTCACCCATGAAAATGTCAAAATATCGAAGAATTTTTCGATTTTCAGGTTGTGAGTTTACTTCACTAATGGAAGGTAAAGGACCATAAGTTTGTGCAAAGTCGGTTTTGGGATTAACATTAGAAGACTCAGGTGTTTTGATGATAACCCTTGGTGTGTTAGAAGAATCCGTTGTTGTGACGAAAGTGACCGCGTTTTTATAATTAAAAGGTTTGTTGTAAACAACGTTTTTTAATTTTGATCGACTCTCGTCTTCTGCATCTAATTCCTCTTGACGATGATATTCAACAACACTCATGACAGTATTATCAATTTTGTATTCTGCACTGGAAACTTCAGGAGTTGGTTTGAATGTTTTTAGTGAAAGCTTTGGTTTGTAATCAGCTAGATTTTTTCCATATCCTTTTGGATTGGGTTTTAAGGTAAACTTTTTAATAGCTGTTACGGATTCACCATGTTTGTAAACAACAGTTTTAAACTCTTTAAGTTTGTTTTGCAAGCCGAGAATTTCGTCAAGAAGGTCATCTACCCGATTCGTTGAATGCTTTTTGTATGCGGAGAACTGTTTTTGACAATTTAACAACTCAGCCTTAGCTTTTTGATTTTCCAAGGTGAGAGCGTTAATTTGCTTTTTATGTTCGTGTTTCAGTTGTTCTAATTCAGACAACAAAGCATTCTTCGAGGCGGCTAGATCACGCATCTGTCTCTCTAAATATTTTTCGTTTTGATGAGATTTTGCAAAAGCGGCTTCAAAACCTTTTTCACGGTTTTCTTGAGTTTTGAAAAAGTTGAGTTGCATTTGTAAACATTCAAAATCCTTGGTTAACAGTGCATTTTTACTTTTTAAGGATTGATTTAATGCATAACATTCCTCCATTTTGATTTTATGGTCTTGAATTAACCGAGCAAAATCTGGATGAGGCAACAGATCATCTTGTTCAACGTGAGTCTCAACATGATCATTCTTTAGATCCTCAAGTACGACCACGGAGTCAATTTGATTATCAAAGGAAACCATAAGGTCATCTTGATCGTCAAATGTAACTACAGGGTTAACTTGAAAATCATCAGAAGAAGATGTAGAAGACTCAATTTGAACAGTCTGATCCGTGTCGGATTCAGATATTGGCGGAGATATTAGTTCAGATATTATGATGGTTTGTTCTGGTACCTGAGACAAGCCATCAGTGTCATACACTGGGCCTGTATCACTCATGTGCAGCTCATGCATATTAGCCATCAACATAACAGCTGCATTAGCCTGCAAGTCCTCCATATCATCATCTGAGTCTGCATCTGCCATAAAGCTATGTTCTTTGTCTGTGAGAGATCCACCAGCTTCATCCTTAAGAGCCAAAAGTAAGGCCTCTTTGAAATAAGCACTGCCCCTAGTCCTTGGCTTTGGGCATGCATTAGCCAGGTGTCCCTTCTCATTGCAGTTGTAGCATCTAAGACCATTTAACCGATTCTGAGCATTTCCCTGTTCCACCACTTGAGCTCTGTTGTTATTCCTACCCACAGCATTAAACCCTTGACCACCGCCCATCTGACGACCATAATCACGATTCTGAACTTCAGCACGTCCATTGTTCACAACAGCTTGAGTCCGTGTGTTAGATGAGGAACGAATACGATTGTTGGATTTGTTGGTGTAACGGCCAAAAGCATTAGCAATCATCACAAATCCTTGTTGCAATGCTTCGAACGGATCTGTTTCCTCAGTCGCTTCACTGACATATGCTTGAGCATTGTTGCTGTACTGGAACCAATTGATTTTGTTGAGGTTGTGATTGTGAAGGTGTGTTTGAAGCAGTTGGTTGAGTTGCTGGTTGAGAGGGATAATTCTGTTGAGCATACAAGGCAAGTTGTTGATTGTCCGGTTGTGACTGTTTAGCAATTTGAGCACGGAGAATCCTTTCCCGATCAACTTCCTTTTCATGAGGCTTCAAGTAATCGTACAACAATCCATAAGTAGAATGATGCATATTCTTCGCTTGACGGAGAAAAATGACATATTTCTCCCATTCTGGACCAAGACTACTCAGGAACTTAGTATTCACAGCAATTCTTGGCATGATGATGTTGTGTTTATCCAAATCATTGATGATATCTGAAAATCGATGATGATAGGACTCTAGTGTCTCTCCAGATTCAATCATGAAGTGTTCATAAGCCAAGTAAATTTTGGATTCCAAATCCTCCTGATTGAGTACAGATCCTTCCATAAGAAGATGAATATGATCCCACATTTTTTGTGCAGTCTTTTGAGCATCAACACTACGAAGAATTGGGTTTGGTAATCCTAAGAGGATGTATTCCATTGCAAGTTCATCAGCTTCATAGTGTAGAAGTTCTGTAGGATTTAAATCTGCAACAGTAGCAATGTTGGTTTGTTCATCTCTTGGTGGAACAGCAGTTGGATCTCCGGGTACAATGACAGTAGGCATATCAAATGGACCTTCCAAGATAACCTTCTTTAAGAACTTTCCATGTGGCTTCTTCAGATCACAGAACCTAAAGAACCTTATCACCCATTGATCGTAGTTTCCTGGAGTGAGCATTGGAGGTCTATCAAGTGATCCAGCTTCATGAATTGATTGTTGGCTGCTTAAAGCTTCACACATCTTAGCAAACCAAGTGGGTTCCTTCATAGTGCTTCGTGATGGATGTTGATTGAAATCGTTTGTGTAGGGTAGAGCTTGAAGACTTGGTGGTGGTTGAACCATTTGTGGTTGTGGGATTGCACCAAGTTGTGGAGTATGTTGCTCATTAAATTGTTGTTGATAAATAGCTTGTTGTTGATTCCATTGTTGATGTTGTGGAGTTAATTGTTGTTGTTGTTGATGATTATAAGTGTGAGGGAAATAGTTAGAGTATGGTGGTTGAGACATGATGATAAACTTGTGTAGTAAAGATGGATCTTTGTAGTCGAATGAACCTTTGTTGATGAAGTATCCTTAGGCGTAGAAAAGACAAGAACCAAGTAGCACTTATGCGTAAAAACACCAAAAGTTACGCGTAACAATGAGGAGTTACGCGTAGGTTTTAGCTTACGCGTAAGTAGGGAAAACACTAAAGTTAAGCGTAGACAAAAGTTAGGCGTAGAAACGTAGGCGTAGGATTACCTTATGCGTAGACCGTAGTTTACGCGTAAAGTGAATCTTATGCGTAGGAATTCTACGCGTAAGTTTATGCTTATGCGTAATTTTAGGGTTTTTGCCCAAATGATCTTTTACACTTCACAGTGCAAAAGATATCCAAAGTCGACGTATTTTCAGACTTATCCAAGTAAGAAAACACGGATTAAACCAGAAAATTGAAGATCAAACCAAGGAACAATCTTACGCGTAATTTTAGGGTTTTGATACGCGTAGGATTACTCGTAACTTTGATTCTGCCCAAATGTGTTTCTAAACCAGTTTTTTGTTATGGAATAGCTTCAATAGTACCAAAAGAGCACAAAAGTGTGAATTTTGATGTACCAAAACTGCTAAACAGGTTACGCGTAGAACGACACCCACGAACAAAAACTAGTTTAAAAACGTAAATCCACGCGTAAAGTTTGAAACTTTTTGCCAAAAACAAGTATTTTAACACCTCAAAACATTGAAAGTACAAGAATCTTGGATTAAAAAGTGTAAAAAACGAGTTTTTAAGATAACCAAAGAATGCGTTATCTCTACGCGTAAGATCCAAAACCAAAACTTCAAAAACAAACGAGTACACCCAACTATTTGGCGATTGATACCACTGTTAGGTCACTAGTTTTACAACACAAGCTTATAGAAAGAGATAGAGGCGGTTGAACAACACACAAACACACACACACACATAAAAGTAAAGAAAGGTTTAGCCGTAGAGTGTATGTGAAAGAGTAACTTGAACAACCAACCCTCAAATGAGGGTTTACAAGAGTTTATATAGGCAAGGAGCTAGGGCAACACTCCCTCTCCTTCCCTATTCCTTATTGGACTTGGATCAAGCTTATGGGCCTTCTACATAAGCTTGACCTTAAACAAACATAAAGGCCATAATAAAGCTACCTATTACATATGAAATATAAATACTTGAAATACTGTTTAGGAGTGATTCCAACATTAATGAAATGACCCAATAATAATATATAATAGTTCAATATATAAATCGAAACAAACCAACTACTAATGCCACATTAAATTCATAATCCTATACATTACAGAATTACTGGTGGAACTCATACAATACATTAAAACAATAGAGGAAAATAACTTCCACATACGTTGTCCATATATTTTTGATAATATTGTTCATACATATAATATTCACGGAAAAGCATGAGTCTTTAACATTCAAGAAGAGAGTTTTTCGGCAAATTGAGATCGTCTATGAGGTTGAAAAGACGCTCTTCATAGGGCTTCCCTCAATCTTCTTTAGGACATATGGCTGAGTTAAAAAAGTTTATGTCAGTTGCAAACTTTCTTCAAAGCTAAGAGTACCAAGGACCTAAATTTTGTTGAAGTGTAGAAAAGAAAAGTATGTCAAAGTAAATGGTTCATTTGTTTATTTGTGCATTCTTATTCTGGGTCATATTAGATTGTTGTTTGTAACTTGATAGCAGAAACTTATCTTGCCCTTCTCTACACAAACACGTATGAGATTTTGACAGAATTCATCGACTTCAGTCGATTCATTGTGTGAGAAGTTCAAGATATGCCAACCTTGGTGTAACACTTGATAGATCTGCAATGACATCTGGGAGTGTAAGCATTTGTTCAGTGACTTCCATTGCCTTATCCCCAACTACTACACCAAATTTATCATAAGTGATCTTTGAACTAATGTAGAGCTCATTAAATCGCACCAAAACAGGAAAGTAAAAGAAAAAAATGCAACATGTTAAAAACGAAAAAAAACATAAACACGATTTATTTTAATAAAGATACATACCTCTTGAACACGTTCAACATTACATGACCCTGCAAAGTTAAAATCTTTTCTGAAATAATCAGCTCGAGTGGAACATTGGGCGATAGATCCCGATCATCGCTTCATCACCGAAAGTTGGTTCAAATTTTTTTAAATAGTATATCATTAGATCAAATGAATCAGGAGTCTATGAGATTATTAATGTACCATCAGTATACATATTTCAGTTACTTATCGAACCAACAATCTGACTCGTTAATGAAATTGTCCACAATGATCCATTATTTCATTTACCTATATAAATTAGGTAAGAGTTAAACATTCAAATAAGAACATTAAGACTGTTAGGATTTCGTTTTCTATGTTTTTATGCCAAAGCTGCACCTACACTTTATCAAGAGTGCATTGCTTGGCTGTACTGTACATATGCATCACTTTTATGTACTCCCTGAACTTGTGAAATCATGGTATGAGGTATTCTTTATAATATTGTGGTATCAGCACATGATTAGTAATAGAGGATGTGCAGTTTGTGTCAGGTTCAAGCTAGCGGGTTTTTATAAACGAAACCAACCCAAGGTTACATAAGTATGAGTTGTAATATATGGTCACTTACATTTTCACGACTTAAATTGGATACAAATAGTTTTGAACAACATGTAGCTTGAAGCTTAATGTTTGCAAAAGAAAAATAAAAAAAATAGACAATTCAATTTAATCATGGACAAAAGGCATGATTTGATTCACGATTCGTACCAGTAGGAATACTCCCCGCAGCCACTAACATCCGATTCAGCCATGAGAATAAGAGAACAATAAAAGTCGGCATCATTGTGGAATTCATTCCATAAACTCTTTGTACATGTTTGATTGAAAGTGTTGATATTCCTTACCCTTTTACGCTACTTTAAAAGCAGCCTCACCTCTGCATACCATTGTCCCGTTGTAGCCATCACCTCTGCATCCCACTCATCTCTAATCTTCAATCCTAACATCTATGCTTGTTTTTCTGCGCCATATCCAACTTTTGACCTGTCTCACATTCAACACGAATATTCACACCTTCCCTAGGTTTATCAGTAGGTGAGCAGTCATTTACAACCTTAACAGCTCCAACCGTATTTTCTAGAATCTTAACCTCCTCTTCCTTCTGTTCATTATACATTTTGCTTGCCTGTGACTCATGAAATTGGTAAAAGAGGCGCAAGCAAATAAAACATCTCAGAAGATTAATTACATGAAGAATTGTTGTAGTTGTTACCTGATGTGCTTCTACGACAATAGCTTAATTTTCATCAGCTATGGCATAGGCCATCTCAAGTCTATGTTGCATAGAATTAATTTGTTCACATAACTCATCTCTCTCACTGGAGACCCTCTTCAAATCATCAGTAATTCCTTCTAGAGAAGAGAAAATGTTCTAGATTTGAAGAAGCTATACAGTGAATTTCATTTTCCAAAGCTTTGACCTTTTCCTTCTGTTCTTCGAGTTGCTTCTCTGTTTCTGACTTTTTAAGGTATAGATCCTCTAAAAGAATTCTCAAGATTTTGGTATGAGACTGCTTCCATATTTTTTTATGAATTATGTAAACAAATAAGCAATCCCACACACGCCCTAATTATCTTATTCTGATTATTCCATATCACATGCTCATTTTCAAAACACAAAGCTAAACACCCCTCAATTGATTACAGTGTGGCCTGACCAGTAACTCTAAGACGCAGAAACCTTATTGAGCTACCTAAAATGTATCAAGTGTCCAAGCTTGTTTTTGATATATCAGTTAAATAGTGAGTTTACCTTTTCAAAACTTGCATATGAATATGAAAAAGAGCATGGACATTTCTACATTCATTATGTGCAAAAAACTCGTCAAAAAGCCATCTTTGAGTAATGGAGCAGCTACACTTTTTTCGACATTCTGAAGAGACATTGCAACCAACTCAGGAATATGTTCCACAATATACCCTCGTGGGTTATACTTTTTTAATAAAATGATCAGCATAGTTCAAGAGCCCTATACCATCCTGTCACTACATAATCCTGCAAATAAACAAACCCAATCACAAAATTCAGAAATGCTTACAAAATAAATAACTACAGTATTATTGTTTCTAAAGAACGTTTTGTTGACGGTTTGCCAAACACCATTTTCTGCTTTTAGGGTGTTTTTTTTTAGTTTGTTTGTGCGGCATATGGGCTTATTATCTTTCTAGGTCCTATGAGCTTATCAAGACTATAAGTTGGTTAAGCTTTAAAGTTTGGTTAACATGATAACTGTATTCCGTCTCAAGTAAAATAAAAAATAAAAATCCAAAAGGGGAATGGGTCAACCAAGCTCAACCTGCTTTGACCCATTATGTAATAATGAATTGTCTCATTTTGACCCATTAACCAACCTGCTATCTTGTCACCTTTAGTCACAGTCACACGTTTTGATGATAAAGATATTATCTTATGAAGTATTGTTATTAAAACATGTCTTTTTCCAGACCATTAGACTCATTACCTACTTATCACAAAACGTAATTATCCAAAACTCATTAATGATTATATAGGTAAAAAGATGCAAAATTGAAGAAATTTAAACGCACTTAAACATGATATTTTGTTGACTTTGATAACTGGATTAGCTGACTTACTCATACAGGGAGATCCATTGCAATTCCAATATGCTGAAGGAGATATATATGAGGCAAATACACATCACTTTTAAGAACCCCAAATCGATTCAAAGATACAACAACCTCTGCTTTCTTCCATTTAACGACAACAAATTTTGACAGAAAATGACACAAAGTTCGCTACATGAAACCACAAAGCAGAGAAATCAAACTTTTATAAAATGCAAACAAATTGAAGCATTAAAAACTATAAATCCAGGCATTTACGTATAGTCCATTTAAATTATCAAACTGTCATATTAAAGTATCAATGCATTAGGGTAATGCTAATGATGCATCTAATTAAGTGTTTTGCTCAGTTGCTACTCAATGAGATAAACCGATCATAATGGAAACTGGAAATGACGCTATGACAAGTCACAAGCACTATGGCCACAACATGGTAAAACTGCAACCTAATGCACTATTGGCACCTGCAGACTATGGATAATGGATACCATATCATAGCCTAGAAATAGTGCATAATCCTAGAAATAATGCAGTGTGGCCTATGCTATTCTTATATGTTATAGTGTTATACATGATGTTGAATGCACGTCAAAGTCAAAATAAGAGCTACATGTTTTAAAAAGGAATGATCATTCCAAATGAAAAACTGCTCATCCCAAATGATTTTTATTTTTAAACATCCCAAAACTGATACAATGAAAAAAAAAACAAAAACAAAAAACACACACTCGGGCTTGTCTTATATCACACCCAGTATCGAGAAGAAAAAAAGAGAACGCCAACTCAGTTGCACTTGCCCAAAGACAATAACATACACCTATTATTCCATAAACTTGATACAGAAAAATAAAGAAATATCACAAACTGAGGTCATCAAGAACTTTTATTTATTTAAACCCGAGTGAAAGACAATTTCCAAAACTAAGCAACATATGTTACGAGTAGTTGATGTTCAAGTTACTGTCCAGTAATGTCAATGTGTAAATTCAAATTTGTCCTTTCTTAACCCTTGTAAGAAGATGACTGGTTACAAAGCATTTTGCCTTCATAAACAGGTTTACCTTCATGGCTTCATACATCGAACCATCTAGATAAAATAACATATTACCTTATTGTGGGCTGCAGAACCACCATATTGTAGCATGCAGTTGACGACTCAATAAGAAATTATCTTTACATCATATAAAGAAAAAACCATAAAGGTTTTGGAATTACCTTGACAGCACCTTCTTCAACAATTGACATCCGAGAAAGACGTGCATAATCCTCTCTTATTTTCTTTTTCAACTCTTCGATAAATGCATGGTTTATCTCATACATGATCTTCAAAAAGGTACATTTGCCAAGACTTGTAAAGTAAAAAAGAAAACAATAAGAGAACAATTTAGCAAGTTACTACTCACTTTTCAAATGGGTTGTGTTTAATATCCAATGAGTCAAATGGTCAAATTTTAAGCTTGGCTAAAGTGGAAACAACAAAACATGTGAAATTTATATGGGTTGGCCACTCTATTCTCATCTAAAAGTGTTTTAAATGCTATATGCTTCATACCTCATATAACCATTCAGGCAACATAACGGAGTTCAATTACATGCATATAACTAACATTATTCAAAAACATTCATATAACATTAATATAACATAAAAGTTTTTTAAAAAACCTATTGATGGACTAACAACATTAGTAGCAGCTACTTTAGGATTGTTATCTTGGTTTCCTTTTCTTATTTTCTTAGCTTGAGTCTTGAATCCTGAATATTATAAAACATACTAAAGTTTAATTACATGCATAAAATTAACAGATAACATAATAATTTAAAAAAAAACAAAACCTGTTGATGACATAAAAAAAATCCTACAATTGTCTTGAACATTATTATCTTTGTTTCCTTTGGAAATCATTGCACTTTGTCTTAACCTGCCTTGCTATTTTTGGGCCTCCATCCTTGTATCAGATATCTATTAACAAAGTAAAAACAATATATGATATCTGATAACACTATAACACTAAAAAAACTGCAAAACTTGTTACGGAAAAAAAAATGTTAAATTGAAACTCGACAAAAAAAAAATCGGGATTCTTCACCTGTAAAACTAAAAAGTCATATTCTTCACCTATAAAACTAAAAAGTCATTATACTTTTTAGGGATAATTATGTTTAGGAATAAGATATTAGGGTGTATTTATACAAAAAAAAAATAGGTTAAACATATATATGGTATATTTATCTTTTAAGTAATATATATCATAATTTATTTTAATTGTTATCTTCAAAAAATACATACCTAAAATACAAATTCCAGAATTTTTATATAATCTCCTTATTTATATTGATTTGAAAGACATAAATCAAAAAACAATTTACTCTAGTGGTAAGTTGTTTACAAAACACATGAATGACCCAAGTTCAACTCCAACAAATGTCTTCTTTTTAATAAAAAAATTTTAAAATTCAAAAATAACAAAAAAAATAAACGAATTTTACAATTTATTAAAAAAAATGTACATATATTAATAAAAAATTCAAAATTTTTTATATAATCTCCTTATTTATATTGATTTGAAAGATATAAATCAAAAAACAATTTACTCTAGTGGTAAGTTATTTACAAAACACATGAATGACCCAAGTTCAACTCCAACAAATGTCTTCTTTTTAATAAAAAAATTTTAAAATTCAAAAATAACAAAAAAACTAAACGAATTTTACAATTTATTAAAAAAAATGTACATATATTAATAAAAATGCCACATGTCATTTAAAAAAAATGCCACATAAATATAATGATGACATGAAAATATGACTTGGCATTATGGGATGCCAAGTGGCATTTTATGTGGCATGCCTCCTCTTATATATAATGTGTGCACACACATTATATATAAGAGGAGGCATGCCACATATAATGCCACTTGGCATCCCATAATGCCATGTCATCACAATTAAGCCACCTAAGCAAGCTTTTATGGCACTTAAATTCGGTATAATTAAATTGTTCAAAAATTTTGTGCATAGAAAGATTCGAACCCGGGTCTTGGCATCCACTCACAACCGCTACAACCAGTGGAGCATGCCAGTTTTTGTGACATACCGTTGCATTCTCAAATTGATATAGACTAACACAAATCCAACTAATCACTTCATTAACTGATTCGCATATTCACATATTCACAAAATCTCTTTTAATGTTTTGTGTGTTTTTGACAGATTAATCAATACCACATATGATGCACCAAACAAATTTCATCATCACTTTCGATTAACCAGGTTTGTGAAGTTTTTATTTTATAAAAATAAATTGATTGATTGTTTGATTGGGTATTTAATTAATTATTATTTATTTTATGATTAATTTAGACTCTTGATGCGGTTTTTAGGTGGTTCACTTCAAATGCTCATCTAACAACTTCTATATGCAAACATAAATTGTTGTAATATGCATCCTCTAAATTCTAATCATAATATGATCACGAACATCAATTAGATGGATGTGGGTTTCTAAGTGTATATGCAATTATTGTAGATCAGTAAGCAATTTCATAAATGTGAAGTTGTTGGGCGTCGATTTCCTGTATGTAGAGTGTATCTAAAAGGACCTGTTTTGAGGCAACTTGCAACTTACCATTCTCAGTTGACGACCTTTCAGAATCAATGGATCAGATTAGTGAAGAAAATATCGAACTGTCACCACTTATTATGTGTTGTAACCAACTTCTTTAAGATCAGTCATTAAACATAAAGGTTAACATATAAGAAAGTACTTGATTATATATTTGATCACGGTTATGTTTTAATGTTATTGTGGAGTATCTTTTAATATCCGTCCTATGTCTATTCATTGGTGTGTCATCTATTGATGGCCTTTTTTTCTGTGTACCAGCGTCATCAGGCGGCACAAAGGTTCTGGATTTTGAGCATGATATGGTACGGGTTCAGGATGATGGATGTCGTGCAGCTACTAGCGCGTGCGAAGGTGTTTTTACTTCTTCTGACTCAGCGCTTAATGCAGTAGCCGCTTCTGGTATACCAAGCTCTCACCGCCAAATAGCGAGCGCAAAAGCCAAAGGAAAACCGACTGGCCACACTGATCACAAACACTCTTAAGAAATGCTTTGATAACCAGAGTATTGATAACGCTACACGCGTCGTTCGGGGTCAAAGGAACTTCCTTTTCTTCGAGCAAGTTTTATAACACCCTAGGCAGTGAACCTAATCATTGTAGTGTAGTATTAGGGTAAGCCACGGGTATTGATATCGTTCTCTAGGGGAATAGGAATGCTAGTGAGAAGTTACTACGCTAAGGTTGGGGTTGAGAAAGATTATTTTTTTATCTTTTTATGTTTTTTATGAATTAGAAAGGTACAAATCTCGGGGTTTGGATTTGGGGGTTGGTATTTCTACCGATTACTCTACTTATCTAATTATCTAATCTAAGGTGTATGTAGTCTATGTCTAATTATTGTGTGCTCGTATGGTGGTTTAAAGATGTGTTTACTTAGGTTTTATTACTCCTTAATTATCTCCTATTGATGGTTGAATTGTTACGTCCTTATTCTTAATCGCGTTGTGTGTCTAAAGTCGTAGGGTATGCGTTTGTCCCTAACTCTTTGAAACTATCAAAGGGTCTCGTCTACAAAATCTCTAAGAATTATAAACTCTAACTCTAAGGTACTCTTTGGATGGTTTAGCCTACAACTACTCTAGGTGTTATAGTATAAGGTTCACAAAGATTAATCAAGCATTAACTACACAACGAATGACCTATCGCATTACTAGATCATTAACAATTAAGATAAGAGACAACCAATCAATATTCAATAATTAAGTTTCATATTCCCTAAGCAAACACACAAGTAAATTAGCCGGACATGGAGAACATGCAAGCATACACACAAATAATTGAAGACATAATTGAATTAATGAAGTAAAACACTTATCTTGATGTAAGATAGCGTTTGAAACCCTAAAATACTGTACAAGACAGCCTTGGTTCGGTTTAGATTTTTACTCCAAAAGACTACCCGATAAACCTGAAAAATTTGGATTCTATATATAAGATTACAATCGCGACGGCGTCACCTTATGAATTGTGACGCCGTCGGGTCACCGTCATTAGGGTTTCGTCTTGCCCACGTTAGTCTTGCGACGGCGTCACCTTATGCTTGTGACGCCGTCCCCTTCAGTCTCTGACGCCGTCTGGATCAAATCTAGGCCGTCTGAGTTGCGACGGCCTACTCTTTTAAAGCCTGACACCGTCACTTGAAAATAAGCAATTTGGCTACTGAGCCGTCACAAAAGTGATGCAATGGAGTCGCAGTTAACACCTGACGTCGTCCCCTTGTATTTCAGCAGTCTGAGTGGCTCGATTCTTGACTTTAGCCATTTTCTTCGTATATCCGCGCCTTTTCGTCCAAATAAGTGCCATTCCAGAAATTTGCCTTCAAGAGACCTAAAAAGTGAAAAGGAACGATCTTAAGTAATAACGGATACAAAAGTGATCAAATAAGGGCTTAAACGACCCCTCAAAAAGGTACATTTTAAAACCGTATCAAATATCCCTACACTTGGTATTTGCTTGTCCTCAATCAAATGTGCTTTTAGCCAATTAATTTATAAGTTAGGGGTCATGAAGCATTGGTTTAAAACAATCCACAACACATATAAGCCCCGCAAAAGTCATAACAAGCAAGGAAATTACAAACTAGCACCTTACATGGGGTTTTTGGATACTCACATCTCTCGGGTGTATATGAAATATAACAAGTTGGAAATGGAAGATAAACATTCATTAACCGGTCCTAGTATATAGATTACCATAGGCTTGAGAATAGGTCAAACCTCTATCGCTTTGGCGTAAGCACTTAGGAAAGACTATCAAAGAAGTCTTTAAAGGGTTGTAATGTTAGGCTTACGGTAGGGAAACAAAGGGTTTGGTAGGACAGGCTATTTAGTGGTGGCAAGTCAAAAATCTTTATGTTACAAGCATACGAAGAATGGCGTTGCTAAGCCAAGACTCGACACTCTAAACTCTAGATAACTGAAACAAACAAACATAAATTTAAAGATAGATGCAGAATGGTAGCCCCTTTTTTTTCATACACTTTTAATCTACCATCCTCTATGGTAACATCAAAATGATAGGGATTTATAGGCACATCCCTACACTTGAGTTTTTATTACTCTAACACAAATTTGACCCGAATTGAAAAGATCAAAACACTTGGAGTACATTATTACGCAAATAAAGGGAATTTGAATTAACGTTCCCTTCCCATCATTTCATAAACTTTAACTTTTCCCATGAGTCCCAATCGTCCCAAAACTGTGTACAAAGGATATGACTCGACTTAGCAACTTATGCAAGAAACTAGACAATTGAACTAAGGGTTTGGGGTGATAACAATAATGCACTAAAAGTGAGTGTATACAATGTAGGCTAAGGCGATTTGGGTGTACATTTGGGGGTGGGGTGTAAATAATGCTCTTCATTGATATTCCGGAAAAACCGAAACATCACGAGAACCGCGAAAAGGATAGGCTCTGAGGGGTTAACTAGGGGTATCGTGTACTAAAGATGAGTACAATGCAAAGGTGTGGGGGAATTACTCAACCGATGTGGAAGAAGTAATTATATTACGGGTATCAAACAAGGGTTATCCTAATGCCTCTTATCATTTAGTTATTCCTAACTACACAAGTGTAGTCTTACTAGCGATCTCGGGATGCATCACAAAACAAGTTCTAGAATCTATTATACTACCGGTTCACACTCTAAGCATTAAAGATGAATGCTTTAATTCCTACTAATCTAAGGGCCATCCTCACATTTTGGGTAGAATTTAGGTGGTAAAGGGTTTTTGTGCTAGTCATATAACTTCCTATTCGTGAGACGCTTTTGTTAAGACTAATGGCCCACTCCTATATGTCATGAAAAATTTTAAATTTGGTGCCAAAATTACCCTAACCGACATTTTCTCATGGTTTTACACAAATACAATTGGACAAAGCAAATAATCAAGGATAAGCATAGTTTCAAAGTTCCCGTTTTATTTTCCCTCCCTACACTTAAATTGAACATTGTCCCCAATGTTCCCCGAAAGTATCAAAGTTATGATAATAGACGGTAATTAAAAACGAAAGAAACTAATACTCCCCTGATTAGCTCGGTAGGATCCGTGTAAAGTGGTGGTTAAATCCTTTTCAAGAAGAATGTATGCGTGAAAAGCTCCTTCCAATCTTATGTATATTCTTCTTAATAAATAAAACCTGCACACTTGAAGAAAACAAACGAAACATTCGCGTAAAATCGGCGGTAATAATATATATAAGACTCTATTAAACTAGGATATAATGCTTGTGGAATGGATGTTTACAGAATTTCTGGAAAATTAAGACCTGGAAAATTCAAAAATTTTTATAAGTAGCTCAGAAAACGAGAAAAAAGTAATCTGTTGTTTTTACTCCTTCCTGACGCCGTCAGGTTGCGATCCTGACGCCGTCAGGTTATCCTGACAAAAACTGGTCTGCGATTTTCTGGAAATAATTCTGAAAAATTTACATCTTTAGAATCTGGAAATATTTATGCAAAACATCCATTATGACTCGATACAAGCATTTGACTCGAACAAACACACATGTACATCTTTTAATTAATTGCAATTCTCATGTTTACGTTTCTTTTGAAAACGTGTGTAATCCTCCCTACACTTATCCCTTATGTAAAATACCTTTATATGTAATTAAGACGAGGTTAAAGACAAAATAAAGCATTTTTACAAATTCAAACATGAGAATTGATTGTGCGAAAGATTGCACTACCAGGCTTCGATGAGGATCAAAGCAATGAGGGGTGTATGTTCCAGCCAAGACTTGCCTGTAACATGAGAATAAGAAATATGAAACACTACGTTAAGTGATTGCGCAGGGGTTGGACCCTGCGAACCACTTCCGGCGTGAGAGTAAGTATGAGTTATGGTTATGTAAGTGTGTATAAGTAAAGAGATGAGTGTGAAATGAGCCTACCATAATCCTTTGCCCGTCCAACCTATTTATAGTGGAAGAAATACGGTTGGAGGCACTCTTGCATGATTGTCGGAGATCATGGGGGCGTCCCATGATTGTGGGTAACCGCCAGGGTTTAGTGACCCACGTTCTCAAACTTGACGGGGAAGCCAAGAGAAAGAGGGAAATCGTGGGTTTGACCAAGTCAGGAGGTTTCCTTATCCATTGTTCCTTCGTCAGCCTTACCCCGAAGGGCTTAGGGCTTCGAATGGCGAATTCCCCTTAGGTAACCTTCGTTCCAACGAATGGTTTGACGCCTATGGATATTTCAGAATCCTAACTTGGGCCTTCGTAGTGAAGGGCTTCGACACGTCTCGGAGGAGTGTCCTTCGAGCTACTCGGAGGGTACATCATCAAGCCCCCCAGTCGAAAGTGATGCATATGAGCGAGGAGGCATTGCTTTCGACTTCATGCTTCGAAAAAACACCATCCTGCTGCTAAACATACTAGTTGGGAGATAACTATGCAACTAACCGAGCGCATTAAATGCTAATTAAAACGTCCAGCTGCCCGCTACAGTGATAACTTATTCCCATATTACCAGGAGACCAAAAGTTTTTATTTAAAATTTAAAAAGTTGTTTGTCTTGGATAAGAGTAATCAAGATGGACACGTGTGTGGATTTGAAGACGGTAAAAAAAAGGGTATTTAAGGGGGATTTGATGAAACCCTAAACCACTTTTACTCTCTCCGTCTTCATTTACACGCAGTAAACTTTCAAGCGCACACCATCTTCGAAAACCAAGGTAAACACCTTTCTCTTCTTGTAGATTTTTTTTTCAAAAAATAGGAACATGGATTCCAAGTTTATTATAAAACAGCAGAAGTGTACATTATCTGCAAAAGATTTACATGATCACTTAGCCGATTATCCCATCCCACTAGAACACAAAGTGATGTTACCCAAACCTTCTCAGGGTATCTTTGATACTCCTCCAGGTTTCGTAGGGTTGTATACACATGCATTTAGTCACTCAAACCTTAGGATTCCGTTACATCCACTGATTTTAGAGTTTATGCAATACTACAAAGTTCACATCTCTAGGTTTAATCCCTTTGGTTTTTCCAAGCTGACCACATTCATAGTGATGTGCAAAGCATATGGCTACAAACCAACATTGACTGTTTTAAGAGGATTTTTGAACCTGTACCCTGGGGGCAATTGGTTGACATTAGCAAAAAGACCTGAGGCAGATGTACCCAACCTGTTTGGGAAGGTGTATACAAACATAACAGGTTGGAAGGGTAGCTTTTTCTACGTGCAAGACACTATTGTTCCCCCCAAATATTCAGAGCTGCTGAATAAGGAGAATAGGTTTAATGCTAAACGGTATAATGACCCCCTGCCCTACGAGGTGTGAGAGGATCCCTGTTATCAGCGTTTGGTCAAATATCCTATGGATGTGCAAGTGTTCCCTGAAGCCATCTTATATATGGCTGGGATTGCTCAGAGTTGGGAGGGGTCTCCCAAGAAGCCTGTGATCATATACTAAGGACAAAGTATGTTTATCTACTCTTATTTAAGTAGGACCAATGTAGCACTGATATTTATTTGTTTTTGTTTCTATTTTGCAGAGATGTCGTTCAGAAACTTTATGTACAAAGACTTGGATGAGGACTTAAGTTTCATGCCTGCGGAGAAGGCTGAAGAGTCTTATGGTGTCGGCTCTCCTTCAACATCTGTGAATAACAACGAGGTAGATATTCCAAAGCCAGAACCCATTGCATCAGCATCCCCGCAACTTGCGTTGGAGGGTCCATCCCAACTGGTGGAAAATGTTGCTGACTCGGACGATCCTACGGATGAGGATGTCCCTGTCTTTGGTTCAACAGGAAGTAGCAGACAGGTTGAAGAGTAGGAAGGGAACAGCCGCCAAGGCTGTGAAATCCACCAACAAAAGGAAGAATCCCCTGCCTACCTCTGGGAGTAGAGTTGTGAAGCAGAAGAGTACCGAGGGCAGAAAGTTTGTCAAGTCTGCCTTCGAATTACCCGATGAATCCGTTGAGGTTCATGGTAAGTATTTTTGTCTTATAAGACATTGTGAAGTTATAAATGTAACTATTATGCTAACCTGTATACATTGTGTTACTCGCAGGTCTTCCAGAGACGAAGGAGCTTCCAAATGCCTTAGCCTGTCATCGGATTGTTGACCATGCTGTGACCCCTTCACAGTGGAAGAGTATGCTAGAGAACATGTCTATTGAAAAGTTCTGTGACATGCATGATAATGGGGTTACGAGGCAGGCAGTGATGGATAACCACTTGAATGCCAAGACCAGGGAGTTGCTCAGAACCGTAGCCAAGCTGGAAGCGAAGTGTGACGAGATTGAGGGGAACGTTGAGAAGAACCCCGTCGTCCAGGACCTTCGAGAAAAGATAGCTCAGTTGACCGTGGAACGTGGCAATCTTAAGCTGGAAAAAGCCAAGGTTATTACTCTCATAGGTCAGAATGCTGCTCTCGAGGCTAAATGTGTTGGGTTGGAAAGTGAGAAGGTTAGGCTTGGAGAGGTAGAGGTAAAGTTGAGGGAGGAGATCGATGGCCTGCAGATGAGGTATAAGATGCTGCAGAAAGATCGTGCAGAAGTTGTTTCAAAGGTGGTCCTTTACATAGCCATGGAGCTCTATCACAGTGACGAGTTGGGAGCTCAGATGTGGAAGGTCATCAAATCAGCCATATTTCATGGACGGTGCTTGGCGCTTGAGGAGGCTACCAAAACAAGTAAGCCCGTGGACCTCTCCAAGATTGAATGCTACCGTCCCACTTCGAAGGCTGAATACGATGAGGCAGGAAATGCATTTGCAACTGCAGAGTACTCCTTCCTTACTGAGGCAACCAAAGATCCAATGGCACCCCTCGAAGACCTCCTTTCCAAGAAACCTCGGAAGCTGAAGCCTACCACTCCAACCAAGAAGACCATGTCTACTAAGCCAGTCTCAGTGCAACCCTCCTCCACTCCATCTCTGAAGAAACAAGAATGAAGGCTGCTCTGTTAGCAGTAATTTAGTTCCAAAAGGTGGCATGTACCCTTAAGACAATTTACTTTATGTGACAATGTGTGTCTTGTTCTCCAAACAATTTAAATGCTTGTGACGTATGGCCATGGGCCAAGAACAATTTGACTGGAGCCTAGGCTCCTCATGCAGGTATAAGGGCAGTCGCCCATATTTTGAATGCGATGGTGTGGAGGACATACCTCTACACACTTAGGTTATGTTTGTTTTGTTAACTTCTCGTACGCCATTTTTCCGACGCTTAAATTTTACAACCTAAGGTTAAACAACCTCATTGTGTGTAAATTGCAACACCAAGAATATAATGACCAACTTGGCCATTGACAGAGGGTCGCGACCCACTCTATCTCAAATCCTTTACATAGCATGGCTTTGTAAAAAAAAAATTTCTACAAGCGCCAAAAACTACTAGGAGAGTTAATGTGAATGTTTAAGTTGGCTTTAAATGATAAGGCGTGTGTTACACCCCAAGCCATTCGACATTGAAACTCATTAACGACTTGGCTGAACAAATCTTTGTGTTTAAGAAACGAAGCAAGAGATTTGTGGGAAATGTCTTAATTATCATTGAATTGGTAGAGAGGATTACATCATTTTTGAAATGAAAACAAAGACAACTACCAATAATGTGTGCTTTCCCTTGAGAAGCTTTTAATTACAAGAAAAAAGTTAAAGTACTTCTTAAACATAGAACTTTCGAAGGTTCGTACCATTCCATGTTCTGTCGATGGGTTCTCCGAGAAGAGTGGCCAGTTTGTAGGCTCCATTGCCGTAGGCCTCAGCTACCATGTAGGGTCCTTCCCAAGTTGGTCCCAGCTTTCCCTGATACTCTGCTTTGCTTGCACTGTTGCGGCGCAACACATATTCTCCAGGCTTGAAAGTGGAAGGTCTGACCCTTTTGTTATAGTAGCCTTCGATCTTGTGTTTGTGTATTGCTTCTCGGATGGAGGCTATTTCCCTTCTTTCTTCTAGTAGATCAAGGTATTCCCTGATCCTTTCGTCATTTTAGGAGGCATCATATGTTGCCACACGCTCCGTGTGTACAACCAGTTCCGAAAGGATGACCGCTTCCATTCAGTATGTTAAGCTGAAAGGAGTTTCTCCGTTGCTTGACTTAGGATGCGTCCTATGAGCCCATAAGACTTGAGGGAGCTCGTCCACCCATCCATGATGAGTTCGCCCTATCCTTTTCTCGATCCCTTTAACGATGTCTCTGTTTGTAACTTCCACTTTCCCATTACCTTGTGGGTGATAGACGGATGTCCAGGATTGCTTTATGTTGAGCCCTTGACAGAAGTCGTAGAAGACTCCTTCGGCAAACTGCTTCCCGTTGTCAGATATGATGATGTGGGGCACTCCGAATCTGCACATAATGTGCTCCCATACAAACTTCTCAATCTGTCTCCCTGTCACAGAGGCTAGGGGTTTCGCTTCCACCCACTTAGTGAAGTAATCAATCGCTACCAGCAAGAACTTGACTCCTCCGGGCGCTATAGGCATGGGCCCTACAATATCAATGCCCCACTGAGAGAAGGGCCATGCGGATGTCACACTTGTCATGTCTTTCTTTGGCATTTTTGGAACGTTTGAGTGTATCTGACAAGCTTCACACTTGAGAATGATTTCGGCTGAGTCCCTGTGCATCGAAGGCCAATAGTAGCCCAACTTCATTATCTTCGAGAAAACTGAGCGGGGTCCTGCATGAAGACCGCAGGATCCTTCATGGACTTCAGAGATGATGCTCGAAGCTTGCTTGAGGCCCACACATCGTGACCAAGGTGACAAAAATGACCTCCTATATATGGTTTCCCCTATTAGCCGGTATTGCGGGGACTTAACCCGAACCTTCCTTGCAAGCTTGGGATCTTCGGGGAGAAGACCACTTATCAAATATTCCCTTATGGGAGTCATCCATGTCTCTCCTTCTTCGTGAATCACATCTGCAACCTCTTTGAGAACAATGGATCATTCAGGAAGGACTTCCACGAGCACTTCCTTAGTGAGATGAGCGAAGGCCATTGAAGCTAGCTTGCTTAGTGCGTCTGCCTTTTTATTCTGGTTCCTACGAACGTGCTGGATGGTGTAGGAGTCGAAGTTTTCTAGCATCTCTTTCATTTTCTCCAAGTACTGTTTGATGACGGGTTGCCTTGCTTCGTAGGAACCTGTCACTTGGTTTGCGACCAATTGGGAGTCTACGAAAACAATGAGAGCTTTGATCTCCATATATTTGGCTAATCAGAGTCCTGCTAACAGCGCTTCGTATTCCGCTTCGTTGTTTGTGGCTTCGAACTCAAACCGGAGAGCATATGTATGCTCCTTCCCTTCAGGACTGACCAACATTAGACCTGCTCCGGAGCCGTCGGAACTGGATGCTCCGTATGTATAAAGCTTCCATTCAGCCTGCACTTGAGAAAGGTTAGTTTTGGGCACTTCCTTTTCTACATCAGGCTCGGAAGGTGTTTCTGCCAAGAAGTCTGCAAGAATTTGCCCTTTGATAGAGTTTCGTCCTTTGAACTCTATTTCATGTTCTCCAAGCTCAATAGCCCATTTAGCCACCCTCCCAGACTTTTCATGTTTCGACAGTATCTGTTTTAGTTGCTTATCGGTTAAGACTGTAACTGGATGGGCCTGGAAATAGCGTCGGAGTCTCCTTGCTGCGTAAATTAACGCGAGTATTAACTTCTCCAAGGTTGGATAGTTGATCTCCGCTCCTTGTAGGACCCTACTAACAAAGTAAATGGGGATCTGTCGCTTGTCTCGTTCCGCCATAAGGACTGCGCTAACACTCTCCGCTGAGGATGCCAAATACATGAACAACACTTCGCCTTTGGTTGGGGCTGTGAGTGTTGGAAGGATTTCGATGAACTCCTTCATCTTCTGAAAGGCCGCTTCAGCGTCCTGGCTCCATTGGAAAGTTTTCTTGTCTGCGCATCCTTTGAGTGTTTTGAAGAATGGTAGGGACCTGTCAGCTCCTTTTGATAGAAACCAACTTAAGGCTGCCAGCTTCCCATTCAGGCTCTACACATCTTTTAGACACTTAGGGGCTTGGAGATCAGAAATAGTTTTGACCTTAGAGGGATTAGCCTTTATCCCCTGCTTAGTGATCAAATGTCCTAAGAATTGTCCCTCTTCGACCCCGAAGGAGCATTTCTTAGGGTTCAGCTTCATGTTAATCGCCCGGAGCTGATCGAATGTTTCCTGTACATCAAGGAGTAGGTCCTCCTCAGTCTTGCTCTTGATAACCATGTCATCAACGTAGGCCTCGAGATTTCTGCCTATCTGTTTGTTGAAGGCTTTATCTACGAGACGTTGGTAAGTAGCCCCTGCGTTCTTCAAACCTAAGGGCATCTTTCTGTAACAGTAGACACCTTTACTTGTGTATAAGGCTGTCTTTTCCTCGTCCTCCTTTGCCATCTGGATCTGATGATACCCTTTATAGGCATCTAAGAAGCATTTTAACCGGAAACCTGCCAAGGATTCCACCTTCCAGTCAATTTCTGGTAGGGGGTAGCAATCCTTCGGGCATGCTTTGTTGATGTCAGTGAAATCCACACACATGCGCCACCCTCCATCGCTCTTTTTTACCAGCACTGGGTTGGCCACCCAAGTTTGGTATTTGACTTTCCTTAGGATGCCTGCTTGTGTAAGTTCGTCGACTTCTTGGCAGGCCACAACGTTTCTCTCGGGGGCAAGGCTTCTCCTTTTCTGATTTATTGGTTCAATGTGCTTGTACTCATTGAGTTTATGCTCCGTTCCGAAGGACTGTCCATTTATCAGCAATGTTCTTGGAACCCCTGTCATGTCAGAATATTTCCAAGCAAAAACATCAAGGTTAGTACGTAACAGCTCGGTGAGCTTCACCTTGAAATTCGCCGGGAGTTGCTTTCCTACTACCACTGTCTGTTCAGGGTAGCTAGGGTTTACGACAACTCGCTCTTCTGCATCTGTACAGCTCAGGATTGCAATCGGAGGCTCCTCCGATTCTTCTCTGATCTTTTTGACACCATATACACCCTTATCCATTCCATAGCTAGAATGAACAGTTCCTACTCCGAAGGGGGTTTGGAACTTAATAGCAGCATGTATGGTAGAAACAACAATTCCCATTTTTTGCATAGCTGTTCTCCCTATTAACAAATTATAAGGAGAATCTGACCTTACGATGATGAAAATGAGTGTCTCCATGCTGGATAAGGGGCCTTCGCCTATGGTGATTTCTAACGGTACTTCTCCCAGGGGCCATGAGTGTTCACCAGAGAACCCTACTAGTGGTGCCTTCGAGTCCACCCTCCGTGAGCGTATAGATGACTTGAGCTTTAGGAAACAATGCTCATAGATGATTTCGCAGGAGCTTCCGCAATCCATATACGCTCGGTTTACTTCCCTGTTTGAGATTTGTTCCTTGATGATCACGGGATCAGTCGAAGGTGTCTGCCCCAATATGTAAGGGAAGGTTATTTCCCCTACGCTTCCCAGCTCCCCTTCTACTTCCTTCCTTTTCAAGGTGGTATCGTGTTTGTGTACCATCAGTATCGGAGCTTCTGCTGGCGTAGTTTCCTTCTTGTTCCCCTTCCATTCTCCTAGCTGAGTGTCGGAGAACTTGTCCTTTCCCTTCTTGATGCGTTTGACCAGATGTGCTAACTGTCCGGACCGTACCGCCTCTTCGATCTGCTTCTTTAGTTCCCTGCAGTTGTTCGTGTCATGTCCATGATCTTCATGGAAATGGCAATACTTGGACATGTCTCTGGCCTTGCCTCGTGTTATCATCCGAGGTGGGGGATCGAAGGACTTTGCGGCCTTCTCGGTGGCTAGGATCTCTCGAGGAGATTTAACCAAGTTTGCCAGAAGTCCATGGTTCGAGCCTTTGTTGTAGGGGGTGAAGCGATCTCTGTTCTTCTTCTTTTTTTTGGATCCTTCCCAGGAGGATCCTCTAGAGAATTTGTCAGACGCTTCCCTTTGCCCTATCGGAGCCCCGTTTGCTGCTACCTCCTTAGACTCAATCCAGGTGTAAGCATTCTCAATCAAGGCCTTGTAGGTGTTGGGAAGATCGGTAGACAGGAACTCCACCAAGCTTCGAGTTCGAAGGCCATGTACAAAACCAGAGATTCTCTGATCTTCGTGTAAACCTAGAATCTGCAAGGTTTCATCAGTGTACCTGGTAACGAAGACCCTCGTGCTTTCGCTGTCCCTTTGTTTGATGGTGTGCACGGTCAGGTGAGTTTTGGTGTACTTCTTCTGCTGGCTGAAGTGCAACCGGAACTTAGCCTTAAGATCATCTAGACTCACAATGCTCCCCAACTTCTGTCCGTTCCACCATATTCTCGCGGAGTCTCTGAGCGTGTAAGTGAACATATGGCATGCTACGGGCATGACCCACTTTTGCATTTTTATAGCGCCTTCGAATAAGTGGAGAAAGTTATCAGGATCACCTTTCCCATCGTAGGTGCCTATATGAGTAGGCATCTTCACACCGTCAGGTAAGGGGTAGTCCTCGATCCACTTTACGAAAGGTGTGCAAGCTCCAGAGGCTTCGGTACCGTAAGGGTTGTATGGAGGTGGATAAACAGGTGTAGGGTTATACGGATTAGGCAATGGTTGTGAATAGGTAGGGTAAGCAGTAGAGGGTTGGTATGAAGGGTATACCCCCATCGATTGTGTAGGGATCTGTCCATAGGGAATTTGCTGGTAATTCTGGTTGGGGATTGAACCACTTGGAGGGTAAGTGTTGTAGGTTTGAGCAGGTAGGTAGGGATTCATTCCCGGAGGGAATAACTGTTTCATGTTGGAGTATGGAGGTGGACCTCCGACACTCGAAACATAAGAAGGAGGTACTGGAGCCCCCGTCCCTTCCCTTCCTAAATGGGCTGCTAGAAGAGGAGGCCCATCCATTTCCTACCGGGTTGCTTCCTCCGTTGGAGTTCTCGCTCCTCCTTTCACCATGCATTCTTTCCCTTCTTCTCGGATTTCCTTCGAGTCCTTCTTCAAAACCCACCGTCCTTCCATTTGACCTTCTAACGGAAGGAGAACCATTTCGCAGGGCCGAGCGTCCTTTGCCCATAGGTTGAGGTCTATCCTCTGCTTCAATCTCCTCGTCATACTCCTCGCTGGAGTATTCCAACTCCCTCCGCATTTCCGTGTTGCGAACCTGTCTCTTGTGAGCCCTTAGCAAAGAATCTAAGGCCTCAAAGTTTGCCTCTACGAAGGCGGGACTGATATCTGGAATAGGGTTAGCGGATGTTGAGGCGTGATGTACGGGAGTAGTTTCCAAACGAGATCGTGTGGTGAAGGTTGAGGCTGTTATAGGGGGCGAGGTTATCGGTGTTAGTTGTGGTGAGTGGGACCAGAGTAGAGAAACCTGGTGGAGGCGAATCTTCTCTTCCTGGTTCCATGCCAGAAAAGTAGTGTAGTTGGTTAGGGTATTAGGACTGGGTCATTACGGGACTAATAGTTGTGGTCCCACGGATGGCGCCACTGATTGTGCAAAAGATTGCACTACCAGGCTTCGATGAGGATCAAAGTAATGAGGGGTATATGTTCCAGCCAAGACTTGCCTGTAACCTGAGAATAAGAAATATGAAACACTACGTTAAGTGATTGCGCAGGGGTTGGACCCTGCGAACCACCTCCGGCTTGAGAGTAAGTATGAGTTATGGTTATGTAAGTGTGTATAAGTAAAGAGATGAGTGTGAAATGAGCCTACCATAATCCTTTGCCCGTCCAACCTATTTATAGTGGAAGAAATACAGTTGGAGGCACTCTTGCATGATTGTCGGAGATCATGGGGGCCTCCCATGATTGTGGGTAACCGCCATGGTTTAGTGACCCATGTTCTCAAACTTGACGGGGAAGCCAAGAGAAAGAGGGAGATCGTGGGTTTGACCAAGTCAGGAGGTTTCCTTATCCATTGTTCCTTCGTCAGCCTTACCCCGAAGGGCTTAGGGCTTCGAATGGCGAATTCCCCTTAGGTAACCTTCGTGCCAACAAATAGTTTGACGCCTATGGATATTTCAGAATCCTAACTTGGGCCTTCGTAGTGAAGGGCTTCGACACGTCTCAGAGGAGTGTCCTTCGAGCTACTCGGAGGGTACATCATCAAGAATAAACAATCAATAAAAGATATACGACACACAAATAAAAATGAAAAATAAATACACATGGGTTGCCTCCCAAGAAGCGCTTGTTTTTGTTCGAGTCACGAGCCTGACTCTACCCTTATTTAACGGATAAAGGGGAGGTTTTCCCTATACTTAAGCTTAAGTGCGGGTGATAGTAGCGATACACACCCTTAGGGTGGAAATTTGTTACGTGAGGAGAGGGTGATGGGTGATTTATATGCTCAAAGGAGTGTGCTTCATTCATTATAACCTTACCTAAGTCTATTGGTGTAGTGGGAGAATCAAATCTCTCTCCTAAAAATGGATCATCTTCTATCAACTTCAAAAGATTCTTAGTTAAGGATCCATCTTGACCTAATAAACCCGGTTTAAACCCATAATGTTTCTTGTTATCAACCATGAATGGGTGATATAAGTGTGTAAGGTCATGGGTTACTCCTATATTAGCTTCCACTCTACATGGCCTAGAGTCTACCACCTTTATCAAGCAACTACCCGGACTATCTATTTTGATGGGTGGATTGGGGCCTAATTCAATTCCAAGATTCACATCTAAAGATGGAAAATTGGGTAAGGTTTTTAGTTGAGGCTCCGGTTCATCAAAATTAGGAACTTCCCTAGGACTAAGAGAGAGGTCATTACAACAAGCATCTAAACCTACATTCTCTAGTGGCGTTTGGTCCAAAGGTTCTATATCAATCGGGGTTCCTATAGGCTCCTCAAGTGATAGTCGGGCTTGTGGGCTTGGAGTTTCCACCTTATTCTCCATTATATCTAGATCTCCTAAATGTTCATCATGTGTTTTAGTATGATCTAACCCAAATACACTCCTAAGCATCTCAAATCCTTCTTTGGCCATTTCAAATTCTTGGTCCGATTCATAAGAATTGTTCTAAAAAACTTGACTACTATGTTCTATTTGCCTAAAGGATTCCTCACGTGTGTCATATGTTTTGAAATTTATCCCACACATGCAACTAAGTATTTTAACATCAACCATCTCACAATCTTCTTCGGGTTTAGGTTCCATGTTCTTAAGAGCTAGGTCTTTTTGATCATGGTGCCTAAGATCATTCAACTGATAGTTTATGCATAGGAGGCTTTTCTGAAATTTTTTCCAGATGGTCTCACTAAAAGGAGTTGATCTTGACAACGATTGTTGAATAGAAGCCACACAAAAACAAAATATATCAAATCCATCCAACCTTACACCGTCTCCTTTTGGATATCTCTAAGATCACTCACAAATTCATTAGAACAACAAAAACCAACCCGACTTGCGAAATTCAATTGTTCCTCATTTGTTAATGATTCAAATGCAACTTCACTTGCCATAGCGACAAATGAAAAGGGTTTTACGAACACAAACACAAAGAAGGGGGATAGACTACAAGGAAGCTAAAAATGAGAAAAAAGTTTACTTGATAGGAATCAAGCAAAGAAACCTAAACGAGGTGCACTACTAACTAGCTATTATATTCCCCGGCAGCGGCGCCAAAAACTTGATAACGCTACACGCATCGTTCGGGGTCAAAGGAACTTCCTTTTCTTCGAGCAAGTTTTATAACACCCTAGGCAGTGAACCTAATCGTTGTGGTGTAGTATTAGGGTAAGCCACGGGTATTGATATCGTTCTCTAGGGGAATAGGAATGCTAGTGAGAAGTTACTACGCTAAGGTTGGGGTTGAGGAAGATTATTTTTTTTAATCTTTTTATGTTTTTTAGGAATTAGAAAGGTACGAATCTCGGGGTTTGGATTTGGGGGTTGGTATTTCTACCGATTACTCTACTTATCTAATTATCTAATCTAAGGTGTATGTAGTCTATGTCTAATTATTGTGTGCTCGTATGATGGTTTAAAGATGTGTTTACTTAGGTTTTATTACTCCTTAATTATCTCCTATTGATGGTTGAATTGTCACGTCCTTATTCTTAATCGCGTTGTGTGTCTAAAGTCGTAGGGTATGCGTTTGTCCCTAACTCTTTGAAACTACCAAAGGGTCTCGTCTACAAAATCTCTAGGAATTATAAACTCTAACTCTAAGGTACTCTTTGGATGGTTTAGCCTACAACTACTCTAGGTGTTATAGTCTAAGGTTCACAAAGATTAATCAAGCATTAACTACACAACGAATGATCTATCGCATTACTAGATCATTAACAATTAAGATAAGAGACAACCAATCAATATTCAATAATTAAGTTTCATATTCCCTAAGCAAACACACAAGTAAATTAGCCGGACATGGAGAACATGCAAGCATACACATAAATAATTGAAGACATAATTGAATTAATGAAGTAAAACACTTATCTTGATGTAAGATAGGGTTTGGAACCCTAAAATACTGTACAAGACAGCTTTGGTTCGGTTTAGGTTTTTACTCGAAAAGACTACCCACTAAAACTGAAAAATTCGGATTCTATATATAAGATTACAATCGCGATGGCATCACCTTATGAATTGTGACGCCGTCGGGTCGCCATCATTAGGGTTTCGTCTTGGCCATGTTAGTCTTGAGACGGCGTCACCTTATGCTTGTGACGCCGTCCCCTCCAGTCTCTGGCACCGTCTGGATCAAATCTAGGCCGTCTGAGTTGCGACGGCCTACTCTTTTAAAGCCTGACACCGTCACTTGAAAATAAGCAATTTGGCTACTGAGTCGTCACAAAAGTGATGCGACAGCGTCGCAGTTAACACTTGACGCCATCCCCTTGTATTTCAACAGTCTGAGTGGCTCGATTATTGACTTTAGCCATTTTCTTCGTATATCCGCGCCTTTTCGTCCAAATAAGTGCCATTCCAGCAATTTGCCTTCAAGAGACCTAAAAAGTGAAAAGGAACGATATTAAGTAATAACGGATACAAAAGTGATCAAATAAGGGCTTAAACGACCACTCAAAAAGGTACATTTTAAAACCTTATCAAGTGCTATACATGAAACTGGTATCTGCAATAGCTCAAATAAACTAAAGGTATGTTGTCAGCTAATTAGTTTAAAAATAAGCACTTAAGATAAGCAGATTGGTACATCGTTGATTTTTACAGCTACTCATTTTAAAATAATTGCTTATTTGCTTACTATTTTTTTAAGGAAATTGGATTGTGTGTTTCGATGGCACCTTCTTATTTGCTTATTTTATAGAAAATAAGCACTTTAAGCTTGCACGGCTTTATGTGGAAGAGTTCACACAAACGAATATTTTCTTCCTGATCCCTTTTAGGTCTCCTATTCAATATGGCATTCAGAAATAAAACATGCTTAAATACGGAAATAGAAATGGTTTAAACCTTATTTTCCTTGTTTATGTCATTTTTAGGCCACCGCCAGAAGGTTTGTCTCCCTTTGTAGATCAAACAGGGGGTCTTTTGGCTTATGTTGAGGAAAACTGCAATGAATTTGTTTACAATCGAGAATTAAGATACATATGTATTAAAGGTAGGTAATTCTAAAAGATCGAAATTGAGAAAGATTGATATTTTGATTTCATATTGTACTTGACTGAGTTTTGGATCATTCCAGGTACTTTCAGGCCAGCCGTTTCTTAGGTAATTGAGGCCCTACTACAAGCATTCTAGTTGTCATTGAGCAGTCTGCTTCCGACGTGGCCACTGGAAATGATACAACAATATAACATCAGCTATTCCCACCTTCCTCAGTCGATTTGTTGTTCAAGGCTATAAACAGGTAAGTTTTGCTTTACTTTTTTCAGGTTTTAATTGATTTTGGTTTGAGCTTCATATCAACGCTTCCAGAAGACAAAGCTGTTGATTTGTATGTGCTGGAATGAGCCTTGCTGTCGATGCATTCTTCATTGGGAAATGTGGTAAGCCTATTGGAAAATTTGTAATAAACTGACTACTGAGATTAATGTGTAATTATCTACCTATCCCTGGCTTTAGTCAGTTAGTATCTGATTCTGACTTTTTGAATTTGTAACAGCTATTCTCAAAATGCACATCCGAGCATCCCTTATGTCACTACCAAAAACTATAAAACATTCGCTTGAATTTTGTGGTATTCTTAAATTGGCTTAAATTGACACATTTATGCTTTAATATTCTCAAACAGATAGAGAAGGTACTTGCAGCATATAGGAAGTCTTCAAAACAATGGTGTTCCACATTAAACAAACTTGCTGATGGTATGATCTTATTTTATTTAACACTGCCTACTTTCTTTTCATTGCGGTTTATTTCTCTAGCATTGCCCTCATCCCAAAATAAATGCAGCAACTTCTTTTAGGAATTTGCAAATCAAATCCAACAATTCCTTTTTTGAAAATTGTATTAAAGGTCAAGTACTATATGTAATAGCTCATCTAGGCTCACAAACCTAATCAAGCTCACTGTCTAAAGCTCAGGATTGAGCACCTTTATCAGATGAGCTGCATATTAAGCTCGAGCTGAACGCTTTTAATGAGCCGAGCTTGAGTAGCTCACAAGCAGCTCGAGTCATTTATGGATCCTATTTTTTAGCTGTGTTTTAAGGTTTTATTGCATAATGAGGTAACAAGACACATAACTTGTGTGTGAACTCTGTTTTTGTTACCATTTTGGTTTTTGTCGTTAAAAATCCTCGATAACTTTCTATGTTTGTGAATAAGAAAGCTTTTTGTTTTCTGGATGCCACTTTTGATTAAGCCAACTTGGTCAAACTTACCAACGCGTCTTTTGACATGATAACCTGTATGGGTTACTCTAAATCGAATTTTTTGAAAGTTTGTGGTATTTTATCAAATTCTGAAAAATGCCTGCCTTTTTACGGATGCAATCATGCAAATAAATACCTGAAACAGAATTTCAACATATGTAAAGAAAAAAAATTAATTTATGTGGTCAATGTACTGACACGTTATAGTTTGACTCGATACTATGTGGATAAGCCTTAAATCATAAGTTTATTGAAGTTTGAGGGTTTCAAAATATTCAAAAGGTGTTTATTTTTTTGGGTGAAATGACCTCTTTTGGCTTCTTGATTAGGTGTTTTACTTCTGGCGTACTCTTTGTTGAAGTTGTTGTGGCACGATAAAAACAAGGTTCCTTGCAATTTGACGACCTCTCGAATAAAGCAAATGGAAAAGCAGTTTCCAGGTTAGAAAATTTAGTTTACTCTTTACTTCCTCCTAAAATATAAAGAATTATACGCTATCTTAAATGCACATTACTTCTCTATGACAGGAGCAATTACATTTTTTTGTGCTTATACAGACGAACACTCAGATTTAGAATTCTCCGCCACATTAGCCAAATTGCAAGGTATATTGCAGTTTAGTTTTTTCCAGTTAATATTTTGTTTGAAAAGTATTAAGAGCGCAATTCTTTTTGTTAGATGACATTGTAAATTTTACATTTTGCGCTATTGGTGAAACTACCGTTTGGCTTTCCCCAAGAATTTGCCAAATTTGTAAGAGACAGAATGTAATGACCAAAGGATTGAAAGATGATCTGGTTAAGAGGTTGGATGAGGTTGTTCGTGCGAAAAACCAAACTCATGACAATGGCGTCAATGACATTAACCATCCTAAGGTTCCATCTAATGACGCAACAGTAAAGCCAGTTGCTGTAGAGCAAACAACCAACATTGAGGATGGCAACAATTCTGAAAGACAGATCTTAGGGGAAGATAATAACATAACAACGAAGCTTGATACAAACCAGAGCCTAGAGAAAGATAATAATCGGATAGAGAATTTGAATAATGAAGATAGGGATGTGCTTGTAGAAAGCACAGTATCTGCGGAAACTTCTGTTTTAGTCAACGAGGTTATGGTATCCGAAGAGGTGCGAAAACAGGATTCACAAACTAATAAGGGAGGGGTCTCAAACTTGCAGCCGTCGGGTGAGGAGTCACCATCGACCATGGGGAACGCCAAGCCTAATTCATCTGATATTGGTAGCCAGGTAGTTGAGGTCAGCCAAGTAAAATCTGATTTTATTTTCTATTGATAGTGTGTCAATTACTGAAAAGAATGAACTAAAGGATAATGTAATTGTTGATGTTGTCAAAATAGAACTTGATGTTAAGCCTGATATGGTTGCGCAACCATCATTCAGCAAAGTGGCCCTTGATGATGCCACATTATAATTGACTATATATAGCTTTTAGCTAACGTATATTTGATTCATGGAAAACCAAGCGGATAGCTTGGGAAGGACGGCTCATGAAGGTAAGCTAACTTGGTCATGTCATCAACCCCGATAGGGGATGCTTCTGTGTCCTTTGGGTATATTTTGGAAATATATGCAATTATCTAAAACATAGAACAAACATGCATTAGTCTTTTTTCTTATTATATGCATGAATTTTTGGATAGATGTTTGAAATATATATGATATAATATGAAAATTAGAATTCAGTTCTTACTATTTTCCTGTTTGTAGTGATTATGGTGGCATAGTTGTCGTTGTTTTGGGTCACCTGTCCGTCGATCCATGCAACTTCAGGATCTTCTGCGCATACATGTGATCCAACAATGATGTGTATTTGAGCTCCCTGGATGCATTAAACGCAAAAAGAAAGTAAGTAATTTCTGTTTGCGTAACATGAACTCAAATTTTAGTAGAAACCATACCATTTATCTTGGTCTCCTATGTTGCAGGGTATAAAGCCCAATGGTCTCTTAAAAGTCAAAGATCCACAAGCTAAGGAGTTCATAGAGAAGTGCTTAGTCTATGTGTCTAAAAGATTGCTTGCAAAAGAGCTATCAAAGATCCAATCCTTGCCATTGAAAGTACAACTCATATCCCATGGTCGTAGATTGAGAACAAGATGTTGTCTGGTAGATCATGTGTGAAGAACAACTAGCATTCCCCATTATCATTTAGCTAAGGTTCAGAATGTATGGTTGAAAGGCGAGATGGCTGAGAGGACTACTTTCGTACATTTTAAGTCGTCTTTTTTGTTTCTTTAACAATAATCTAGATAATTCTTGGGATTGCATTTGTACTCTCAAGTTATTAGCACGTTTACAGGTTAATATGGATAAATAAGCATTTACTACCAAAATTGTGTATTGTTATATGAAATCACTTTTGTAGTGGTTTACTCATACTTGATGTGGGCCTCTAAAGCATTGTTTTAATGATCCACTTATTGGGCACATGTTATTTTCTGAATTTTCTTTATCTCTGTATTTATTTTCAGAATCCAGTTTCGTTTTTAACCTTGACTTCTATTTTTATATAGCACAAGGTATTTTCAGATTTTTTTTTATCTCAGTATGTATTTTCAGAATCCAGTAAACCAAACACTTCAGAGGTATTTTTCAGGTTGTATTCACTTTTCGTATTTTTCTTTTTATAGATTATTTGGCATGCTTCTTAACCATAATTAAGTTATGTTATTTGATTTCTATTTTTCGTATAAACAGATTTCGTCACCACGCTTCGATAGTGTAGTTGTAAATTTTGAACTTGAGAAAATGGCTGAAGCCGTTGGTGTGGAAGCCTCTACAAATTCACCCTCTTTTCCTCTATTAATGTTGTTGGTTTATTGTTAATGAAATGGTGTTAATGATGATGATGATTTGTTTGTAGGTATCTCACGTGATTCGATGCACAAACTAATTCATCATCTACAAAAGCTGAAGTTCAACAACTTTCTCTACATTCATCAATTTCTCATCCGAAATTTTACTGTTTTTGATGTTAATAATTTGATTTTCATAAGCCATTATAAACCATTTTATTTTCAAAATTTATAAAATAATAATCTTCCTTCAAAATAATTTTTTCTTAAGTTTATATGACTTTCGGAATAATGTTTTTCACATGTAAAACAATAAACTCTAACTTATAAGCTTTCACAAGTGAAACCACATTTCATCCTCATTACTTCAACATCTAACACGGACTGAATCTCGGGACGAGATTCCAGTTAAGGGGGTAAGACTGTAACCACCGGTAAATTTTCACTTGTATGATATTCTAACTAAAGAATACTTATCCATTTTTCACGTCTAAATTTTTTTAAAACGTTATCAGTTTATCTAATCACAACAACTAACTAATATGACGTAACTCACATTCTTAATAAATGTACACACCAACACCAGAATGTCTTAAGTTCATTCCTTATACGTCAAGTATAAAAGTTTTCAACTTTTATTTACCACTTTACGTTATTTCGTAATTGTACGATTATTAAACATTCAAACTAAACGTTTTCTATCTATTGGAGTTTTCATGAAACCATAATTTATTATACATATGATTTTACGAAACTAAATCATAAATACTAAAGTAGAACATTTTATACCTAGAGTACATGTTCTTAAAGCACGAAAACCTAACTTTACGATATTTCCCGTTACAAGCCCAAATTTACAAAACTATGATTGTATGTTAACGAAATCACAAATGCTAATTAATTTATACATGATTTTTATAAAATATAAATGTACAAGTCTTTCAAGCTTATGTACAAGTCTTTAATGAATAAAAGTTTTATACTTATATAAATTACCTCATAACCTCAATGTACCTATTTTTAAGCACAAGGTACAACCCTATAATGCACAAGCCTTTAAATTTTATTTTCTTATAATTTACAAGTATAAGGTACAACTCTCCAATGCTTGTGGTACAAGTATTTTATGCATATATGTTAAACATGTCATTTACCTAAGTTATATTAACCTAAACTTAACTAAGCAACCTAAGCTAGTTCCATAACAAACTAAACCGTAACTAGCCTCAAATTAAGCCACCATGCATGCTACATCACCATGTTTCTACATCTTCAATACTATGGTCAAAGATTGCAAGCTCCTATGTGTTCCATTCAAATTCACTAGATATAAGTGATTAGAACCACTTACACATCACCTTATTTCCCTCTATATATATATAACCATACATGTACTTCTTTTTCACCAACCCATGGAGTCTATCTCACTACACCCTCACACACTTTAACTTGCTGTAAATTGAGTCTAAGATCAGGAGAAGGGAGCTTGTACAAACGTCTGGGATCTTGGAAAAACCTACGCACCATTTAAGAAGTCCCTTGGGTGTTATCTTTCCTTCACTAAGTACCAACAATTTGTAAGTCTATTAAACTCACTCAATATTGTTATCACCTTTAATATCAATTGCATGATGTTAAAAGGATTCTATAAGGAAAACGTGGCAATGCGAATCACTTAAAACGAGTACACGAATCAAAAGTTATGACTAAACGAAGTTACCACAAATCTGTCCAAAACCTTCTGTGGACAGAAGGGTCGGGCACGCAATTCGAGGCACTTCTGGTCCGTTTCATCAAAAAGTTAAAGCACGAAAGTTGTCCGGAACGACGTTTTCTTCAAAAACTCAGGTGCACGGGTCCAGAAAAAACGCATAACGAAGTCATATTTTAATAAAAATCTCAACAGCTGTATTGATTTTATAAAAACCAAACGCCCCTACTTGCGCCCCATTTATTTACATCGGGTTAAAGGTATTAGGGCCAACCAAAGTACCTTTGTAAACACCATCTAGGACACTCTAAAACGCCCCCATAACCTGGTTGAAAAGCCTAGGTGTCATGCATAAAAACGGCACTCCTTTATGGCCATATGTCCTAAACACCAAAAGTTCCATACATGATGTCTTTGGGGAAAACTTGAGATTTTTGATAAATTTAATTTTGAACTATCTTAGAAACATTGAAAGTGAGTTAAACAACCTGTCACAAAGTTTCATGCAAAAGATATAAAGTTTTATGGTTGGAAAACGAGAATTTCAATTTGTCAAAACTGGCCTAAGTAGCCCTTTTCCATAATTGATATCTCGCTAATTAAAGAGTTGTTAAGTACGAGAGTTACACCATTTTAAAAAGCTTGCTGCAAGGATTTTAAAGCCCCAATAACGTCTTTAAAAACTCTTAGGGTCTCTTTTATAATCAACCAAAAAGAAGGTGACTCGTGAGATTTTCATAAAAAGACCTTGCATATATTTTTCAAAATTTGAGTCGTAGGAGTTATAGAATGTTAGATAATGACTTCAAAAGAGTTAATTAACATATTACAATGTCCCTAGGTGACACCGTAAAATTTAATGGGTTAAAAATGAAATTTTCTTAAAACGCGACGTGGCGGCTTGTTTCTCTCTAACCAAAGATGACTAGAATATGAGACCTATACCATTTTGAAGAGCTTAAAGCAAAGTGTTTAAATGATCAATTGTGTTTTAAAAACATTGGCTTGCCTCGTATAAAATATGTCCTCATTTGGGCCTGTTATCGCCCAAACCAACACTTTTCACAAAAGGCACCTAACCCCCTACTTTGAATAACCATTGCGACCAAACCGTAAGAGCTTAAGACTTCTAGTTTGAACCATTAGAAAGACCACCCGACAAACTCTTGAAGGGATCAAGAACGTAGTAAAAACCTTTTTAAGGCCTCGCTTATATTTACCCTTACTTTTGTCAATTTAGGCCTAAAACAAGTGAACTTTTCTTATAAAACTACAAGTATAAAAATTGTAATTTTTGAAAGATAAAGTTTTCTTGGGCTAAAAATGTAAATTATTCAAAGTTAATTATACAAGGGCTGATTTTGGCAATAACCCATAGTTGAGGGTTTAAAGTGTCAGTTTTGAAAGTGCAAGGGTAAAAACCGTAAATATTTAAAATTATATCATTTTGGAAACATATCATGTTTAACAACGTGGGTTTCGATAAAATTTATTAACAATCATCCGAGCCATAAAAATAAGTATGATAAGTATTACTAATTTTTGAAGAGACTTCATGTTTACCCAATTACCGATAAAGCATTATCATCGCATAAACTTGAATTTGAATACTAAAAACATGACATACTAACTCAGGTCACGAGTCGGAGCAGTTTATTCACATTACTTTATTTGTTTTCCATCCAGACTACTGTAACATCGAGGTGAGTTTGTAGCCCCATTTTCCATTATTTATCAGTTTTGTAAACTCTTTTGGGGGAGATACATGCTCAATTACCTATTTTTACTTTCACAAGTACTCTAAAGCTTTTACATACTACTATGAGTTCATAATCACACTTTATACGTTTTGCTACAAACCTGAACACAAGTACTATCTTTATGCGATCCTGATTGTTATTGCCTATGTTATACAATGTTGCCACTAAAAGTCCCTAATATCATGAACCATTAATTACTTGCGAGTGAACGCAAATATAGTGAATAGATCTATTGGCAGTTGACGCCCCATTTGTGTTAGCCGGATAGGTAACCAAATGCAATTTATTTGAGAATACTAGGAGAATGGCAAACTCCTACCAGAGGGCATTGTTGCTCACATCATTATTATGATGTTTGTAACTTACGTCATTATTATGACGTGTTCGTGTTAAGGTTTGCGTTCATGAGACTTAAGGGAATATATACTGTGTTGCAATGATACAAATGCTACAACTACTAAATTTATGGGTGCAACAACATGGCCCAACCTTGAAACTTGTGTTCAACTGATTACTAAACAAACGAACTATGGGTGTATAACAACGTAACCCACTACTTATTTCATCAATATTGGTATTTATTACAATAATCGCTCAAACTCGAAACTATTGAACTCAACTATTTTAATCATAAACTCTATGAACTCACCAACCTTTGTGTTGACACTTTTTAGCATGTTTATCTCAGGTCCATAATGTACGAGGATGGCACGGAAGGGCACGGATACTCAAGAAAGCTATATTATCATTCAAAAACTTATTTAATAAACTGTGATACAACTAGGACCTCATTTTGTAAACTCTGATATTTATATAAATCGAATGATAAATCTTTTAAAACGAATCAATTAGGGTTCGTTTTCTATTGATATAACTGTTGTGCCACAAACCCAGCTTGAATTCCGCTGCGTATCACGAAATTGGGGGTGTTACAATACGGGCCATATAATGTTACATCATTGCCAAGAATGTGTGTTCTAACGGATATTAGAAAATATGATTAGAAGTTTGAGCATTTACGTAACTAATTCTCATCTTTTATCATGCTTTAATTATAATTAGCTTTCTTTTTTGTTTGGGGCAATATGATACTGATCAATTCTACTTTAGATGCATGATTGAAAATAATACTATTTCTACAATAAAAATAATCGATTATACAGGTTTGGCATGTAACTAATATGGGTGTAATGGTTATACATCTTTATTCTATTGGAGTTCTAAGTCATTAATTCGTTGGTTTCAGGTTAAAGATTACAAGGAAGTCGAGTCAAGGGTCATCAAACCCCACTCTAAATGTAGTCTTCATTAAACAACTTGACAAGAGCGAAAAATTACGTTGAAGTATTTGTTCCATTATATAGGTTTGGCATGTAACTAATATGGTTGTAATGGTTATGCTTCTTTAAAGTTACAATATAGTGTATAGTTGATTTACATGAGCATATACTTATTCAATTTATCTACATATGCATTATAGACCCAAAGGGTTGTAATGCCACTAAGAGCATTAGGTAGCGTGACGAAATATCTCACCAAAATGATGTGGAATCACTTTCTTGGCGCCAAGCGTTGGCCATGATACCATTGTGCCAAAGTTAAATTCGCCACTTCTCCAACGTGATAAACGACAAAACATATATATATATATATATATATATATATATATATATATATATATATATATATATATATATATATATATATATATATATATATTGGCAGCTTTGCAGGTTCATAAAAAAAAGAAAACAATAGATGTGTTTTTTATGTTTTAATTATTTCATAAAAAATAAAATGACATTTTAAATCCTAAGAGTTTGTTTTATTTGTCATTTTTCACTTTAAATTTACAATTTTGTATAAAAAAAATGGACAGTTGGTGTGTTGTGTAATTTTTTTTTAAAATAGATTTACAATTTTGTATTTTTTGTTTTTTATTATATTTTTATTTAAATAAATTTTATTTTGTTTGGAAAATTAGAAAGATAAAATAAAATTGAAGGTGCGTGGAGGCCCAAATGACTAAGTTAAAGTTAGTTATGATAAATTGGTTATTTTGAGGTTTGAGTGTTAAAATAATGTGTCACTAGATAGGGGCCCCAATGGCATCCAAAACTTAGCCATGGTACCTAATGCTCTAGCCAGATCTTTACGCCACTTAAACGGAGATTTATGCGACACTTAAACATAAGAAAATGGATCGGGTTACTTAAAAGAGTTTTGTTACTCATGCAATTATTTAATCTTTAGGAAGAGTTTGGTTTGTTACCATGAAATAAAAAGCATTTGGTTTGTTACCATGAATGAAAGAAAAACAATAAATCATCTAATATTATTCTCATTAATATTCTAACAAATAACTTCATAATAATTTTATTTTTCATTAAACGTTAAAGCATCATATGCCAAGAATATATGTTGGACAGTTTTAATTACTGAAAAAAGCTTTCAAACGTTATAGTAAAATTTGTCAACGATAAATATACTTCTTAACCGTTTAATTTAACTTTTAATAACTTTTAACTATATAATTGTTCTAATAAATCTTAAAAATAAAAACAACAAATCAAAGTACTTACCTGCTTTTAGTCGTTTAATTGATTATGGTAACATCAATTATATATTTTAACCCTTTCATTTGACTTTTAATTATTTTTTAGTATATATTTGATCCACAAAATCATAAAAATAAAAACCACACGGAGTGGCGCACTTAAAGAGTAAAAAAGTCCATCGTAGCGCAAAAGAGCGTCCCGCAGAAAGAGGATCCCGCGGAAAGTTTCCACTTTTCTGTCCAGCTTCAAAATGGAATGGAATATATATATATATATATATATATATATATATATATATATATATATATATATATATATATATATATATATATATATATATATATATATATATAATGTGTGTATGTGTGTGATACACTTAAAAATCCTAAGATTGTTTAGTAAAAAATGAATCCATAGTCATTTGTTTTTTTGTTGAACTCGAAATTATATTGAGTTTATCTTAAAATATCCTTATTTCTCTAAAGAGTTGGTGCGTTATCTTCTCGTATTGCAACAAAAAGTGTTAATTTTATTTTCATAAAGTGTGAATATGAATTAATAAAATGTCAATTTTAACTTGTTTTTCTAATTTATTTTTTGTCTCTAATGAGTATATATTGTAAATAGCTAGTACATTAGACTTGAAAATTTAATGGTCATATGTAAAACCTCTTTAAATTCATAAATTATTAATTTATCGATATAATAATATCTCGTTAAATTAATAAAATATCACGGTACCAACACTATTAATTTATAGAGGTTTTACTGTATCTTTACTTTTATGAAACTACTAGAAGGGTACCCGCGCAATGCGGCGGCAGGTATTCGGTGCATTATTATAACGAGTAAATATTTTTTATTTATACATTTTTTCTAACAGTAACTTTCCGAATAAATGATAATTTTTAATTAAAATAACTATAAGCAATAGCAATACAAATTATTTCATATCCAAATAAAAGTTTTCATTTTATTGCTATAATCCGATAAGCAAAGCTTATTTATTTCAACTGTAGGTAACCGAATACCAAAATGAGAGTAGATTTATCTAATTGTGTGTGTTTTTTTTATCGGTGCTCGAAAAAAGAAGAGAGTTTTTCGTATTAGTGTTTGAGTTTTTAGGTTGGCTTATATACCATTGAGGTTTAGGCTGTTACAAGTCGACACTTATGGACTGCATAAATATTTGACTGTATTAATGGACTCTATAAATATTTGAAGGCTGTTACAAAGTGTATGAAGGGATGTTACTTTTTATTTATGAAAATTGTCATGCATGGTGAATAACATTAACTAATGGCTTATTAATTTCCTGTTAAAGAAATGTTTTTAGTTTTAAAAATTTTAAAATATTTTTATTTAGAAAGTCCTAAACACTTTAGAAAGTAGTATAGATATATTCATTCTTTCCTATGACAATTCTAAATAAAAAAAAGCCTTTATCGCTTAGTGTTTGGTTCAAACTAGCTTTCAACCTCTTCAAATGTAGTAGGTTCTACTGTTACATTTTTTTCAATTTTAATTTGACATAAACATGATGAGACACAACTTTCATATATTTGTTCTGCTAATTAACAAAATGCATTTTATTAAAATGGCATTAAGTGGTGGGTTGATTTGTCTTGCACATAGACTCGAGCATTATTTATTTCTAGAAGACCTTGAACCATGGAACATTATGGGTATGTTTGACAAAACTAGCTGTAAGTTGTATGTTATAAGCTGTAAACTGTAAGCTGTAAGCTGTAAAACTGCAAAGCTGTTAACATGAGCTACAAGCTGTATTATTTTTTAGTTTATAGGAGATTATTTTGTAACAAAAAGCTAACAGCTCCTGTAAAAAGACCCAGCCAAACATGCCCTATATGTACCAAGGCAAAAGTCAATATAGATCTCAAATTTACCATATATCCAATGTACCAATAATAGCCATTTATTTTTTTATTATGATAAACTTTCACTCTTTTTTTAAATATTAAATATCTCTCAAACCGTTAATCGTTACGCGATAAAAATTATACTATCGCGACGAGAATTAAATTATCTTTCTATAGATAGATATGCACTACTATATATTTTTAAAAACGTTTTTTTCAAAATTTCAATCAACAAAAATCATATATGATTTGTGAAAATCATATATGATTCGATTTTAACAAATCATATATGATTTTTGAGAATCATATATGATTCGTAAAAATCATATATGATTCGTAAAAATCATATATGATTCGTAAAAATCGAATCATACATGATTTTTGAAAATCATATATGATTTGTAAAAATCGTATATGATTTTTTCGGACGAGATTTTTGAAAAAAAATGTTTGTCGAAAATATTTAAAAGTGCATATCTATAAAAATATAATTTAATTCTCGTCGTGATGGTGTATTTTTTATAGTTTGAAGATTCATCGTTTGTAAGATATGTTGTTTTAAACAAAAGGTGGAAAATGATTTTTTATTAATTTAGATAAAAAAAAATGGAGGGCTATAATTGGTTTATTTGTTCTTTGACAAATATGAGTTTTATATTGATTTCAACTCTATGTACCAATATGCCAAGTGAGAAGCAAGAAATTGAGTTGGGCTACTATTTCAATAATTTGTATGATATCGTTCTCGTCAGTAGTTTATTGTTTTATTGATTCAACTTTTACTTATCAATTGATTGCATTATTCTTTCTAAGGAATTACGGAGTATTATTGGAAACTAGTTATGAGAAGACTATTATGATAAAAAAAAAAAAAAAAAAAAAAAAAAAAAAAAAAAAAAAAACTATTTTGTTAGAGTTTAAATTGACACATGTGTGCTATAATCTCCAAATCCGGTCATAACCATAGTATTATTAGTTGTATAAGAAATCAAAGACAAATGAAATCTTCACATCCTTAGCTTTAAATAGATGTATAAGTTTTATACTTGGGCGATATATTTTCTCAACAACAACTAATTATTCTTGTGAAATTTCTTAAATTTTGTAACTTCTATGTAACTATATGTAGATCAAGAATAGAGGTTTGAAACAATTGTTGCGAAGTCGTGATGCTGACTTAAAATAGCACAAACATTAGCAGGAGGTGATCTAACGTTCAAAATATTCATGAAAGTCAGATACTTTAAATTCCATTATCAATATATGCATAAGAAAGTTTGATACTTTAAATCCAACATATTAAAAAGCTTTTTAACCATGAATGATCGAGCTTTGAATATCATGAAAAAATAAAAAGTTAACTAATTAGTCATGATATTATTACAAGCACAAATATATTAATGAGTGATGGTATAACCTCCATGACAATAACATAGTCCTGTTCTTAACTTAGTCAACCAACGTAACTTTAGTATGTAAGCTACCATCTTATTCTTTCTATTACCTATGTGGGATCAAAAACAATTGTTAATCAAGAAAATGTATATACATGTAAGGTGGCTGCTTTTTCTTATAAGGGTAATTTATTTACCTCCACTCATACTCAAGCTTAATTACCTTTTTGTTTTAAAACTTGGAAATATTTTGTTAAAAGAGGAAAAAAAAAATGTTGCTCATATATAATATAGCTATTTGGGTGTTGGAAACTTGATGTATAACTCTAGAGCTTTAGAAAGACCAAGACAAAGAAATGGCTTTATGACGTTAGGGACTAACGGTGTTGATGTGTTTGATAATATGATGTCGTAGTAGTCGCTAATTTCTTTGTTTAGAAAAGGAAAAGGTGATTGTGCACTCATGAGGGTAGTATGCTTGCGTATATTCCTAAGATTGCAGTGCTCGAGTCTCTGGGCCTTAGATACTTGATGAAAAAGAATAAGTCTTGAGTACTGTTTGAAGCATGTTTGCAACCATGGAAAAGATATTAAAAGTCACTTCTTTGTTTCAGGCAGCCAACTCTCTCGAGCTATTTCACCTATACACATTATTTTGAGATTTGAATCAAAATTATATTTTCTAAGTATTAGATAAAGTTACATACTACGTATATAAGCTATTAAATGTATAACAAGCTTTCTTTGGTACTAGACGTTGTTTATAATTATTCTTGTGAAATTTCTTAATTTTTGTAACTCTTATGTAACTAGAGATCAAGAATAGAGGTTTGAAACAATTGCTCTGAAGAGGGTGTGTTGACTTAAAATAGCACAAATGTTAGCAAGGAAGTGATCTAACGTTAAAATATTCAAGAAGTCAGATACTCTACATTCTATTACGATCAATATATGCATATAAAAGTTTGATACTTTGAATCCAACAAATAAAAAAGCTTATTAACCATGGGTGATCTAGCTCTCAATATCATTAAAAAAAAGCTAATTAATCATACAAGTTATCACCATGTTGATTCATAAACTGATTTGTTAACCATATACAAATCAACATGACAATAACATAATACTAATCTTAACTTAAACAATGAAGATAACTTTAGTATTTAACCTACCATCCTTTTCTTTCTATTAACAATGTGGGATCAGAATCATGAGGGTGGTATGCTTGCTTATATTCCTGAGATTGCAGTGCTTGAGTCTCCGGGTCTTCGATACTTGATGGAAAAAGAATAATTCTTGTGAGTACTGTTTGAAGCATGTTTGCAACCATGGCAAGGATCTTAAAAGTCACTTCTTTGTTTCAGGCTGCCGACTCTCTAGCTATCAGTCGATTGCTTGGTGGACCTTGCCTTAAAACTTATGATTCCCTTACCGAAAAAGAGATTTCTGAGCAAGTGATTTTCGAGATACTGAACACGAACATCGACTCTTACACTAGTCCTGGCCCCAAGGTTTACCCCTTGGCTTCTTATCAGGAAAACATGCCTGTTGTTGGTTACATGAACTTGGGTGTTTTTTGTGGGTCTGCACTTTCTCACTTGATGTTTGGAACCCTTGTCTTTTATTAAGGTTTGGCATTGTCTTTCATTCTTGACTTTGGATATAAAAATTTGGTACATAATGGCAAAGATGACTCTAGAGTGCAATGTTGTCTTGTTTAACAGCCTATTTTGTTGCATTCGATGCATAGTCGTCATACTTTATGTCTCTCTAGGATTGTTGGCAATGAGCAATGAGCCACTTTGGATATATACATCATCACCATCAGTTTGAAAAAGGACACGATCTCAGTAGAGGTATTGACCTCAATCTTGATGAACGATGATTAGAGTTCTTGATGATGAAATCTTTTTTAGTCTTCTTCCAATAGAAGCTCGGAATCCACCATCCCTGAGTTCCTTCTTTGGCGGCGAAACAAAATGATCATATTCATTTTTTCGGGTGAATTGTGTGAATAAGAGCACCAAGTTCGTCCTTGCTCGGTCAAAAATACTTGCACCTTTAAAATGGCTAATCAATGTGTTCACATCAATACCATATCCGGGTATGTTGCTAACCAGCATTGGTGATTCATGCCACCTTTTAAAAGAGTCTTTTTTCGTTATATTTAAACAACAAATATACATATAATTTATCACAAATAAACGAAGAAGCTATATTCTACAAACTACAAAAGAAAATATCGTTCATGTCGCAAGAGAATCCTTATCCACGAAACAAAGACCTGGCGAAAACTTGGCACTACTTGAAATAATTGGACATTAACACGTCCTCTTCACAATAATCCAATATTTGTAGAGATTTCTTAACTTTAACTTATAAGTAACTCTATGTAGATCAAAAATAGAATTTTAGACAAGAGGCCATTTAACGTTATAATATTCATGCATATGAAAGTTCGATGCATGCTTTAAATCCAACATATAAAAAGCTTTTAACATGAGTGATCTAGCTCCAAATATGGATAATGCATGCATCGATGTTATGTATTAACCGATACAAGTGTTAACCTCATGATTGTTGGAATTATATAACATGACTATTCATAAATATAAACAATAAACATCAAAGTAAGTGCGGAAGCGTATAGGAACATATAATGAATAATTAATTAACTAAAGAATAAAGTATGCGTACCTTTCTTGATTCTAGCCGAACAAGAATCAAATCCACAAACTAGCAATTAGGATGAACCCTAATTAGGGTTTGAGTGCTAGTCGACTTAATAAGTCGAATAGTGTAAATCACCAAAATCCAAAGTAGGATTTCTCTACGATCATGTACGCGCGTATTGTTAGCGATTTAATTAGAATGCTAGTTCAAGTCACAATTAAATATATATATTCGAACCCTTTTACTTGCATCTGTCATATACATATATGCAAGGAATGAATATATGAATGTATACATGTACTTGACATGATATCATGCATATTAAATTATCATGAAATCAATCAGTCAATCATGTATTATAAATTCATGAATTCATACGTATGATCATCATTAAACCATTGTAGCATGCACATGCATAATAAACTGTAGCACATACATACATGCGCATGACTATTTTGGTTTTAATAAATCATGCATTGGAGTTGTATTGTCGATCATATATCTAATCTGTCGAATGAGACTAGTAATTTAGCGATTGTTATGCGCGCATGTACTAGCATCTCTTTAGGATGAAACCTAAAACCACTAAATGTGATAAGCTGAATAATTCAGCTGATCGTGAGTTTGGGATTAATCCCAAGTAGGATTAACGATCAAACACCTAAACTAAGAACAAGCCGATCTTAGTTCTTTCCATGCGTATGAAATAAGAAATCAATTAATTAATAAGTAATATACAAGGATATGCGAAGGCGTGAATGAAACTACAAATAACAAATATAAATACTTATCAGTACAATATATTAAGGTTG
>BPTQ01000005.1:325107570-325360677 GCA_019973895.1 Chrysanthemum seticuspe
TTTTTTCTTTTTTTTTTTTATTTGTTAACTACGTAGTATGTGGGATCAAAAACAACCTTTTATCTAGAAAATAAATACATGCAAGCCTTAAATTAATCTAACATTGATAACATATACAGTAATAAGTGTTTGGAAAATCATGAACAAAACCTTTTGTTAAATTCATAAAAAATTAATAAGTCACACAAGTTAAGGACGAAGTTATGATCCGGCAGAGTTTTAATCTGATGAATAATTATCCCGTCAATAACATAATACTAATTTCAACTTAGCCAACAAACATAAATTTAGTATATAAGTCCCCATCTTTCTTTTTTATTTTATTTTCTTTTTTTTTTAATTTGTTAACTACGTAGTATGTGGGATCAAAAACAACCTTTTATCTAGAAAATAAATACATGCAAGCCTTAAATTAATCTAACATTGATAACATATACAGTAATAAGTGTTTGGAAAATCATGAACAAAACCTTTTGTTAAATTCATAAAAAATTAATAAGTCACACAAGTTAAGGACGAAGTTATGATCCGGCAGAGTTTTAATCTGATGAATAATTATCCCGTCAATAACATCATACTAATATCAACTTACCTATCTAGAAAATAAATACATGCAAGCCTTAAATTAATCTAACATTGATAACATATACAGTAATAAGTGTTTGGAAAATCATGAACAAAACCTTTTGTTAAATTCATAAAAAATTAATAAGTCACACAAGTTAAGGACGAAGTTATGATCCGGCAGAGTTTTAATCTGATGAATAATTATCCCGTCAATAACATCATACTAATATCAACTTACCTATCCAACATGACTTTAGTATATAACCAACCAACTTCTTCTTTTCACTACCTATGTGGGATCAAAAGCATTACAAGAAGATTGTAGCAACACATGTAAGATATCTTCTTTTTCATTTTTGACGAAGGTTCTTTATTTATCTCTACGAAAATTCAATCTTAACTACTTTTTTTATTACAAAACTACATAATCATTATTCTAGGTGATAAGTCTCAACTAAAATAAGCCTTTAAGGCTTAGTGTTTGATTCAAACCAGCGTTATCCTTTAGTCTATTGTTTTATCAGTTGATCGCGTTATCCAATGATTTATTGGTTCAACTTTTACTTATCCAATGATTGCGTTATCCTTACCAAGCAATATTGAATACTAGTTATGCGAAACTTGAATTATTTGGGTATGTTTGGCACGGAGCGGTGTGAAGCTTTTTAGAGCGATGAACGGTGAGCAATGAGTATTTTGATTTTTAGTAGTCGTTTGGCAAAGTAGGGGTGAGTTTTCCTATTTTTTAGGAATGCTCAATTTTCCAATGCTTCTTTAAGAAGTTGTGAGCGGTGAGCTGCACAACTACTGCTCACTACTACTACTCATAGCTACTTTTGCCAAACACGCCCTATATGTATGTTGACTTAAAATAACACAAATGTTAGCCAGGAGGTCGTCTAACCTTCAAAATATTTATGAATTCGGATACTTTAAATTTCATTACGATCAATATATGCATATAAAAGTTTGATGCTTTAAAACCAACAAATATAAAAGCTTTTTAACCATGAGTGATGTAGCTTTAAATATCATGAGCAATGAGCAAAAATATAAAAGTTTGATGCTTAGTCATCATACTTTATGTCTCTCTAGGATTGTTGGCAATGAGCAGGTCGCCACTTTGGATATATACATCATCACCATCAGTTTGAAAAAGGACACGATCTCGGTAGAGGTATTGACCTCAGTCTCGAAGATTAGACTTCTTGAATATGATATCTTTTCTAGTAACTTTTCAATAGAAGCTCAGAATCCACCTTCCCTGAGTTCTTTCATTTGTGGCGAAAAAAATTGAAATGATCATATTCAATTTTTCGGGTGAATTGTGTGAATAAGAGCACCGAGTTTGTTCTTTGCTCGGTCAAAAATATTTATACCTTTAAAACCACTAATCGGTGTGTTCACGTCAATATCATCTCCCTTCCCATGAGTTTCTTTTCGATAGCGAGGTGAATGTTCTTTTCTTATTTCCTATTCTTTCTTCCGCCTTTAAATTATTGGGTGCCCCATAATAAACAAAACTAAATAGGTGATATGATAACTAGCATATTCGGATTTTATTTGTTTCTAACTAGCATTGGTAATTCATGTTGTCTTTATCACAAATAAACCAAGAAGCTAAATCATACGAAATAAAAAATAAAAAGTCGTTAAGGTCGTAAGAGAATCCTTATCCCACAAAACAAATACCTGGCAAAAACTTGGCACCACTTGAAATAATTGGATATTAACACGGCTTCTCCACAATAATCTAATGTTCGTAGAGTGTTTCATCGATATGATTTGACCAATGATCAAAAACCAACATTCGAAAACCAAGCGAAAAAGAAACGACCTTTGTTGGTCGATAGTTTCATCATTTGTTAACCAACACAAGAAATCAAATTTAGATGAAATTATCACATCCTTAGCTACAATCACTTGTTGTATACGATTATATCTTTGGACGACATTACTACTCTACAATATGTTATCATCCTTATGAAATTTCTTAAATTTTGTAACTTATGTTTAACAACCACATGTAGATAAATAATAGAGGTTTGAAACAATTGCTGTAGAGAGGGTATGTTGACTAAAAATAGCACAAATGTTAGCCACGAAGTGATCTAACGTTCAAAACATTCATGAAGTCAGATACTTTAAATGCCATTACGATCAATATATGAGTATATAAGTTTGATGCTTTAAATCCGACAAATACAAAAAAAAAATTTAACTACGAGTGGATTTAGCTCTAAATATGATGATGTTATGTACTAAAAGGATATGACTATTCCAGGACTCAATAAAGAATCGAAGAAAGCCTTATTCAACAAGCAGGAGCTCAAGAAGATAAGAATAGAGACTCGAACATGAAGAATATTGATTGTTATTAGGATACATGAATGGTTACAGATAGAGAGAGGAAACTGTTTACAAATTGATTAGCTACTTCTCTAATGAACTAATGATGTATTTATACAAATGAAAGTGAATAGTAATAGGCGGGAAATCCAGTTATTGTTCTGTTTGGCTTGTTGACTCTTTATCTTGACTTTCGTTGACTTCCTTATTTTAACCAATAACAATCCATCCCGCTTGAAATGATGCTTGTCCTCAAGCATCTAAGCATTTGAATCACTAAGGTAACCTTCTCCATACCTTTAATCATCCTTCCTCTTTCTTGAGCCAAACACCCCTTAAAAAATGCTTCAACAACAACTCCTAAATGATTCTGTTTGGCACTACCAAGCATATGACAGTATATCAATTCAACATATTTGATATGACCTTTGGTAACCTTTATGAAATCTAACAGCTGAACATGGTACTGATTTTCTGTGTGAACCTGACCCGCTTCATTTCCTTGTAATGCAGTGCACATCTTCTTTTTAACCCAACAACAGAGACAAGCTGCCAATAATTCCTTCGACCAACTCATTAATTTTTCCATTAGAGATGACATTCTTGAGTGAATTTAAGACGAAGTCCATAGCTTGGTGTGACCAATTTGCAAAATTAGCATCATCCCTAGAACTTCCCAAATCAAAAACTCGTTTTCCACCCGGATCAAACACTCGTTTACTTGTAAAAAGATACTCACCCTTCATCTTCCCTAAACTACTAATAACCTCAAACTCATATACTTTTGATTTAAACCATAAGTTTTCAACACCAAAACATGATTCCACAGCATATGCAAGATGTAACTCAACTTTTGTATCCATGTTATAAACATTTCCATCATCAGAACCCCATATATCAACATCTTGTATACCCCCTGGATCAAACACGTGTTTAGTTACAAAATCACCAACACCAACTTGCCCCTTCATGTTGTGGATACCATTTCTAATCAACTTTTCCAGCGCACTTTTAATTATTTCAACACTTTCTAAACTCAGCACATCAATAGTCTTAATATCTTCAATCACTTTGTTTCCTACATCCGTCCCTTCACTAAAGCCATCTTGATTCAAATCTGATGCACACAACTTATCAACAATTAACTCATTATCACCCTCAACCAATTCTTTAACACTTTCAACCATAACAACATCCACTAATCCATTCCCTATACCAACAGATCTCACAAAACTACTCTTTATATCAACACTCACTTGTTTGTCATTACTTACTACATTTTCCTCACAACTCGTCAACCCATTGTCCTTTACTTTGTAAATTTCAGACACTCCACTCCCTGCAAGTTCAGAGTCTTGCAACTCATTGAATTCCTGACCTTTTGCTGATTCATTGTCCACCTCAGTTGGTACCACTTCAACTGTCTCTTTTATGGTTTCGACCAAAACAATTGAAGTATGATTAAGTGAACTAATTTCAACATGATTATCAACTTTCTCAACAAGGTTATATAGACCCACAAAGCAACCATCTTCAACTTTACTCGAATCTTTAAACTCATATTCTTGCACTTTATCACATTCTTTAGTAACTCCATCAAGAACCATATCACCAATGTCATGTTCGACCATATGACTTCCTTCTTTAACCCCTTCTTTAGAAATTTTCTTTATTGCCATTTCATCAAACATGTTATGTGCACTATAATCTTTTTCATCTTTCACTTGATAATAACCATCATATACCACATAATCTTCCAAATCATCATCAAGATTCAAACTAAAACTTGAATTCCTAACACTATTACAAGAAAATTGTGTTTTTTGAACATTACCGAATCTTTGCAAAATTGACTTTCTATAAGTCATCCAAGCCACATCTTTTCCCAAAAAATATGAACTTCTAACAACCTTATGCCACTCTAAAGCAATGCCAGTGAGATGCTCAGAGAGTAAAGGTACCTTCCCCTCATCAGGTACTCCATTAACTCGAAAATTTGCTCACATTTAAACAACCAACCATTTACATCATCTCCTCCAAATCTTGGAAATTCTACCTTTGTTACCTTTAAACATTTCCTCACTTCATCCTTTAACTTCTCCAATTCCTCCCTCATTAACAAAGCTATTGTACCCCTTAAACTCTCCTTATCAACACTTGCACCGAATCTTGTTTGACCAGGCATTTTCATCAAAATTAATCAAGAACCAGAGTATTGTTCAAAACTATAACAAACTATAACTAACTTCCAAGAACTGTAACGACTTAACCAAGACAACAACTAACTAATCAAGAACTAAAAAAAACTCAATTATTAAACTCAACAACACGTTTTTTCGATTGGGAAATTGAAAAGAAGAGTGATTTTGGTACGTATTTCAGAATGTGGCGCGAAAATGAAAGTATGAACGAATGATTGATGATGAATCTTTAACAAAATTTACAATCTATCTAGCCGGGAAAGTGGCTCTTGATATCGTATCGATGTTCATAAGTCCAAATGTAGAACTCACTCAAAAAGCTATCTTGATGAGGAGGGGACACTTAGACATTATAAACCACCGCCCAATCCCATACTTGGGCGATGTGGGATCGTAACAATACCCCACCCTTTGAAGAACCAACGTCCTCGTTGGTCACGGCTATGTTGGTCACGGTTGGCACCCCTCTTTGGGTCCAAGCCACCACTCCATAGGCCACCACTCCGAGCTCGTTGGTCACGGCTGTGTTGGTCACGGTTGGCACCCTTCTTTCGGGTCCAAGCCACCACTCCACAGGCCACCACTCCGAGTGTTGGAACCTCGAAAGGTTGGGCTGGCTCTGAAACCAATTGTTATGTACTAAAAGGATATGACTATTCCAGGACTCAATAAAGAATCGAAGAAAGCCTTATTCAACAAGCAGGAGCTCAAGAAGATACGAATAAAGACTCGAACATGAAGAATATTGATTGTTATTAGGATACATGAATGGTTACAGATAGAGAGAGGAAACTGTTTACAAATTGATTAGCTACTTCTCTAATGAACTAATGATGTATTTATACAAATGAAAGTGAATAGTAATAGGCGGGAAATCCAGTTATTGTTCTGTTTGGCTTGTTGACTCTTTATCTTGACTTTCGTTGACTTCCTTATTTTAACCCATAACAGATGAAAAATAAAAAGCATTAGGATCCTCTCATTTGAGACATTTGATCAAATCATAATTCCCCGACTTGATGAAGCTGTGTTATACAACTTGAAAAGATCTCTCTCCAAATAAAAAGTTAACTTATCATACAATTTATCGTCATGATACTGCAAGTCTAGATTTATTAATCAGGACTGGTATACCACTCACAACAACATAATATTAATGTTAACTTACTCAGCCAATGTAGAGAGAGGAAACTGTTTACAAATTGATTAGCTACTTCTCTAATGAACTAATGATGTATTTATACAAATGAAAGTGAATAGTAATAGGCGGGAAATCCAGTTATTGTTCTGTTTGGCTTGTTGACTCTTTATCTTGACTTTCGTTGACTTCCTTATTTTAACCCATAACAGATGAAAAATAAAAAGCATTAGGATCCTCTCATTTGAGACATTTGATCAAATCATAATTCCCCGACTTGATGAAGCTGTGTTATACAACTTGAAAAGATCTCTCTCCAAATAAAAAGTTAACTTATCATACAATTTATCGTCATGATACTGCAAGTCTAGATTTATTAATCAGGACTGGTATACCACTCACAACAACATAATATTAATGTTAACTTACTCAACCAATGTAACTTTAGCATATAAGCCACCATCCTTTTCTTTCTATCAACTATGTGGGATATGTCAAAAACAAACTTTTATCTATTAAATATATAAACACATGGGGGGTTCTTTCTTTACCTACATTAATGCTCTCAATCTTAGCTACCTTTTTGTTTTGAAACTTAAAAAGATGATGTTAAAAAAGAAGGGAACAAGGTTGCTCAACTCAGCATGTGTGACAAGATAACTTAGAGAGCTAGAGCTCTAGAAACACCTAAATACTAAAATACCATTACACTTCTCATTACGATCAAGTTGCGGGTTACCAACTATGGCCTTCCCATATTTGCCTCATAAATTCCTGAGCACTTTTTCCTAATCGCGTTCGAAATTTCTATAGTAAGCTCAATTGTGTTTCAATCAAAAATAAAACTAGAAAATATGTTTGGGAGAATATAAGAACTTGTGTATAAAATTTTCTTAAATGATATACACTTAAGATAATAAACTGGTATGAATTTGTTTGATCTTTTCAGATAAAATTTATAACTACATGTTTTTAAGCTACGAAAAAAGTTGCTACAGTAATTTGGTTAATCAACACATGTTTGAACATTAATGACCAATTGCCAATAAGCAACATGCATGTGGTAAGTAAAGGACTAAAGGGTCATTTTGTGTTTGATCAACAAATGTTTGTGGTGTGGAGCAATGTCTAAAGCATGGGTTGACTCGGCTGGTTAAACCGATAACCGATTGAGCATCGAATAGGAGAGTCACTGGTGGTTTCGTTATTGATGATGCTGATTCTAAGAAAGAAGGTCACAGTTAATGTATATTGTTGTGGTGCTGGCACCTTCGGAAAGATTTATAATGTGGAGGCAAAAAAGTTTATTCTTAACATAAGTAGACGTATTTTTAGTATATGGTGAACATAACGTTGAGGTCATACGTTCGAATCACGTCCATGTCTTTTTAATCAAGTTATTACATATTGGTCATGTTTTGCAACAAGCATTTTAGATTGCTTTGAAGCAATTAACGTTTAAAATGCAAAGCTAATTGTTTCACAACAAGCAACTATCATTTCATTTTGTGTAAATGCTCCTATTCAATTAACGTTAATATCATGATCTTGATCTTAGGATCTTACGATTTTACGATACTACAAAGCAAAAACGATCCGGATTCTACGTATGATCTTAGCAAACTTAGGATTTTATAAGTTCCCGATCTTCGCCATAGGATCTTAAGATCTAATCCAATCCGAAATTACTTTTTTTAAACCGCAAACTAAAAATACTAAAAAGTTATGGATTATGTTTTATAAAATTTAAAAAGAACATGTTAATCTTTTTAAACATTTCATATTCATAACTTAGGAAAACATTTTCATGAAAGATTCATATATTTTGTATTTATTATATATAATAATTTGTAGATTTGAATAATATTAAACAGACTATTAATATAATGATATTATAGTAGGATCTTAATATTCTGATCCGATCTTATGATTCCGATCTTGCAAAAATAAAAAGAATCCTGAGTAGGATTCTGATCTTGAAAACCTTAATTTCAACCGTCATAATCCTATTATAAAATATGGCAATTTTTTTTATTTCTATTGCCCATATGGGATAATAGCAATTTTTACAATGAAAGAATATCGGCACACATACAAGTTATTTTTTAATGCTAGGGTTTTTTTTTTTTTTTTTTTTTTTTTTTTTTTTTTTTAATTTACTCCACTAAAGTTAACTACCTGATTTATTAGAAACATGAAAAATCATTTTCTAGATGGTAATTTGTAACGAAAAACCACTTCTGCATTACGATTTGATTTCGGAACAAAAATAGCATTGAACCTCCAATATTTCTTGTTTTGTTTTGGTACAAGCGAGTATTGCGACGATCCGCCGCGCGACGGAGCTTTTTTTTAGACATTTTTATCTTGTAATTTATGTAACAACTTTTTTTTTTTTTTGGAAGTATATTTATAAAAAATGGAGTTAAGTTTTTTTTTTTTTTTTTTTTTCCTATGTTTTTTTAGAGGTAATGGTTATTGGCCTTTTGTATTAAATTCCACACATATGTTTAAAAAACTACATAAACCAAAATGGCATAAACATATAAGGTTACTTTGTTATTTCAAGATAAGGTGACACGGTATATGACCAGTCATTGAATAACAATTCAAGTATATAACAATAAAACATACTCAGTCCCCGCGGCGTGGTTGGTAGTCACCCGGGTCGGAAACCTGAGAAGCCATTGCTGCAGTTGCAGACGCTACCGAAATATCCAAAATGACTGCTGTAGAGTACTCTCAAACTTTCGTGCCAAGATTAAAATCTACAGCGATGAAAAAATAAGTTACATGGCCAGAGATACATTTAAAAAGGTAGATACCAGTAAGTTACATGTATATATTTAAAAAGATGGGTACTCAATAAAGATTGAAACAAAAATTAAAGGAAAGAACTTTCTATTGATGGTCACCTGCGCCCATAAACTGAGAAACCGCTTAAAATTTTGTACCCTTTAATTGCAGCTCTAAAACAATATTTATATAACACTAAAACATTGTGCATACAATGCTACGAATATAAGCACAACAAATTATGTGGTAGTTAAAAGAAGAATTCATGCAGAAAATTATTAAAAAAACGCAAAACTACTTTATCCGCTTTACATAAAAGTTAAACTGCACTTAAAAAGTTTATAGGATTGCTTATTAGTGTATTTTAGAGCTAATGATTACACTATTTTCAATATCGGTTATCCAAACCGTTCAAGACTCGAGAACTAAAAAACATAATAAACGCATAAATTTTTAGAATTCTAATAATCAGCTCAAGTAACTATTCTGAAATTAAAAAATTGTAAACAAACTCGAGTTGCATATACTGAAGAAAAAAAAAAAAAAAAAAAGAAAAAAAAAGAGCAATTTTTCTTCCAATCAGCCTCAAATTGTATCCTAAACCTAATCAGACAATTTGACCATTAAGTTAATAAAAATGAACAAACTTTATAATCATACCTTGCCCAAAGATAAGCTTACAGGAGGCTCAGATAAGCTAACAATCAAAGAAAGAGGATGCCGAGCATGCAAATAAGCCAGCGCGACGTAAACGTCCGTTGATCCGTACCCAATTCCTCCAAAAGCTTAGGAACAAACAATATCACATGAGATTTAACAAACCTAAAATTAAAAAAAAATAATAATAATAAAAAAAAAATAAAAAAACCACCAAAGACCATCCTCAAAACTGAAACTCACCCAATGAATAACGTAAGCACCCTCAGACGCCATCAGGAACAATTTCAATCCTCTATTTCATTGCTGAGACCAACTCATTTGGTTCCTTGAGCTCATCTTTCTCATCTTCACCCTCATTAAACGGTATTTACTTGAAAAAAAAAATAACATATACAAAAAATCAGTTTAAAAATTCAGAATGTAATCCAACATACTTTAGAAATTATTCTACACGCATGCAATGAAAAGCTACCGTTCTTTGATATCGATTTATCACTCGTCGACATGTTATCCGGCATTGCGGCTGCTGGTATGAACCCTTTGAGACATCCAAATAAGATGAGGCGGTTGTGTGGCGTCCGTTCTTGTGGTATTACCTGCACATGAACAAACGAATCAGAATTTGCACTTTCATGTCAACTGGCCAAATCAAAAAATCTGGTAAAAGGTTAACGGGTGTAACGGGTGTGATTACATACCTAGAAACTGCCGACCGCGATGCCAGCAATAGCCCTTTTTTCATGGAAAGACTGACCGTAGCCAATAAGTGCACCAACATACCACCTGATGGAACTATAGTGCTTCTGAACTCATAGCTGGCGTTAAAACACAAACTTTTCCCTTTTCTATTCGCAATGATTACACTAAACCGCATAAAAAAAGTCATTAATCAACCTTTCCTTATTCGTCGGACAGTTAAAACGCGAATCCCCAGTATCAGCCAGCACCGCAGTTTCCTATGTCAGCATTTTCACCATTCTTCATCCTTTTGTGCATTAAACCTCCTTTTGCTAGAGCAAAAATTTTGATAATCTGGATTAATAAAAAAAGAAATAAAATGGAACAGCTGCGAATAGTGTATACGCTTATCCAAACCTTTCAAGTTTCATGTAATAAAAAAGTACACCACACACATTTTTTGGCACTTGTGTAGTGTATAGTATGGACCCCAAACTTATGTTACAGAAAATTGAATGTGATGAATATGCTTACTGTGTCATGCTATCCTCGTTGGCTTTTGATTTTCTAATGTTGCCATATATGGCTGCATATGAACCCATTCAAGCAGCCGAATAAGAAGCATTCACCAAGACCCCTCCTGATAAAGGTAATCTGAAACCCTGCATTTACAGCAAGTGATTTTAAATACAAAAAGTTAGGTCCTGTTACTTGAATCACATAAATTAAAAGGCGGTCAAATAGGCATCATTAAAACTAACTACACTTCCCAAACATCCGAATAGTCAAAACTATATCTAGCTATATTTGTAAAACCCTAAAATCTAAAACGCGTAAAAAGACTAATTTGCCCTCTAAATTTAAAACTTATAAAATACGTAAATGCTCATTAAATGTAAATGTGACCTAACTTATAAAATGTTGTCAAACCAAGTATGCGAGAATGATTTACGTGTAAGTTTTAGAATTTATTTTCATCACACGTCTTCTTTTAGTTTTTCATGAAACAAGATACATTGAAGTTTAACTATGAGCCCATTTAACTTATAAATAAAATCTCGACTTGGGCTTGGCCCTTGTTTTTCCTTGGCTCGTCAAGATCAAGACCCACACAAGCCCTCCCTATTTTTTTTCTCCTGTACGTTTCATATTATGACTTCACAACTCAAAACCCTAGCCTCCCTAGCACCAAAAGTGACGGCATCCAATATTTTTCCCATTCCAATTCGAATTCAAGACAAAAATGGTGTTCCAAGGAGGCTTGTGATCGTATGTGATTGATTCAAAGGTGTGGTGATCGTGTATGGTTCGAAAAGAAAGCTAGGTCGTGGGTTTAGTACTTATTTCGTGGGTTTTGAAAGCCATGGAAGGCTTGTCGTGACTCTTGGTGATTTTGGTACTCGTCTTGCTCTTCGTACACGCTTCTAGGGTAAGGTGTCCTCACCTCGTATCGTTTTTATTCGTGTTTTTCTTGTTTTGGTCGTGGGTATGATGTTCCTTTTAGGTCTTGTATCACAAAAATTGATCACATAAAATAATAGATTATGTTGTCACATTTAAATGATAAAATGGTTACATAAAATCATGATTCTAAACGCATACGATACGAATGATTTGCGGCTTGGTAAATGGTGTATATAATTATTGTAAGACTGAAATATGGAAGGGTAAACTTGATATGATGATATTAAATCAGGTTGTGTGGCTTACATGAGTCTTGGGTGCATTTGGGTAGGTTAAACATGTGCTTATATTGGTTTCAATAGACCTTAAAACTGGACAGCATCATATGTCGAATTTGTGTGTGTCATATATCGAATTTTATAAGTGCAATAATCTGGGTTTTTGATGGAAAAGTTTATTTTATGTCTTAGCTAAGTTTTCAAAGTGGTTTGGTCGAATTTGGAGTTGTCTAAGTCGTATTTTTGAATTTTACAAGTTCAAGTGTCAAAGCTGAGAAAACGGGTCTGAAATTTGGTTGGATTGTTTGATTTTTCATTTGCAAACCATAAGGAATTGGGAGCTCTCCTTTTACAGGAGTGACATTTAGGTTATAAATGAATTTCTGAGAGTTTTGGGAATTTTTCCAAGGTGTCTAGACAGGTCCAATGAGTGTAAACTTTTAAGGTGTATTTTCTGACCACTTTCTGGGTAGGTCTGGACTTGTGATTTTCCATAGGCCATTTGGCATAGAGATAGAACCCGCAAATTTTTGGAGACTCTTTTAACTCATATGGGAATCCCTGGGATTTTACTTGATTTCTTTTGAGCTAAGTAAGTATTTTATAAAAATCGCTAAAGTCTGGTCCAAATATGAGTTTAAGAAAAGGAAAGATAAAACAAGGATATCAATAAGTAAAACACTTACACATGCATAAGAAGCTTATAAATTGAGTATATAAGTAATATATGATATCAATTCGTGTAGATACGTTGAAGGAGATACGACGTTGCTTCCCGGTGTAACTTTCTTGTTTGCTTTGATTTCGTTGCTAAGGTACAGATATTCTGACCTTACCTCTTAAGGTTTCTCATGATTCGTGTTCATCTTTTGATTCTAGCTTTGGGCTGTTATGCTTTTACTCTGAGCCTTCTTACTAGGGCTTCCCTATAATCTTGTTATGTTTCCTTTGATTGAATCTCCTATGTGAACTGTTTAATGTGAACCACTGATATGAACCTTCTGATTATGAACCTTTGATATGCACCTTTGATAATGAACCTATGATATGAATCTTTGATATGAAACTTCGATATGAACTCTGATATGAACTTTGATATGAACCCTTATGATATGATATGACATGATTATGATTTGACCCTTCAGTTTGATACCCGAGCCAAAATTTGTTTCCTAGTCAGGAAGGTAACCTGACCGTGTCATTGATGCACCAATGGCATGACTCCAGTGTGTACGAGTGATGTTGCACACCGTCCCCATTTTGATTTGATTATGAGCTCATTATATGTATATGATTTGGCCATTATTTGTTTTGGGGGGCGTATGGATGCATCCTAGATTTGATTTGTTTCGAGGGATTTGATCTGATTGGAGCTTTGTTTGGTGAATGATGTCGGGTGCAATCCGCGTCTTCACATTTCTGGGAGCTAGCTACTCCATTTGTTACTGAGGTCTCCCCTCCTATTATGTATGGTATTTCGAGGTCACCCCTCCGAATACAATGGCTACTTATGATATGATATGATATGATATGTTTCTGGGCTCGGGTAGATTTCTGATAACCCTTACACTTTTGATAACCTATATTGTACCTTCTGTATTCCCCAACGCACCATAATCTGTATTACTTGTTTATTACTCAAGACCCTTATATGACTCACTCTACTACCAAGATATATATTACATTGCTTTGATCTGTCACACTCTCATTCCGTTACTTCAGACTATGGTTCCATTCACGTACCGGGTTATTATATGTTTATTGGATTTGGTTATGCTATTCATGTGTTATGTGACTATTGATTACCCTGTTATGATATGATTAACATGCGATTATAAGATTTACCTGTGGTCATCTGATGATATGCTATCTTACTGTTCTGTGGTCCTTTTGATTTGTCTGGCAACCATGCTTGTGTGCAATCGATTGTTGATCTGTTTATCTTTTGTACCTCGTTCGATTAAATCTTGTGGACTATGACTATTCGTGGTGTCCTTATCTGCTTGTTGTTGACCTGCCATGTTTGCATTTCTGTTTATGCTACTGTTTGATTTGGTGGATGGTTCAACTTATGACGTCTAGCTTGTTAACTTGTTTAATTGCCCTGCTATGTATTTAATTCTTTTAAATATAGTATTCATACTGAATTCCTATTTGTTACGTGTGACTGCTATGTATTGACTGCTGTTAGCACTTCCGCTATTATGATGCTGATCATGTCTTCTATTAAGAGTTTTGACCTGTGTGAATTGCCATGCTCACTGATTAATTAATTGCTTCCGCTTTCCTGTAGATATCTGTTTGGCGGGTATGTATTTTGATTTCCTGAATTGATTGTATGACATATACGTTGTGTGGATGCTATGCCTGCTATGTTTATTTATGTTTCAGTTCTTGTATGTCTGGTTTGTATGTGCTGGCTTATATGTCATCGATGTTTTGCTTCGCTTCGCTCTCCTTGTTATCTGTTCATTTTGGATATCTGTATAATTATGTTCTGTAGGATCCTCTTTGACTCATTACTCTCATTTCGCTACGACTTGTTATCCGTCCCTTTGTTTCATTTGCATTTCATATTTTTTTTAGCTTTCGTTTTGTTATATATGTTCACTGGGCTTTTTAAGCTCAGCCGCATTTCTTTTCCTGCGGCAGGTTTTAGGTTTGAAGATGGGCTTTGATTGGGCTGAGAGGTGGATTATCTGAGTGGACTAACCCTAGTTACCTTGTTATTTGGACTTTTGGCGGGCTTTTGTTTTGAGATTTTATTTTATTCTAACTAGTAAATCTTTGGTTATTATGACTTGGTGCATTATTATTTAAAGATTTCCGCTTGAAGATTTTACTTGTATGTTCTGATATGACACCAGACTGTGACACTTCTACCCTTGTCGGGTTGGGGTGTTACAATATCAGTCTAATAACCGAACCCCAAACACCTCTCATAACAAAGTACGATAAAAGTTAATCCAAATCTATATAGCAAACAGGCTTATGGGGTTCAAATTGGAGGCTGTAAATCTTTCATATCATAATAGGTTAAAACCATTACAAAGGAGCTATTTCAAAGAACACAAACAATTATCGGTCATGCAGTTACATGACTGTTATTTGGTTGGTACATCGCGGTTTTCGCTATTCCCGCATGCATGTAATACACAAAAGAGCAATATGTAGCACCTCATATATGTTTACTTACAAATGATATATTTGTTGTAGTCTATAGCAGTCAACATACCTCAGAGTCCATTTTTTTTTTGCGATAACCAAGCCATTTTTGTACGCAATTGTATGCCTGAACCACTTCCTTGTTGACATTAGCATATGGTCTCTATTCTGAGTAACTGTTAAGACAAAGAATCATGACGAATATTGGTCAAAGTGAGCATACAGTTATTGAAAGTGACCCAAACAAAATAACAGTTATTCTAAATAGCAACATTTTAAGAGTAATTCCTTGTTGACATTAACACTTCCTTGCTGATGTTAACATATGGGCTCTATTCTAAATATTGTTCATGTATGCTCACCGTATGGTTTTTATTCTAAATAGCAACGTTTTAAAATCAATCAAAAACTGCATCAACAACAGTAAACTCCAAAATCAAATAAAGCTGTAACTAAAATAAATTAATTAACTAAAATTAAACCATTTTAAATAAAGATAAGATAACAAAAGTAGTTGTATCTATTATTCCTTACCACCCCTAATTTTGTTATGTTGCGTATCGAACAAACCTCATAAACCGAAACCACATGTATCCCAACTTTGATATGCATCATCAGAAATCAATAACGGTTTTTACAAACACAGCAGACGTATGCCAGAAACCCTATCAAATATAATAGCAACTGTTGTTCGATGATGATTGACGAATCGAATGTTGAAGTTCTAGGTCGGTTAAGATGAATCTGCAAAAGTGAATGGCGGTATGATACTTTGGTAAGAGAAAAATCTGGAACAATGGTTTGTGATAACGATGAAACATGTGGTTATCTATCTGCGAAAATTTTGGGCCTAAATCAAATTGGACTCAAAGCAAGCCCACAAATATGGCATGTGAAATGACGTCGTTTAGGTGGATAGGGAAGCAGCTTAAATGACGTCGTTTGGAATGTCTTTTAATATATATAGTAATTAACATGATGAATAACCCAAGTGGATACGACATCGTTTTGTAACAATAATTAACAAACAAGCTAACTTATACGAGAAGCATTTAATTAGCTAATTATAAAAGTTTAATGCTTTTAACCATAAAAAGCTAAAGTTCGTTTTTTGTTTCGGTTTTTTTTTTTTTTTAGCAGTGTTTTGAACGTTTAAAATTTAAAATGTAATAATTATTGCTTTGAATATCTTAAATAAAATTGTTTTAAGATAACCACAAAGTTATCGATGAATAAAAACTTTTCAAAGAATCACAAAAAGATAACGATGAATAAACTTTTTTTCAAAAAAACTAACTTTTCAAAGAATCACAAAAAGATAACGACGAATAAACTTTTTTTTCAAAAAACTAAAAAGATAATGAGTCATACAAGTTATCGTTCTTGAGAACGCCACCGACAAACTATTTATGTGTCTCAGAGTTCCAAGGACAATAACATAAGGCTGGTCCTAATCGTGACCTGGGATGACCCAGGTTACCAGCGCCACGTCATTTTTCTCTCTCCAGCGACCAGACATGACCCGGATACCACATTCGATGACCCAAGTTGTTTTTTTTTTTGTTTTTTTTTCAAACATTTTAAACAACAAATTTAAAATTCATTAAAATTTAAAAAAAAAAACATTACATTACGAAATTCAAATAAACATTAAAAACATTACGTAACTTATTCAAATAACTTTAAAAACATTACAAAAACTCTTCATCGTCTTCGTCATCGTCACTATCGACTTGATTCACTTCATCGACATGATGTCGACGATTTCTCCAAATGTGTTCGACCAAATCAGATTTAAGTTTTGATGAGTTGATGAGTCCATTAGCTCCTTAGTAACCACCAACGATTCTTCATGCGTTCTTAAAGGATCATGATCTTGGTGTCCCTTATCTTCAAACCATGTAGGACATATCGCCCGCTGCTTGTTTCAGATAATCATATTATGTAATATGATACATGTATACATAATATCTTGGATATCATTTTTAAAAAACCCTCGAGCAGGACCATATAACGTGGGCCTTCGCAAATACTCACGACCATATAACTCCATGATAACCTCGCAAAACTTACGAAGACATTCACTGGATGTGGATGCACCGAGTGCCAGACTCTCGTGACCACGTATCCCAATTGACGAATGGCCGCAGTACACTTGACCAATGGGCTAATACTAGGTACGCCCCTAGCATCAAGAGTTTGTCAAAAATAAGTAGAGTGATCGGTTATCTCTCGAACAATTTCTGTGAATAGCTCTCGGCTCATACTACGGAACCGCCGACGGAATGTTCTTGCGTCGAACTGCGGGTTTTCGGAGAAGTATGCCACCACTAAACGATTATGAGCACCCTCATGATCCCTACGTATGTACCTTCGTCGGGTTTTTGGCTGTGATGCTTTGTAAGCCTTCCAAGCAAAATCCGCAAACTCAACAAACTCACTAAAAACTTCTTCATCGTCGGAAGACGAAGAAGAACCGAATAAATGCTCGAATGACGACATATTAAAGATTGTGTTTCGTAGGTATTTCGTTAGAATGGTTGATTGAAATAGTATGTTTTAGAAATGTTTTGAGTTAGTATTTATAGAGTGGTAAAGTTTTTAAATTATTATTTTTTTTTTGCAACGGTCAAAATGGAGCAAATTGTGAAATGTTAACGTTTGGATATCGGTTCGTTTTTAGCCCGATATTGTGTTTTCTCCCTCCACGACCGATCTGATGCTCGATGTCCACAACCCATTTGACCGATGTTCACATCGGTCATGTGTGGTTTTTTTCGTTGCCCAACCGATGTTGGGGTTGCGATTGGGACCAGCCTAATAGTAAAATCAACTTACCAAACCAACTTAACTTTAGTATATAGGCTACCATGTTTTTCTTTCTTTTACCTACTAGTTATAATGCCCGTGCACGCACGGAAGTTTTTCTAAAATTTTTAACAATGTTTTTTATATATTAAATAACAAATAGCTTATTTTTACTAATCTAATTTATAATTATTAATTATGGTTTATAATCCTTGTTGAGTAGTAAAACTCTTGTTGAGTAATAATGACATGCATATCTTCACTTCTTATAACTTGTCCAGTTCAAAATTTTGGAATTATTTTGTGCAGAAAATTCTTCTTCATATTCATCCTCCAAGAACACTTGTTCATGCATATATATAAACATCAGTTTAGTATTGGAACCTCTAGTGGTATGTATATGTATTGTTCAATGTTATGAAATAACAAATGCATTAAACTTGGCTATGAAATCAATGTTATGACAATAATATCCAACAATTTGAATACAAATGCCACAGGTATACACACTTGTTCAATTGTTGCTCATACGGTTACCTATAATTTTGATGATTAAAAGGTATAGCAACTGATTCCGAGTTTTCATGTCAACATATAGTGACTTAAAGCCAAGAAAAGAAACCGGATATATGATACCACACATCAAGGTTGTCAGGATCGGGATCCTACCTAGGATTGTTTTCGGCTTTGCAAGATCGTAATCGTAGGATCGGATCGGGATCGTAAGATCCTATGAAAATGTATAGATTTTTGTATAGGGGTTGTAGTTTTATATTTTTATATAATATTTCATATGATAAACGAATCTAAATTGATGATAAAAGAAAAAGTTATATGTTCAAGTACCGTAGTAGTAGAATATTAGATATATTGCAATGTATACTTGCACAAAGTTACTACATACGTGCATGGTGCACCTACTTCTTGTTTTAATGTATTTTTATTATAGGTTTTTCGTGATAATATTTATGCAAAAAGATAATGTTAATTTATTAGCACATGATTTTGTACCTTTTTTGTTACAATATATAGATTAATGCAAAAAGATAAAAGGGTTGTATCTTAAAAATGAAACGACATAATTTATAATAGAGGGGCAACCACAATGGAAAAACACAATACAGAAAACAAACTAACAACTTTAATTTGTAGATTGCTATTATAAATTGACCTTTGAAGCTTGAAATGTCATAATTTAATATTTGTATTCTTGTATATACTACAGAGATACTAAATAAATACTTATAGAGGTATTAGAAGACAACATTTAATTATAATGCTAACCACCTTTCAAAATGCAACTTCAAACACCATTTATCAAAAATAAAAAAACAAAAAAACACAATAATAAAAATAATAAAAAATAATAATAAAAAATTGAGATATTTTTAGAAAAAAACTGACCTTGTAAAGAGTAGTAGTTGGCTACCCAGAATTATAAAAGTTTGAGCACAACCCAAACACGAAATTTTCCGATGATAGTTTTTTCATTTCTTCTCTTGCAGCCTTAGTTTCTTTTGAATGGGTCAAAAGTTGCCTAAAACGTATTTTGTAACCCCTTTATCAATAGTTTATCCATATGACCAAAAGCATTTTTACTCTTTCACTTTAAAGCTTTCTTTTTAACACCAAATCGTTCAATTTAAATTCAAAAAAGGTCAAATTTTCCAGATAAATATAAACTAAATAGACCCATTCACAAATAACTGGTCAAAGTTGCCATTCACGTAAAAGAATTTTAATAGAGAAAGTCTTACACTTATTCTCAATTTTTGAAGCCATCCATGTTATATGAAACACGTGCTAATACTTCTTGTGAGCTAACATCATATACTCATAGTACCATTTTTTTCCAATTTTCCAATCTTCCGATCATTAAGTACCTGCAAAAATAGTTTACCTATTCAAACTCCTATAACAAACATATGAGAGCCCATGTGATACGATCGATTGCTATATCATAATATGCATAAAGTATAAAACAAAAAAAAGGACATTCTTGTATACCGTTATATAAATTAAATTTGTCACAAAACTACTGATTTTTCCTTTTCACAAAGTGTTTCAGTCAGGCCCACCCAGTTTAATCTAATTTTCCCCCTTACAAAAATATTACTCGATTAAAAACCGTTACCCAACTTGCCTCACCTTTAACAATTTCCACCTTCACCGCCTACTTGAGACTCGAATCACTACCATATACATACAAATGGTCATAAATGGCCTACTTGGAATCCTACAAAAATTTCTTCCTCCTTGGTACTCGTAATGAGAAAAATTACATTCTTAATTGACAATATCGTATCTATAGCCTCTCAGCCCTCTCAAGTTTCTATAGCCTGATAATGAGAGCCAGCTTAAAAGCCAATTCAAGAAATAATGAACGGGACACGATACTCATCAAGTATTGATAGATATAACGTTTTCAATTCTCGCTTTCAAATTTTCAACACATGGTTCACAATTACCAGACAACTCGTGTACAACGTTTCGCTCCTTAACACCTAATCAACAACTTGCACTGGTAATTATCTATAATATGAGTTATCATAAGTATAAAAAGAAAGCAAATGTTGATAGATATAGAATGCAAAAGATTTTTATAATTAAGCAGCTACTTACTCAGGTCATATGATGGTGAGAGCCCAACAATCTAAAATTATCTTCTAATAGAGATTCGTACAACTGTTACTTGCCTTTCCCCTCTTTCTTAATCTCATACAACACATGAACTACAAAATTTAACAGTTTTATTAGAGGTGGCTGTATCGGCAGATAAAAACGGGTCAAAACAGATCATTTTGTATTATGAGTTGGGTTGACCCATTAAAATCTTTTGCCAACGCTTTAAACAATTTTTTATTAATAACCAATCCATTAGTTATAATTACAAAACTAATATAAATATGTTAATAATATGGTTTAGGAGGGTATATGCATACGGTATCTTTAACCTGTTTCCAAATCAAGATAACTTTGTATAATGCTAACCTTTTTTTCTCCTTAAAAAATTGGTCAAAAGTACGACAAAGTTCCACGATAGTATACAAATGAGCCGGAAATATAACATTTAGATGAATTAGAGATACTTATGAGCAATGGCGGAGAAAGCTAATCCAAACATTCTAAATAGGTTAATTAAAAAATATACCTCGTTTTCCAAAATTAATTTATTCTCATCGACTATCACAATTTAAATTAGTAAGAAAAAGGTATTACCATATTGAGTGCTGTAGAAATCTTCATCACCATCGGAATCGATCCCATCTGGAGTAACAATCAAATTCTGAATTCCCTGACAACACCGGAAAATTATTTAAACATAATACTTATAATTACCTAATCAAGTATTGAGATATAAAGAAGGTATTTGTTTAATTGTTATACATATTCTAGTGAGTAACATCAACATCTCTAGATGCTCACACATTACACTTGGCTTAAAATATATTTCCTGGTGCATAACGAATAAAAACTCAAAATCATGTATAGAAAGATACTGATCACAATTGCAACACATTTATTGTTAGGATTAACATATGAAAATTTAAAATTACCTTACATTCGCGTGTCTTTTGAGGAATTAATGCAGATCCTCTAGATAAACCTTTTATCGCTATTCTGCATTCAAAAAAGCCAAAAATAAATGTTAATAATGACCTTGCAATGAACACATATTACTGGAATCACAAACCTAATTGAATTAAAATCTGGTGGTTGCGTGGTGGTAGCAGCCCTAGGGCTATTAGGTTACAAACTTACAAAACACAAAAAAGGGTATTGTAGCCACCTCGCTTATTCCCCTCATTAGATGTATTTTAACAAACATTATCGTTAATACCAGGACTCTCTTTTTCATAAAGAGTAGCACAAAGATAGATCTAAACACAGAACAAATAGTATATTCAAGAAATCTAAGCTTGCGGCTTACCTTGAGAATACTTTTAAGGCAATATTGACGCAATTTTATCACTAAACTGTATATGGAAGAAGGTTAAATGAGCTTATATAGCACGGTTTACTGATAAATAATTTAAACATATCAGGAGTGGCTCTAACCTGTAGAACAGGTCGGCATACAGATGCTGCTAGGTATAGGCCCTGTTCCGGTACTCTTTTGGGGCGACCCGTTTGACTTCCACCATTCTACCATTGAGTTCATGGAAAGTTTTATGCAAGACACGGTCCACTGCTTACTCTGGATCCTTTGAGTGTTGTGATAATACATGACTACAACATCTATAATACCACCAAACTGATCAAAGTATTTCTTAAAGTCACTTTTGGTGACAGTAGATGCTAAACCTTCAACAAATATCTTCTTTGTATGTCCTTCGGGACCCAGTGATAGTTGAATGCTGCCATTGACGCGGTTTACTCCATTGTGGTCTTCCCTTGGAACTGCCTTCTTTGCTTCAACCTAAACACACAAGTTATGATCTAAGGATTGTGAAATACGGAGTACATTGTTTGCATTACATAGTATTGTCATAATGTTCAGATATATAGATTGTTTTACACTTATCTAAAGTATACGTATTAGTACTTTTTGGGTCATAATTAAAATATTAATTCTTTTTATTAAAAATGGAAAAGATTGTGTTTGTTGGTCGACCCAACCAAGCCATTTCAACCCGTACAAAAGTACTATTTATAAGTTTCGACACAAAAACCCATTTTTGACCTATTATCCAACCAACCCAAGCACCACCCATCATGCCACATGTAATATTTTTAACTTATCGTTTAATGCAAAAGATTTATAAACTAACCTTTAAACGTTTTTTGTCTGGATATGATATACCATAAACTCTCTGAAGACTCTATCTGTCTTTGTTTCCCTTCCAGTAACCTGTCGAAGCCTAGAAAGATTTCAAAAACATAAACGAATAAACAGATATGCAAGAAATTCAGTCTCAGTGCATAATATACCTTACCTTTAAGAAAGCAAACGCATTGACAAAAGCAGTGTTTGGTATATGGGGTCTATGGCACAAATCAAACTAATGGACCACACCTAAGCAAGTTGGACATATCTACAACCATTCTCTTTGTGAGATAAGCACTTTTGATTGCAAGTTGTATGAAACTGATTATCCAATACAACCTATATGATCAAATAATTTAAGAAAAAATTGTTTATCTAAATCATTGCCACCGCATATAATCCTTTTGAAAACATAAAGCCATATCTACTGCAAATAAACTCAAAAAAGATACCTTCGATATTGCACGCTTAAGAAACCCCCTTTTTTTCTTCATAGGCTATGTTGATGAATGTGTGATCTTTTGTTCTTCAACAGGTATTTTGGTTTGGGGAAATTTGATTGTTACTGTTGATGAATGTGAGTAAACCAAACTTGAACGAATGGGGATAGAGGAGTTGTGTGATAGATTTAATGAATCCCGTGTTTTATGTATTTACGTTACACTTTGGCCCAAAAATATAAATAATGTAATTGTAAGTACATGTGTATTTTTTATTTTTCTATGCACAAGTATATAAAAAGAATTTACAATCTTTTTTTTTTGTTGCTAAATTAAGAAATATTTAAGCTTTTATTAATAAAAGTGTTTAAAAATATAAATTAATAATTAAATTATTACCAAATAAGGTATGGTTTATTTTTTTGAAATGAAAAATTCCCACTAAAAGTTTTGTTTTATTATACTAGGCGAGTACCCGCGCCTAGCGGCAACGGTTTCTAGCGTCAGATAATTAATGATTTGTGATATTGTGGTGGGTGTTTTGTGTAGCGTTTAAAATAAAATGTGAACCGATGAAAATTTAATTCCAAACGGTTGTACTATACGATAACTAAAGTCTAGACAAAATTTTTAACATTTATCAAACAACATATAAAAACATTTAATGAAAATGAAAATAAACATTACATCTGTTATGAGATAAAAACTAACAACACACGTCACTTGTCGCGTAAAAACTAACAAAGATGAGATTAATGGTGTCGTTGTTAAGAAGAACGCAAGTACCAAAAATAGCATGAATGTGATTAGCCCAATAAAAAAAATTGGCAAATTTTGGCTATTTTGTAAGAGATTTGAGCATATTTTGCTCCATCTGTTTTTTAAATGGGCGTATTTAGCCTATTAAAAAGTTAAATGTGCACTAGTGGGCACATATTTTCTCTTAATTGTAAGATATTATAATATTTTTTGAAGAAAAACTTTTATATATATATATATATATATATATATATATATATATATATATATATATATATATAATATATTTATATAGCGACATATCGGTTTGTGTTAAAAAATGTTTATGGGTTCTAAACGAAAAATAATACTAAAGTTTGAAGATTTGGGGATTAAACATAATGTTTTGAAACCCGGTTCGACCCGGGTGGTTCAACCGGTTGAATCGTTCCCCGTCGAAAAACGGGTCGATTTAAACTGAGTTGGGTCAAATTAAACAGGGTCAACCCACCAGGTTTGAAGCGTCCCGGGTCTACTCGGTTTTCGATATGTATTAATAGTTTCAACTTTTCACTTTTTACTTTTTTGTTTTTCCTTTATATATAGTATAGCAGGGTACCCGCGCGTTGCGGCGGGTACCATGTGACGATTAATCGGAGAAATAGATCTCGATGAGACCTGATTCACCAGTTTGTATTGGTTTCAACGGGTCCTCTCTAGTTCGTTTTTGGATGGCTGTTATTGGGTAGTCGAACCGGTGGCGACACCGGTTCCCGGTTGAACCTGTTGGTCCGGTCCGATTTTCAAAACTATATGTACCATCAACTTGTTAGCTTGTATGAAGCTTTGTGTATTTTATTAATTTGTATAATCTGTATAATAACATGTACTTTTCATTTTAGGGTGTTTTAAAAATAACATTAATTAGTGTGTTTAATTATTTTTTATTTAGGATTATGTTGTAGCTTGTTTAAGTTGTACATTGTGAAAATTTTATTGTACTTATTAGTAAGGGGTGTTTTAATTGATTGTTTTTAATTTGGTAGATATGTTTTTCATTAGTTGTACAATGTGAATAAATTATTGTACTTTTAAGTAATGAGGTGTTTTAATAAGAGTATTAATTACACAATACATTCTCTCCCATTTGACTTTCAACTTTTAACTTTTCAAGGTTTGACCGTTTTTCTATTATATGTAGTATAGATAAAAAAATAACCCCCAATTTAAGAGTTCCTTTGTTACTAATACTAAACCGATTATTACTTATTACCATCGACTAAAAACTCGACACCACTTGAAATAATTGGTCATTAACACGACTTCTTCACAATAACCTAGCTAACGTTTGTGGCGTGTTTAATTGATATATGACTTGACCAATGATCAAATATTTAACATTCGAGAATCAAGCGAAAAAGACACAACCATTTTGGTCGATAGTCTTATCTGGTTGTTTTTTGTATTTATCATAATCCTATTATAAAAGGTAGCCATTTTTTCTTTCTATTGCCCATCTGGGCTAATAACAATTTTTACAATGAAACTATCATTTGGTCAATAGAGTTATTTTTTAATGCTAGTTTTTTATTTACTCCACTAAAGTTTTTTTTTTTTTTTTTTTTTTTTTTTTTGAACGGCGGAATTTTATTAAAGCTAGCAAGACGCTAGAAAAATTACAAGGAATAAACCACTATCGGGTTTTGAATCCAATTGTTCCATGAGATGGAGTGCGATTTACATCTAGAAGAATACCATCTAAAAGAGAAATCAACAATCTTGTCAAATAATAAGTTGCGTTTCGGAGTTTCTTTACCAAAAATCGTCTCGTTACGAAAGCTCCACAAAGACCAAAGAACAACACCACTGATGACGTCTATGATGGTTCTCTTATTAGTCGACATGCGAATACCATCTATCCAAGAGTAAAGATCATTAAGGCTCGAAATATAGGGGGCTGAAGATCCAACCAATTGAAGACACAAGCCCATACAGAAGCGGCTAAAGAGCATATCCAAAACGTATGAAATAAAGTGTCAATCCCTTTATCGCAAATAGGGCAGTTCAGGGAGCTCATCTCCAGACCTTTTCGGCTCAGGTTCCATCTTGAAGGAAGGCGATCACGAAGAGTCCTCCATATGAAGATATTAATCTTTTTTGGAAGGAGCTTGTTCCATCTCGTTTTAGGACCAACATGAGGATGAAGACCAATATCGATGTGGCAACGAGCACTTTTAACCGAGAAGGAGGGAGGATCAATAGACCAAACCCACGCATCCTCGGAATCCTTGAGAATTAAACAGAAAGATAATTTTGAAGGATATCAAGATGATAAGCATTGGAACCGTTAGAAATATTACGAAACCCATTCAATATGCCAACCATTATTCCAACAATCCCTGAATCAAACAGTCCTTGTTCATAGCTAAACGATATAAATGAGGGAATTGGAGTTTGAGAGGAGAATTACCATTCCAAGAGTCATGCCAGAATTTCGTGGAGGCCCCATTGTTAACAATCCGCTGCATGGATGAATAGGGAATAATATTTTTCTCATGCATGCAATTAATAGAACCCACAATTCGATACCAAACACCTTTGTTTTTTATGTGGCTGAAGAAATTTGAGGAGTCGTTGATCTTGCCATGAATAGCGGTAACCAGCCGAGACCATAAGGTGTGAGGATTATTGAGAAATCTCCAGCGCCATTTCTGAATGAGAGCATGATTAAGAGAATAGAGACTCCCAATACCAAGACCGCCTCTATCTTTGGAAGCAAGAGCAACATTCCAGGAAATCCAAGGGATCTTTTTAGAGTTTTCGACACTCCCCAAAAAAAATTGGATTGAATAGATTCCTGCTTTTGTTTACCAGATTAGGCATAGGAAAAAGCGAGAAATAATACGTACCAACCGCGCCTAGTATTGAAATATTTCTAGTTTTGTTTTGGTACAAATTAACATGATTAATAACCCAAGTGGATAAGATATCGTTTTGTAACAAGTAATTAACAAACAAGCTAAGTTATACAAGAAGCATTTGATTAGCTAATTGTAAAGGTTAAATGCTTTTAACCACAAAAATCTAAAGTTTCTTTAAACTATAAATTGTTTTATCGTCTTAAATTAAAAGTGTAATAGTTATTTCTTTGAGTATCATAAATAAAATTGTTTTCTGATAACTACGAAAAAATTAAAATGAATAAAAACCTTTCAAAGAATCACAAAAAGTTAACGATGGATATTTTTTTTTTCAAGAAACCAAAAAGATAATGAGTCATACAAGTTATCGTTCACGAAAACGCCACGGACAAATTATTTATTTTTCTGGAGTGTTTTCACCAACAATAACATAATAGTAACATCAACTTGCCCAACCAACTTAACTTTAGTGTATATAGGCTACCAAGTTTTTCTTTCTATTACCTATATGGGATAAAAAACAATCTTCTTTCAAGTAAATTGTATCATATAAGCTATTTGATGGTTCTTTATTTACCCCTACTCAAACTATATTTTTATTTTTATTTATGAAACTATAAAATCATTCTTTCAGTTGATAATTCTAACCAAACGTGAATCATGGTTTTTGAAGCAATACTGAAGTTAAAGGAACATATATCACAGATCCAAAGAGCATAAACATACTGTTGTTTTACAAATTAGATGAGGTACACTAAAAACACACACTTAAAATATATTGTATTATTGTATAGTAAGAATCCTTCATTAGGGACCGCAAAGGTGCTGCTTACGCATTTAAACTCACGTATTCATCTTGTCATAAACTCGTACTTAGTTAATATAATTATTAATAAGTATTACGGTGGTTTAAAAATGCGCGCATTATTGCGTAAATTGCACGCATCATTGCATTGCATTTGAAATTTCGTATTATGGTGCTTAATGCAAGGCCATCCCAGATTGCGTTCGCATTAGACCACGATTTATCGCATTTGTGTAATGCTAGCAACGGTTGCAATTGTCGAAATCTAGAATTTAAGTCTTTTTTGTCAAAAATAAACCATATAAAAGATATCCAAATATTAAATGGGATTTTAAAGATATAATTAACTTGTTAAAAGACGTACAAAATAATGAAAATATAGTATAGTGCGTTTCGTTAAGCATTTTACGTTAAGCTTTGATTTCAACTTATTTATTTTGCAAATGAATTATTGGCCTAATTTCAATATGTTAGTAACTTATTTGGTAAGTTTATTGCATTTACTTGGTATTTGGTAGATTATATTATGTATACATAAATTTTGTACTTTTTTTTAAAACTAAAGGGCAAATGATAATAATAATAATAATAATAATAATAATAATAATAATAATAATAATAATAATAATAATAATAATAATAATAATAATAATAATAATAATAATAATAATAATAATAATAATAATAATAATAATAATAATAATAATAATAAATAAATAAATAAATAAAAATTATACCTGACATCATTTGCTTTTGTGGGTAGCGAACAAACTTTTTTGCTTTTGTGGGTACTATACTTTCAAATTCATCCTCTTCAAGATATTTTGCGAAATTTTTGAACATTTTTGCCCTTCTTAGCTAACAGAAAATATATTTTCCCGAAAGACAAAAATGTCACATAGTACCCTAAAGAGGATGAATTTGAAAGTATAGTAATTACAAAAGCAAACAAATTTGTTCGCTACCCACAAGAGCAAATGATGGCAAGTATGATACGTTTTTTTTTTATCATTTGCCCAATACTAAACGCAATGCGTCCAAATTGCGCTCACATTTGTATCACCCATCATGCAATGGCTTTTGAGACCTTTAACGCATTGGATCGCAAACGCATTTTTGACAATAAGTGGATAGAATTTTAACCTATCCTATCATCATATGCTAATAAGGGGGGAGGGAGTGGTCACATAGTACCCAATCCTACCCAAATTGCCACATCACCTCTATCCAGTAAAAACCCTACAACTCAAAACTACCCAATTCTACCCTAACACTACCCAAAGTGGAGGGAGTGGTACCCAATCCTACCCAACGTTCACTTTTCAAAATTTTTCTCCCCACCACGATCGGCTTCCCAACCCGCTCCACTACCTGAATTGGCCTAACCGACTAGGTTGGGGCGGTGTTACCGATCTACCCGATCGGCACCGAACCCCAAACCGAGTCCACTCCCTCCCCTCTAACATAATGTCAAATTGGGTTTTGAGACCTTTAACGCATTGGATCGCAAACGCATTTTTGACAATAAGTGGATAGAATTTTAACCTATCCAATCATCATATGCCAATAACATAATGTCAACTTACCAACCCAACATTCACATTTTCAAAAATTTTCTCCCCACCACGATCGGCTTCCCAACCCGCTCCACTACCCGAATTGGCCTAACCGACTAGGTCGGGGCGGTGTTACCGATCGGCACCGAACCCCAAACCGAGTCCACTCCCTCCCCTCTAACATAATGTCAAATTGCGCTCACATTTGTATCACCCATCATGCAATGGGTTTTGAGACCTTTAAGGCATTGGATCGCAAACGCATTTTTGACAATAAGTGGGTAGAATTTTAACCTATCCGACTAGGTAGGGGCGGTGTTCCGATCGGCACCGAACCCCAAACCGAGTCAACTCCCTCCCCTCTAACATAATGTCAAATTGCGGTCACATTTGTATCACCCATCATGCAATGGGTTTTGAGACCTTTAACGCATTGGATCGCAAACGCATTTTTGACAATAAGTGGATATAATTTTAACCTATCCTATCATCATATGCCAATGACATAATGTCAACTTAATGCATTGGATCGCAAATGCATTTTTGACAATAAGTGGATATAATGTCAACTTAACATAATGTCAAATTGCGGTCACATTTGTATCACCCATCATGCAATGGGTTTTGAGACCTTTAACGCATTGGATCGCAAATGAATTTTTGACAACAAGTGGATATAATTTTAACCTATCCTATCATCATATGCCAATAACATAATGTCAACTTAACTCATTGGATCGCAAACGCATTTTTGACAATAAGTGGGTAGAATTTTAACCTATCCTATCATCATATGCCAATAACATAATGTCAACTTAACGCATTGGATCGCAAACGCATTTTTGACAATAAGTGGATATAATGTCAACTTAACATAATGTCAAATTGCTGTCACATTTGTATCACCCATCATGCAATGTGTTTGAGACCTTTAACGCATTGGATCGCAAACGCATTTTTGACAATAAGTGGATATAATTTTAACCTATCCTATCATCATATGCCAATAACATAATGTCAACTTAACGCATTGGATCGCAAACGCAATTTTGACAATAAGTGGGTAGAATTTTAACCTATCCGACTAGGTCGGGGCGGTGTTACCGATCGGCACCGAACCCCAAACCGAGTCCACTCCCATAATGTCAAATTGCGGTCACATTTGTATCACCCATCATGCAATGCGTTTGAGACCTTTAACGCATTGGATCGCAAACGCATTTTTGACAATAAGTGGATATAATTTTAACCTATCCTATCATCATATGCCAATAACATAATGTCAACTTAACGCATTGGATCGCAAACGCAGCAAACGCATTTTTGACAATAAGTGGGTAGAATTTTAACCTATCCGACTAGGTCGGGGCGGTGTTACCGATCGACACCGAACCTCAAACCGAGTCCACTCCCTCTCCCCTCTAACATAATGTCGAATTGCGCTCACATTTGTATCACCCATCATGCAATGGGTTTTGAGACCTTTAACGCATTAGATCGTAAACGCATTTTTGACAATAAGTGGGTAGAATTTTAACCTATCCTATCATCATATGCCAATAACATAATGTCAACTTACCAACCCAACATGACTTTAGTATATATTCTACCAACTTCTTCTTTTCATTATCGATGCGGGATAAAAACAATACTTTACGAGAAAAATGTATCAAGGCATGTAAGCTATATCCTCTTTTTCATTCATAACGAAGGTTCTTTTTTATGTCTACTAAAATTCAAGCTTAACTACCTTTTTATTATAAAACTATATTATCAATATTCTAAGTAATGATTTTTAACTAAATAAAAATACATTTCTTTCCAACTTTATTTTCACACAAACATGATGAGACACAGCTTTCATATATTTGTTATAGTATTTAGAGAAATGTGTTATCTTAAATAGTTAAATGTCACGATGTGGGTTGGTTTGTTTTGAACATAGCACAAATGTATGCATGATTTGTATTTAGTCCATTGTTTTTATTAATTCAACTTTTACTTATCAGTTGATTGCATTATCATTTCCAAGCAATATTGAAGACTAGTTATGAGAAACTTGAATAGTACTTATAAAACTATATTGTGAGAGTTTAAATTGACACATGTGTGCTATAGTCTCCAAATCTGGTCATAACCATAGTATAATCAGTTGTATAAGAAATCGACAAATGAAATATTCACATCCTTAGCTATAATCAATTGTATACCTTTCATACCTGGGTGATATATTTGCTCTACAACAACTAATCATTCTTGTGAAATTTCTTAATTTTTGTAACTTTTACGTAATTAATTATGTAGATGAAGGAATATATAGAGGTTTTAAACAATTGATGTAAAGAGGGTATGTTGACTTAACATACAAAAATGTTAGTCAAGAGGTGATTAAACGTCAAAATATTCATGAAATCAGATATTTTAGATTCCTTTACGGTTAATATATGCATATAAAAATTTGATGCTTGAAGTCCAACAAATAAAAAGCTTTTTAACAATGTTTGATCTAGCTTGAATAATCATTCCTTGATAGTTTGAACATGTGACACCTTGGGCAATAGATAAATACTAATCAACTAAGCTACCATCTTTTTCTTTCTATTACCTATGTGGGATAACAACAATTCTTTATGTGGGATAATAAGGTACGCTGCTCATATATGGTATAGCTATTTGCGTGTTGGGAACTTGATGTAATGATGAGATAACTTTAGGGTGCGTTTGGTAGAGAGAAATTCAGAGAAAAAAAATGAAGTAGAGAATTAAATCTCAGAGAATAGAAATCAGTAGAGAATTTTGTTCAATTCTAATGTTTGGTAACAACAGAGACTTGACCCGAGAAATTAAAAAAAAAAAATTATTTAAAAAAAAAAAATAATTTTCAAAAATAAATTTTTTTTTAAAAACTTATTTTAAAAAAAAAACTTATTTTTTTAAAAAAAATATTTTTAAAAAAATATTTTTTTAAAAAAATAAATTTTAAAAAAAATAATTTTGAAAAAAAATGTATTTATTTAAAAAAAACTTATTTATTTAAAAAAATGTATGTATTTATTTAAAAAATATATTTAAAAAAAATAATTTTTTAAAAATAATTAAAAAAAAATGTATTTATTTAAAAAAAACTTATTTAAAAAAAATATTTTTTTAAAAAATATATATATATTTTTAAATATATATTTATATTTTTTTTTTAAATGTAAAAAAAAAAAAAAAAAAAAAAAAAAAAAAAAAAAAAAAAACATTTTTTCAAAAAAATTAATCCATTTCTCCAGTTTCTCCACAAAATTAAGAGAAATGGAGCTACTTAAATTACACTACTCAACTCTCTCCATTTCCCCACCAAAATCTCATTTCCATTTCTCTCCTTTCATTTCTCTCTACCAAACATGAGAATTGAGCTCATTTCTATTTCTCTCCCTTCATTTCTCTCTACCAAACACACCCTTAGAGCTTTAGAAAGACCATGCCAACGAAATGGCTTTAAGACGACCGGGGCTAACGGTGTAGATGTTTTTGATAATATGATGCCGTAGTAGTCATTAATTTCTTTGTTTGTAAAAGGAAAAGATGATTTTGCATGTTCAAGACTCATGAGGGTAGTGTGCTTGCTTATATTCCTAAGATTGCAGTGCTCGAGTCTCTAGGTCTTAGATACTTGATGAAAAAGAATAAGTCTTCTGAGTACTGTTTGAAGCATGTTTGCAACCTGGCAAGAATCTTAAAATTCACTTCTTTGTTTCAGGTTGCCGAGCGATCAGTCGATAGCCTTGTGGACCTTGCCTTGAAACTTATGATTCCCTGACCGAAACAGAGATTTCTGTGCAAGAGATTTTCAAGATACTCAACACGAACATTGACTCTTACACTCCTGACCAGGTTTACTCCTTGGCTTCTTATCTTGAAAACATGTATGCTATAATTGTCTATATCGCACTAGTGTTAACAACTACCCGGCTTGTATACTGTTGGTTACACTTGGGTATTTTTAGTGGGTCTGCACTTTCTTATTTGATGTATATGGAACCCTTGTCTTTTATTAAGTTTTTGCTTTGTCTTTCATTCTTGACTTTGGATATATATGCTTTGCTACATGATGACAAAGATAACTCTAGAGTGCAATGTTGTCTTAGTTAACAGTCTATTATGTTGCAGTGGATGCATAGTCGTCAAACTTTATGTCTCTCTAGGATTGTTGGCAATGAGCAAGTCGCCACTTTGGATAGAGGTATTGACCTCAATCTCGATGATTAAACTTCTTGAAGATGACCATATTCAATTTTTCGGGGGAATTGTGTGAATAAAAGCACCAAGTTCGTCCTTTGCTCGGTCAAAAATACTTGCACCTTTAAAATCGCTAATCGGTGTGTTCACGTCAATATCATATCCCCACCCATGAGTTTCTTTTCGATAGCGAGGTGAATGTTCTTTCTCACTTCCTACTCTTACGTACTTCCGCCTTTAAATTATTCAGTGCCACCATAATAAATAAAACTAAATAGGTGACACAATAATTAGCATATATTAGGATTTAATTAAATTACACAAAATCCAAAATAAAAAACCGTTAAGGTCGCAAGAGAATCGTTATCCCACAAAACAAAGAGCTGGCGAAAACTTGGCACCACTTACAATAATTGGACATTAACACGGCTTCTCCACAATAGTCTAATGTTCGTAGAGTGCTTCATGGATATGATTTGACCAATCATCGAAAACCAACCTTTAAGAACCAAGCGAAAAAGACACGACCTTTTTGTTCAATAGTCTCATCATTTGTTAACCAGCACAAGAAATCAGATTTAGATGAAATCATCAGTTGTATACGATTTAAGCCTTGGACGATATATCCTTGTAAAATTTCTTTACTTTTGTAACTTCTGTGTAACTATATGTATATCAAGAATAAAGGTTTAAAGCACTTGCTGTGAAGAGGGTATGTTGACTTAAATTAGCACAAATGTTAGCCATGAGGTGATCTAACGTTCAAAATATTCATGAAATCGGATACTTTAAGTTCCATTACGATCAATATATGTATATAAAAGTTTGATGCTTTAAATCCAACAAATAAAAAAGCTTTTTAACCATGTGTGATCTAGCTCAGGATGTCATGAAAAAAATAAAAAGCTAATTAGTTATACGAGTTATCAATTAGATAACGCACGAACAGATTTATTATCCGTGAAGCTTTATCTAAACGATAACATAATACTAATCACAACTTAGCATAACAATATAACTTTAGTATATAACCCACCATCCGTTTCTTTCTATTATATATGTGGGATAACTGCAAACTCTCGTGCATCCATTCTACAATTGATTTTAGAAAAAGGAAGCAGGTCAAAGTTGTTGGAAATGTATATATTTACAAATATATGAATGTCCGGATTCGAACTCGTGACCACGGGATTGCACACATTAGCGAATGAGAATTAAAGTTAATAATTAATGTTTATGTTTACGATTAATTATTACACATTATGTCCGGTTAACGATCGTTAAGTATTTAACGGAAAAATGACTAACGACCGTTAAATGGAAAAGAGAAGGACAAGAAATGGAAAACTTGGAAAGTTATGGGTTTGGCTTTGGGCTTGTGTACATGGCCGGCCATAGGGCCTCTCCAAGGCCTAATTCCCTAACTTGTTCCCTAAGTTTACCTACTAGTATATAAGGAGGGTTAGGTTCTAGGGTTTCATACACTTGTGCATTGAATTAACCCTAGATCTCTCCTCTCCTCTCTCTAGTCCAATATTCGGCCGAACACCCCACTTGTAAGGGAGTTTGGTTTCGTTTTTCTTAAACGAGGACTTGTGTTAGATCTAGCAATCGCTTGATTCTTTTGGTTAATTCGTGTGTACAAGAACGTGGTTGTAAGACATTATTCTTACACCAATAAGTACTTCTTTGTTTTGCTTTGCTCGAGGGTTGTTTTGCTTTGCTCGAGGGATTTGACATTCGCAAGAGGTACGTTACGCATACTTTCAGTTAATTAATTTATTTGTTATGATCTTAAGTCTTCCGCTGTGTACTCTTGATGTCTTTATGTTTTATTGTATTTTATATATCATAAACTCTACAGTGGCATCACGAGCCTTGTATAACAAGTAATTAATTACTGAAACACATAATTAAAATAAACATGAATGTGTTATTATTTGTATGCTTAGATCTAGGGTTTGCAAAACCTAAACCCTAATTTTGAGGGGGGGGGCGTTTTTTTGGTGCCCTAATTAAGGTTTTGTAAACTATTGTTTTAATTGGATTAGAAACCCTAAGATGCATGCAACTTTATGTGTATATGCGTAACTCTGTTTAATTGCATTAATTGTTAAGTGTAATTGATATCCATGATAATTATCTGCATGTTTTATCATGGATCTGTTTTTTTATTGTATGTCTTTCATGTTTTAAGTGATATACATTAAATTATGATAGATCTTAAATTAGGAAAGACCTCAATAATTATTAATTTAATCAATTATGTGCTATGTGGTATATATTTAGTTTTGACTTACGCAATCGATGAATCGATGCATGTGGTTCACCTTGTACATAGATGAAAACGGGTGGAAGTCTTAATTAAATATATGCATATTGACAGATCTAGAATTGGTTATTAATAAGATTTATCAAAACCGTTTGCATGTGGCAATTTGATATGCATGACTTTTATTTGTTATGCATTCATTGTTTATTTGTTTATTTTTATAAATACTTGCTTGTTTGTGTTTTGTAACAAGGGTATTTTTACAAGAAAAATAAACTGACCTAAACAATGGTGAAACATGTATTTTTAAGAATAGTAATCATAATCGTTTAATTGATTGATGACTTTGGTACAAATGACTGAACTGCTCACCCATGAGAATGAACTAATAAAAGGGGTTTAAAGAAGTGCGCGCAGTCACACTGAATGGATGTCTAAGGTTGTGCTTTAGCGCGTACCTGGTCCTCTGCCCCCTGTAAGTTCGAGTGGAGCTACTTAGTAAGCCATTAAATGTGCAAGCTCATCTTAAGGGCGAATTAGTTTTAATTTCATGCGCCACTTCGGTGGTAATTATCCGAAACACTAAGGGTGCGTTTAGTTGTGGGAAAACACCCTTATTTTCCACAAAATGTTTTGTAGAAAACAAGGAAAATAGAGATCGCGTTCAAATTATCATTTTCCAATAAAATGTTTTGCAAAACACAAAATCTCCTATTCCTAATCTAACAAGGAAAATTAGAAAACAAATTTTAGTTGTTTTCCTTGTTTTCTTTTGTAACCCCCAACCCTCCCTCCCCTCTTCAAAATAGAAAATACAAATATCAACTAAACGCATTTTCTATATTTTCAAGTGTTTTGTGGAGATGAATTTCCCTTCCAAATTTTTACAAAACTAGAGATAGAAAACAAGGAAATTTTTTCTCCAACTAAACGCACCCTAAGTGTTTACACTTATGCAAAAGTACGGTATAATGGATGATAATTAACACTAAATTCCTTGATTGGTGAAACCAATACCTCAATTAAAGTTTGATGATGAAAAACTTAAACATTAAAACAAGATATAAATGTTTTAATAAAAACTATGCTACAAAGATGAATGCATGATATCTTTGTACATATTTGATTTTACATCAAAGCTATTACCCTTTAATTTAAGTTATATGCCATCCAACGAAACGGAAACACCTAAGATTACTTTCTATTTGCGTGAGAACGTGACTTAGATCTTAATCAAAGGGTAAAATGTCCACGTGTCGTGAGAACGGGCATGGACGATTTTGCAGTTTCTTAAGTTGGACAACTTAATTGAGTTAGGCGGTGAAAACTGAAAACTCAAGGCATAAGATGGGATAAAACATGTTTACATGGCGATTGATATTGGCTATATGTAAATCCCATAAATCTAGGAATTGCAATTGAAATTGGCAATTGAGCAAATGCTCTACCATTCTGTATAAGGTTCATCACTAACAGATCAACTGATGTGATGAGATTATAACAATTTGGATCCTAGTTTTCAATAAATATTAATTGGTTATATGAATATGAACCTTGGGTATTTAATTGTTTATTGAAAAAGAAAATTATCAAAATACTAATTATGGTTTTTTGAACTTTTTCTGTAGATGGCTCAATCTGATAACACTATGAGCTTACTGAGTGCCGCTTTCAAAGATATGATTGGAAGGGACAAGCTGACTGGCCCTAATTTCAATGATTGGCATCGTTCACTTAGGATCATCCTTCGTGTTGCCAAAAGGGTTGAAATTTTGACTACACCTCTACCTAATGCTCCTCTCGACACGGCAACTGCTCTTGAACAAGAGGCATATCGTGTTGAATATGAGAAGCATAATGATGTGGCGTGTCTAATGCTTTCGGGGATGTCTGCTCAATTGCAAAAACAATTTGAGCACTATTCGCCTATGAGCATGCTAGATGAACTCAAACGTATGTTTGAGAAGCCACCGGCAGCTGAACTGTATGAACTAATTGAAAAGGTTCACAGCTGCAGGCAGGAGGTTGGCAAATCTGTCTCCGACCACATCCTTGAGATGAAACATCACTTGGACCAATTGGAGAAGCTCGGTTGTGGTTACTCGAACGATGTATGTGTCGGACTCATCAATCATTTCCTTAATCAGGAACGATTTGGTCATTTTGTCCGCAATTTTAACATGTATTGCACGGGGAAGACAGTGAATGAGTTACATGCAATGCTTGTAGACTACGAGAAGAGATTGCCAAAGAAGGCTCCTACACCTGCTGTACTCGCAATACAGGGTGGTAGGATAAATAAGCCTAAGCCGCAAGCAGATAAGAAAGGGAAAGGGAAAGGAAAGGGGAAGCAAGTTGTCATCCCACCAGCTCCTAAGAAGAACCCTGGAAAGAAAAAGGAGAATCCTTAGAAGGATTTGTCTTGCCACCACTGCAACTCGCCGGGTCACTGGAAGCGGAACTGTCCAGTTTATCTGAATGAGTGCCTTCAGAATCAAAATAAGATGGTGCCTAGCTCATCAGGTATTTTTATGTTTGAATTATTTTCTTTTCCTCATAAGTTAAATTCCTGGATATATGACACAGGATGTGGTACTCACATCTGTAATACATCGCAGGGACTTAGAGGGGCGAAGAAGCTGACCTGTGGAGAAAGATAATTGTACGTTGGAAATGGAAAGCGTGCAACTGTCGAAGCCATAGGGACTTTTGATTTAGTGTTGCCTTCGGGCTTAATTTTAGAACTAAATAATTGTCATTATGCACCCTCCATTGTTAGGGGTGTCATTTCAGTTTCTTTGTTAAAAGATATTGGTTTTGTGCATACTTTTACCAGTTATGAAATTTCAGTTTCTTTAAATAATGTTTTTTACTTTAATGCAATTCCTATGCTTGGTGTGTTTGAAATTGATATGGATGGTTGTATATCCAATGAAAATAATTCGTTGTATAGCATTAGCAATAAGAAGAGCAAGTCGAACTGTGACTCTTCTTATCTTTGGCATTGTCGCCTTGCCCATATTGGCAAGAAACGCATGGAAAAGCTGCAACACGATGGGCTTTTACAAACGGTCAATGATGAATCATTTGACAAATGCGAGTCTTGCATTGCTGGGAAGATGACAAGGAAACCTTTTTCACCACAAGTGGAAAGGGCTTCTGATCTACTTGGATTGATACACACTGATGTGTGTGGTCCACTTAGACATGTGTCAAAACGTGGTGCTATCTACTTCTTAACCTTTATGGATGATTTCAGTCGTTATGGTTATGTTTATTTACTTAAACATAAACATGAAGTCTTTGAAACATTTAAGGTTTTCAAAAGTGAAGTAGAATTACAACTCGGTAAGAAGATTAAAGCTCTTCGATCCGATAGAGGTGGTGAGTATATAAGTCAAGAGTTCAAAGATTACTTAGCTGAGTGTGGAATTATCCAGCAGCTCACATCTCCTTATACTCCACAACAATATGGTGTATCTGAAAGGAGAAATCGTACCTTACTTGACATTGTACGATCAATGTTTGAACTTACGACTCTCCTTTTTACTTTTTGGGATTATGCCCTTGAAACTGCTATTCGCATTTTGAATATGGTTCCAACTAAGAAGGTTGTTAAGACTCCATATGAAATATGGACAGGAAAAGCTCCCAACTTTTCTTACTTAAAGGTCTGGGGATGTGAAGCATTTGTTAAACGTGACACACCTGATAAGATCCAAGCCAGATCTATTAAGTGTATCTTTATAGGATACCCTAAGGAAACTATGGGTTACTACTTTTACTACCCAGCTGAGAACAAAGTCATCGTGGCTAGGTATGGAGATTTCCTTGAAAGGAATCTCATATCTCAAGAACTCAGTGGGAGAGTATATGATCTGGAATATGATCAAGAAGATACAACACCTTCTGAAAATACTAGCCAACTTCAAGAAGAACCTGAAAGCTTAGGTGCTCCTCCTGAAGTTGTTCCCATTCGTAGGTCTGAAAGGACTATACGTGCACCTGACCGTCTATGTCTTAACGTAGAGGTGGAGGAAAATATAGTTGGGGATCTTAATGAACCTGCCAACTATAAGGATGCCATGGCTGATCCTGAAAAGGATAAATGGCAGATTGCTATGAATGGGGAAATTCAATCCATGAAAGATAATGATGTCTGGATTGAAGTTGACCTTCCTCCCAAGGCTAAGGTCGTTGGGAGTAAGTGGATCTTCAAAAAGAAAACTGACATGGATGGCAATGTACACACCTACAAGGCTTGTCTAGTGGCTAAAGGTTTTACTCAAACCTATGGCGTTGACTACGAGGAGACATTCTCTCCTGTAGCGGACATAAGAGCTATTAGGATTCTCATAGCTATAGCTGCACATTATGACTATGAGATTTGGCAAATGGATGTCAAAACTGCTTTTCTGAATGGCCGTCTAGATGAAGACATCTATATGGCGCAGCCGAAAGGGTTTGTGAATCCATTGTTTCCTCACCGTGATGCAAGCTTAAGAGGTCCATTTATGGACTAAAGCAAGCATCAAGGCAATGGAATAAAAGATTCGATGGAGAAATCAAAAGTTTTGGATTTACTCAGAATCTTGATGAGCCATGTGTATATCACAAAGCTAGTGGGAGTCGTGTTACTTTCCTTATTCTGTATGTCGATGACATATTAATCATGGGAAATCATATACCAAGTCTGAATGAGGTGAAAGCCTATCTTGGTACATGTTTTTCGATGAAAGACTTAGGGGAAGCAACATATATACTCGGAATCAAGATCTACCGGGATAGATCAAGGCGGCTAATTGGTTTAAGCCAAAGTACTTACATTGACAAAATATTAAAGAGATTCAATATGCAAAATTCCAAGAAGGGATTTTTGCCAATGCAAGTGAATCATGGTTTGAGCAGCCAAGGCTGTGCTTCAACACGTGCTGAGGTGGCGCGTATGAAGAAAGTTCCTTATGCTTCGGCTATAGGATCTATCATGTACGCGGTACGATGCACAAGGCCTGATGTGGCGTTTGCTCAAAACTTGACCAGTCGGTACAACAGAATCCGGGAGAAATTCACTGGACTGCTGTTAAGCATATTCTCAAGTACCTTAGGGCTACAAGAGATATGTTCATAGTGTATGGAGGAAATCCAGAAGCAGAACTGTCTGTTATAGGTTGCTGCGATGCATCCTGGAAGTGTGACAAAGATGATACGAAGTCTCAAACGGGTTACATTTTTGTCATCAATGGAGGTGCTGTGGATTGGAAGAGTAAGAAACAGACAACACTTGCGATGTCTGCTACAGAAAGTGAGTACATAGCGGCGTCTGAGGCTGCCATGGAAGCTGTTTGGATAAGGAAGTTTGTTTCGGGGCTTGGTGTTATGCCGTCGATTGAAAATCCTATTAAAGTATATTGTGACAATTCAGCTGCAATTACTTTTGCCCATGAACCTGGAGTCATGAAGGGCACCAGACACTATCCTAGACAATATCACTATGTTCGAGAGCAAGTCGAGATAGGTGAAATTGAGTTGCTTAAAGTTCACACAGATGATAACCTAGTAGATCCGTTAACGAAGGCCTTACCTGGTGAAAAACTTAATCATTTGTCTGATAAGTTTGGACTTCGTTTAGCTAGTAGTTTCATGCCCATCTGTGACTAAGTATTTTAGATAAAAGGATATTGTAAACATTATTATTGAAATGAAATAAAGTATTTTTGTTATGTTTATTATTCATTTATTATGATGTTGTCCTATATTTACATGTTTAAATCCTTGAATAACTTAAGTTATTCTAAATAGTCCGTTGTCAATCAATAACATGGGAATGATATTGAATTAAGACAAATCTGAGTATTAGTTAGAATATACTTGAAAGTATATTGATGCGTAGCATGACTAATTTCAGATGATATTCAATGAATTGAATATATGACTTATCCCACCCACATGATGATACTTTATGGATATTTGTCATTAAGTATATCATGGATATTTATCCTCTGACTTGAGATACAAGAGATATGTCATGGATGTAGTGCATTTTTGTGAAGCAATCTAACGCTACATGTAACTGGTAGTTATAAGGGTTGTTTTCAGAAATGTTGCGAAATTTATGAATCCTGCTTGTAGTTGAAATGGGATTTGTTTCCTTAAAATTTATTTTGAAGTATAATACTACTGGGCCCCTCGTAAGATTGTTAAGATGTTTGTATGGCCATACCCAAGGTCTTCTGTTCAGAAGAATTGGTAATCTTACTCAATCATATAAAGCGAGAAACAGAATAGTTAATTAAGAAATGAGTAAGATCCATATTCTTATTAACAAGGTATTAGAAATAAAAGGATGAATATGATGATGAATCATCAAACTTGGTTTTTCTCCAGAAAACCATACACGAGTTGTACCGGGGGCATTGGCGTGTTGCTAGACGCTAACCAATGTCATTTCACGTTTTGTAAACATATCCAAGTGGGAGCTGTTGGAAATGTATATATTTACAAATATGTGAATGTCCGGATTCGAACTCGTGACCACGGGATTGCACACATTAGCGAATGAGAATTAAAGTTAATAATTAATGTTTATGTTTACGAATAATTATTACACATTAAGTCCGGTTAACGATCGTTAAGTATTTAACGGAAAAATGACTAACGACCGTTAAATGGAAAAGAGAAGGACTAGAAATGGAAAACTTGGAAAGTTATGGGTTTGGCTTTAGGCTTGTGTACATGGCCGACCATAGGGCCTCTCCAAGGCCTAATTCCCTAACTTGTTCCCTAAGTTTACCTACTAGTATATAAGGAGGGTTAGGTTCTAGGGTTTCATACACTTGTGCATTGAATTAACCCTAGATCTCTCCTCTCCTCTCTCTAGTCCAATATTCGGCCGAACACCCCACTTGTAAGGGAGTTTGTTTTTTTTTTTTCTTAAACGAGAACTTGTGTTAGATCTAGCAATCGCTTGATTCGTTTGGTTAATTCGTGTGTACAAGAACGTGGTTGTAAGACATTATTCTTACACTAATAAGTACTTCTTTGTTTTGCTTTGCTCGAGGGTTGTTTTGCTTTGCTCGAGGGATTTGACATTCGCAAGAGGTACGTTACGCATACTTTCAGTTAATTAATTTATTTGTTATGATCTTAAGTCTTCCGCTGTGTACTCTTGATGTCTTTATGTTTTATTGTATTTTATATATCATAAACTCTACAAAAGTGTTATGATCCGACATCGGCAACGTATGGGATTGATTGATGGTTTATAAATACCTGGTATCCCATCCTCTTACAAGCTAAGTTTTTGAGTGAGTCCTACTGTTGGACTTATGAACATTGATACGAGCCTAGTATATATGAGATAAAACAAAGAAATCACTTAAGCAAAGAAAGCAAAGAAGACTTGGCTTTCTTAATATGATACTCCACATATTGCAACATAGTGCCAGCACACTTAAACACCGAATCATCCATAAATTTCTTAAGAAACAGAGACTACATTGACTGCTACAAAAACGTGAGTCATGGTTTTCGAAGCAATATTGAAGTTAAAAGAATATATAACATAAATCCAAACAGCATAAACACATGCAGTATTGTTTTACATAGCAGATGTGTGAGTCTTTGCCTTCATCAAACAACTAAGCATAAAAAAATCCAGCGAAGTCTATATGTAAACGCATGCCTTGTTATCGTCTCCAAAACTCATTTAAAATCACGTATTCATCTTGTCATAAACTCGTAATTAGTTAATATATGGCAATAGCACCAATTCTCCATTAAATACAATTAAAAGTTTTAAAATTAAAACATGCAACATATAAAGCTTAAACTAAGAATACAACATTATAACACTAATTAATGTTATTTTTAAAACACACCAATAATAAAAAAGGCAAATCGCACAAAAAGGTATCACACTTAAGAACAATTTGAATTTAGGGTACTCAATTTATTTTTCAATTTAAAATATCCAAGTTATTTTCTTCTGAAATGTAAGGTTTTTTCGACTTCTCGAAAGATGATATCAGCCATTTTATCTAATGAATTGGTAAATTAACGTGATATATCGTTATAATTGAGTATTTAAAAATCACTTCGGTTAAAACTCTTGCAAAAGTTCGAAAAAACCTTACCTTGCACAAAAAAAATAACTTCAATACCTTGAATTGATAAAAAAATAAAGTTGAATACCTAAAATTCAAATTGATCTTAAGTTTGATATATTTTTGTGCGATTTGCCATTCATAAAACTATTAAAATATTACCGGTGTAACCCACTTAAGTTTAAAATGCATTTTGTTTAATATCTCTCAGGAGGTTCAATGCGGGTTTGAATCAAACAGTAAGCCATAAAGCCTTTATTTAGTTAAAATTTATCACCTAGAATAATAATTATGTAGGTTTATATGAGGGGAAAAAAAAGTAGTTAAGCTTGAATTTTAGTAGAGATAAATAAAGAAACTTCATTAAGAATGTAAAAGAGTTATATAGCTTACTTGTGATGAAACATCTTAGAAAAAATATGGTTAATCCCACATAGGCAGTGAAAAGAAGAAGTCGGTAGGATATATATTAAAGTCATGTTGACCGGATAATGGCTCAATAGATTAAAACTGTAGGGAGTCCACTCTTACGGTGATAATTTGTGTGACCTGTTAACTTTTTGTGAATTTAGTAAACGATTTTGTTTGAATTTAGCCAAAGGTTTTGTTCATGATTTTCCAATTACTTATTATATGTTATCAATGTTAGATTATTCAAGGTCAAAAAGCTTCTTATTTATTGAAACCTCCTCAATTCTTCGGCTACACATAATTTGTCTTAGAACAAATATATCTTCCAAGGATAAAATGTATACAAGTGATTATAGCTAAGGATGTGATGATTCTATCTCTATTTGTTTTTTTTATTGGTTAACAAATGATGAGTACTATATGTTTTTTGATTCAAGTATATTTTAAACTTAAATGGGCTACACACTTACACCGTAATACATTTTATCTTTTGGAAGATATATTTTTTCTACGACAATTTAAATGTAGACAAAGAGTGGAGGTTTCAAATGATTTATGCGAAAAGATTGGCTTAAAAAAATATTGCACAAATTTTACATGTTGTGACCTAACATTCAAAATATTCATGTAAAACTCGGATGCTTTTAATCTAACCACGTTCAAAGTGTAGAATTGTAGATATAGAAGTTGGATACTTAAATCCAATAAATAGGAAGCATTTTAACCTTGAAATAATCTAACATTTAAGATAACATGTAATAAGCATGTTGAAAAACTTTTGCTAAATTCACAAAAAGTTAATAAATCACACTAAGTTACCAGCAAAAGTTCAAAGTGTAGAATTGTAGATATAGAAGTTGGATGCTTAAATCCAATAAATAGGAAGCTTTTTAACCTTGAAATAATCTACTAAGATAACATGTAATAAGTGTGTTGAAAAACTTTTGCTAAATTCACAAAAAGTTAATAAATCACACTAAGTTACCAGCAAAAAGTTAATAAATCCGCAAAAATATGATAAATCACACAAGTCACCAAGAAGACAACAAACGACTTGATTTATAATCTAGTCGATCATTGTCTTCCAAATAACATAGTGTTAATATCAACTTATTCAACCAACATGACCTTAGAATATATCTTACCAACTTCTTCTTCTCACTATCGATGTGGGGTAAAAAAAAAAAGTGTCAACACTTGTAAGCTATCCTCTTTTGTCATTTTTGACGAAGGTTCTTTGTTTTTGTATACTAAAATTCAAGATTAACAACCTTTTTCTATTATAATACTAAATAATCATTACTCTAGGTGATAATGTTGAACTAAAATAAGCATTTTTGGCTTAATATTTGATTCAACCAACATTGAACCTAGTGGCGGATCCAGGATTTAAACACACATGATATGCACTATATATCCACCAGACATTTTTTTCAATCCACATACTTTTCGTTTGGGTCAGCTTTTATGGGTCGGGTTTCCTCGAGATTTTTTTAAGTAGCCACTTTTCGAAGAGGTTTTCTTGCACATGAGGCAGTGGAGTTCCTCAACAGAGTTCAACGGGTTATGCATAGTAATATTATAACACCTAGATCCATAAATGTAGTTTTCAAAAAAGTTAGTTTTGTTATTCAAAAAGGGCTAGCGGCGCAGCTTGTTGCCCATTTGCCGTCCACCTCTTTGTAAATGTCATAATGTGATACTAAGAAAGAGTTTTATTAATAATCTACTAATCATATTTTTAACTTTCTTTTTCTTTGCCAAACTACAAAGCGACCCAAATTTGAAATATGTGAATTCCATAGTTTAATGCATTCACATAACATTAAAACACAAATCTAATAAATAAAACTATATATTTTTTTTTAATGAAACTTAACGTACACATAATCCAGTGAAAAGAAATGAAAGAAATAGACATAATGTAGATTTAATATCAATTTAAGTTGGTTGGGCTTTCGAAGGAGATAGGGGCCATGTTGGACTTAAATATCAATTTTAAAACTTTATATCATAACCGGGCCACAAAAATACATAAAATCATAAAGACTATTTGACTTAATTGCTGATGTTTGACCGTCTTTTTCATCTTCTTTCTCAAGAGTGGTTTTGACTGTGAAAATTACCAGGAGAGTTCTTTTATCTTTTCTTTTGTTTTTAACAATGGCAAGTTACATTAGGGTATGCATCGATAATTTTTTCTTTCATTTCATAGGGTATGCACTCTTAATTTTTTAGTGTATTTTATACTTACTTCTAAAAAATTCAATTTTTTTTACACTACTCAGATCTTACATGTAGCTAGATCCGCCCCTCATTGAACCTCTTCATAAGTAGTAGGTTCTATTATTACAGTTTTTCCAATTTTAGTTTGGCACAAACATGATGACAATATTAGCTATAATCACTTGTATATGTTTTATACTTGGGTGATATATGTGCTCTACAACAATTAAACAATTAATTACTCTAGTGAAATTGTCTTACTTTTTGTAACTTTTATGTAACTATATATGTAGATGAAGGAACAGAGGTTTGAAAATTGAAACAATTGTTATGTGCATATTCAAGAAGTCGGATACGTTAAATTCCATTACGATCAATGTATGCATATAAAAATTCGATGCTTTAAATTCAATAAGTAAAAAAGCTTTTTAAATTCAAAATATTCATGTAAAACTCAGATGCTTTAATCTCACCACGTTCAAAGTGTAGAATTGTAGATATAGAAGTTGGATACTTAAATCCAACAAATAGGAAGCTATTTAACCTTGAAATAATCTAACATTTAAGATAACATATAATAAGTGTGTTGAAAAACTTTTGCTAAATTCACAGAGAGTTAATAAATCCGACAAAAATATAATAAATCACACAAGTTACCGGAAAGACAATATTTGGCTTGATTTTTTTATCAAATCAATCATTGTCTTCCGAATAACATAGTGTTAATATCAATTTATTCAACCTTGAAATAATCTAACATTTAAGATAACATATAATAAGTGTGTTGAAAAACTTTTGCTAAATTCACAGAGAGTTAATAAATCCGACAAAAATATAATAAATCACACAAGTTACCGGAAAGACAATATTTGGCTTGATTTTTTATCAAATCAATCATTGTCTTCTGAATAACATAGTGTTAATATCAATTTATTCAACCAACATGACCTTAGAATATATCCTACCAACTTCTTCTTCTCACTACCGATGTGGCTTGAAACAATTGTTATTTGCATATTCAAGAAGTCGGATACTTTAAATTCCATTACCATCAATGTATGCATATAAAAATTTGATGCTTTAAATTAAATAAATAAAAAAGCTTTTTTTAACGATGGGTGATCTAGCTCTGAATATTAAGTTAATACTCCCTCCGTCCCAAAATAATTGTCGTCTTTTGACTTTTTAAAGTCTTTCTTTATCAACTTTAATCTTTAATATTTTTGTGTGTGTTATACAATACTTGATGAAAATCATATAAATGGAAAATACATTTTAAAACCAATCTATTCATATAATTTATATCAACTATTATATAACACAAATGAAAATATTTAAGATCAAAGTTGGAAAAATAAGACTTCGAAAAGTCAAAAGAGGACAATTATTTTGGGACGGAGGTAGTACATAACAAGTTAATTAATGATACACGTAATCGTCATGATATCACATGAACAGATTTATTATCCCGAACATATGCTATTGAGACAATAACATCATATGCTATTGAAACAATTGTTATTTGCATATTCAAGAAGTCGGATACTTTAAATTCCATTACCATCAATGTATGCATATAAAAATTTGATGCTTTAAATTAAATAAATAAAAAAGCTTTTTTTAACCATGGGTGATCTAGCTCTGAATATTAAGTTAATACTCCCTCCGTCCCAAAATAATTGTCATCTTTTGACTTTTTAAAGTCTTTCTTTATCAACTTTAATCTTTAATATTTTTGTGTGTGTTATACAATACTTGATGAAAATCATATAAATGGATACATTTTAAAACCAATCTATTCATATAATTTATATCAACTATTATATAACACAAATGAAAATATTTAAGATCAAAGTTGGAAAAATAAGACTTCGAAAAGTCAAAAGAGGACAATTATTTTGAGACGGAGGTAGTACATAACAAGTTAATTAATGATACACGTAATCGTCATGATATCACATGAACAGATTTATTATCCCGAACATATGCTATTGAGACAATAACATTATATGCTATTGAAACAATTGTTATTTGCATATTCAAGAAGTCGGATACTTTAAATTCCATTACCATCAATGTATGCATATAAAAATTTGATGCTTTAAATTAAATAAATAAAAAAGCTTTTTTTAACCATGGGTGATCTAGCTCTGAATATTAAGTTAATACTCTCTCCGTCCCAAAATAATTGTCATCTTTTGACTTTTTAAAGTCTTTCTTTATCAACTTTAATCTTTAATATTTTTGTGTGTGTTATACAATACTTGATGAAAATCATATAAATGGAAAATACATTTTAAAACCAATCTATTCATATAATTTATATCAACTATTATATAACACAAATAAAAATATTTAAGATCAAAGTTGGAAAAATAAGACTTCGAAAAGTCAAAAGAGGACAATTATTTTGGGACGGAGGTAGTACATAACAAGTTAATTAATGATACACGTAATCGTCATGATATCACATGAACAGATTTATTATCCCGAACATATGCTATTGAGACAATAACATTATACGAATCTTAACTCACATAACCAACATAACTTTAGTATATAAGCTACCGTCCTTTTCTTTCTATTAACTATGTGGGATCAAAAACAATTCTCTTATCAAAAAACTGTATATAACTCATGTAAGGTATCTTTATTTACCTTCACTCATACTGAAGCTTAGCTATCTTTTTTGTTTGAAACTTAAAAATCTATTGTTAAAAGAGAGAAACAAGGTTGCTCATATATACTATAGCTATTTGGGTGTCGGGAACTTGATGTAGTGACGAGATAACTTCAGAGCTTTAGAAAGATCATGCCGACGAAATGGCTTTAAGACACATCAGGTACTCACGATGTTGGTGTGTTTGATAATATGATGTCGGAGTAGTCGTTAATTTCATTGTTTGGAAAAGGAAAAAGATGATCATGCATGTTCAAGACTCACGAGGGTATAGTAATAAGCTTGCTTGTATTTCTGAGATTGCATTGCTCGGGTCTCCGGGCCTTCTATACTTGACAAAAAATAATAAGTCTTATGAGTATTGTTTAAAGCATGTTTGCAACCCTGGCAAGGATTTCAAAAGTCACTTCTTTGTTTCAGGCTGCCGACTCTCAAGCTGTTAGTCGATAGCCTGGGGGACCTTGCCAAAAAGCTTATGATTCCCTGACCGAACAAGAGATTTCTGAATACGAGATTTTCGAAATACTCAACATGTTAACAAGTTACAGCCATCCAGCTTGTTTGCTGTTGTTTACACTTGGGTGTTTTTTGTGGGTCTACTGCACTTTCTCACTTGATGTTTGGAAACCTTGTATTTTATTAAGTTTTGGCAAAGATGACTCTAGAGTGCAATGTTGTCTCTGTTAACGGTCTATTTTGTTGCATTGAATGCATAGTCGTCCTACTTTATGTGTCTCTAGGATTGTTGGCAATTAGCAAGTCGCCACTTTGGATAGAGGTATCGCCCTCAATCTCAATGATTAGATTTCTTGAAAATGAAATATTTTCTAATCTTATTCCATTAGAAGCTTGGAATCCACCTTCCCTGAGTTCCTTCATCCGTGGGCAAACAAAATGATCATATTCGTTTTTTGAGTGAATTGTGTGAATAAGAGCACCAAATTCGTCCTTTGCTCGGTCAAAAATACGTGCACCTTTCAAAGCGCCAATCAGTGTATTCTCATCAATATCATCTCCTCTCCTATGTGTTTCTTTTATGTTCTTTCTTACTTCCACCTTTGCATTATTCACTGCCACCATAATAAACAAAACCATAAATAGATGATATGATAATACTAGTAGCATATTCAGATTTTATATGTAACTAGCATTGGTGAATCATGCCACGTTGAAATAATTGGATATTAACACGGCTTCTTCACAATAATCTAATGTTCGTGGAGTGTTTTATCAATTTAATTTGACCAATGATCAAAAACCAACATTCAAGAACCAAGCGAAAAAGACACGACCTTTTAGAGCACACGGTGTGCTTGTGTTGCTTATCCGCCAAAACCAAAAACATCACCAATCACACGCCACTACCATACCACTGCTTACTGTCATTTGTTCCTTTAGCCAATTGACTGGCTCACGCTAAAGGTCATTGTTTCATTTTTTTTTTTTTTTTTTTTTTTTTTGAGTGGGTGTGTATTTTTGTGAGGTATTTTTTTTTGAGTGGGTGTGTTATGAGGAAGGGTGTTTTAGTTATTGGTGAGTTATTGAGAGGTGTATGATGTGGTGCTGAAGTAGCATACCAATAACGTGTTATTGGTATTCACGATACCTTGTGCTCTTAGTTCGATAGTTTCATCATCTGTTGACCAACACAAGAAATCAGATTTAGATGAAATCCTCACATCCTTAGCTATAATCATTTGCACACGATTTAATCCTTAGACGATATATTTTACTCAACAATATATTTTACGGTGCATGTGTGTAACCCACTTAAGTTGAAAATATACTTGAATCATAAAATATAGCACTCATCATTTGTTAACCAATAAAAAAAATCAAATAGAGACGGAATTGTCACATCCTTAGCTATAATCACTTGCATACATTTGTTCTACGATAAATCAAATGTAGACAAAGATAGAGGTTTCAACAACTAAGAAGCTTATTAACCTTAGAAATAATCTAACATTTATGATAACTATAATAAAGCTAGCCTTGGAAAATCATGAAAAAAACCTTTTGCTAAATTCACAAAAAGTTAATAAGTCACACAAGTTATGATCGACAACATGAACCAATAGATTTTTAATCTGATGAATCATTATCCCGTCAATAACATCATACTAATACTCAACAATATATTTTACGGTGCATGTGTGTAACTCACTTAAGTTTAAAATATACTTGAATCATAAAATATAGCACTCATTATTTGTTAACCAATAAAAAAAATCAAATAGAGACGGAATTGTCACATCCTTAGCTATAATCACTTGCATACATTTGTTCTACGATAAATCAAATGTAGACGAAGATAGAGGTTTCAACAAGTAAGAAGCTTATTAACCTTAGAAATGATCTAACATTTATGATAACTATAATAAAGCCTTGGAAAATCATGAAAAAAACCTTTTGCTAAATTCACAAAAAGTTAATAAGTCACACAAGTTATGAACGACAACATGAACCAACAGATTTTTAATCTGATGAATCATTATCCAGTCAATAACATCATACTAATACTCAACAATATATTTTATGGTGCATGTGTGTAACCCACTTAAGTTTAAAATATACTTGAATCATAAAAAATAGCACTCATCATTTGTTAACCAATAAAAAAAATCAAATAGAGACGGAATTGTCACATCCTTAGCTATAATCACTTGCGTACATTTGTTCTACGATAAATCAAATGTAGACGAAGATAGAGGTTTCAACAACTAAGAAGCTTATTAACCTTAGAAATAATCTAACATTTATGATAACTATAATAAAGCTAGCCTTGGAAAATCATGAAAAAAACCTTTTGCTAAATTCACAAAAAGTTAATAAGTCACACAAGTTATGAACGACAACATGAACCAACAGATTTTTAATCTGATGAATCATTATCCCGTCAATAACATCATACAAAAAGTTAATAAGTCACACAAGTTATGAACGACAACATGAACCAACAGATTTTTAATCTGATGAATCATTATCCCGTCAATAACATCATACTAATACTCAACAATATATTTTACGGTGCATGTGTGTAACCCACTTAAGTTTAAAATATACTTGAATCATAAAAAATAGCACTCATCATTTGTTAACCAATAAAAAAAATCAAATAGAGACGGAATTGTCACATCCTTAGCTATAATCACTTGCGTACATTTGTTCTACGATAAATCAAATGTAGACGAAGATAGAGGTTTCAACAACTAAGAAGCTAATTAACCTTAGAAATAATCTAACATTTATGATAACTATAATAAAGCTAGCCTTGGAAAATCATGAAAAAAACCTTTTGCTAAATTCACAAAAAGTTAGTAAGTCACACAAGTTATGAACGACAACATGAACCAACAGATTTTTAATCTGATGAATCATTATCCCGTCAATAACATCATACAAAAAGTTAATAAGTCACACAAGTTATGAACGACAACATGAACCAACAGATTTTTAATCTGATGAATCATTATCCCGTCAATAACATCATACTAATACTCAACAATATATTTTACGGTGCATGTGTGTAACCCACTTAAGTTTAAAATATACTTGAATCATAAAAAATAGCACTCATCATTTGTTAACCAATAAAAAAAAATCAAATAGAGACGGAATTGTCACATCCTTAGCTATAATCACTTGCATACATTTGTTCTACGATAAATCAAATGTAGACGAAGATAGAGGTTTCAACAACTAAGAAGCTTATTAACCTTAGAAATAATCTAACATTTATGATAACTATAATAAAGCTAGCCTTGGAAAATCATGAAAAAAACCTTTTGCTAAATTCACAAAAAGTTAGTAAGTCACACAAGTTATGAACGACAACATGAACCAACAGATTTTTAATCTGATGAATCATTATCCCGTCAATAACATCATACTAATACCAACTTACCCATTCAACATGACTTTAGTATATATCCTACCAACTTCTTCTTTTCACCACCTATGTGGGATCAAACATTTATTTATTTATTTATTTTTTTTATAAATGGTTCAACACATGTAAGCTATCTACCTCTTTTTCATTTTTTTCCCCTTATTTATCTCTACTAGAATTCAAGCTTAACTACGTTTTTATTGTAAAACTACATAATCATTATTCTACGTGATAAGTCTCAACTAAAATAAGCCTTTAAGGCTTAATGTTTGATTCAAACCAGCGTTATCCTTTGGTCTATTGTTTTATGGAATTAGCTTTTACTTATCAATTGATCGCAATATCGAATGCTAGTTATGCGAATACACGTTGATTATGATCATGGCCTATCCAAGTTTGTTTGTTTGCATGTTTTGTATTTAGTCTATTGTTTTATTGGTTCAAATGATTGTGTTATCCTTACCAAGCAATATTGAATACTAGTTATGCAAAACTTGGATACTATACATGTATGTTGACTTAAAATAGCACAAATGTTAGCTAGGAGGTGATCTAACATTCAAAATATTCATGAAGTCGGATACTTTAAATTCCATTACGATCAATATATGCATACAAAAGTTTGATGCTTGTTTACCGGATGTAATGCCCTTTACTCAAAATATTTAATGCTTTAAATCCAACAAATAAAAAAGCTTTTTAACCATGAGTGGTGTAGCTTTAAATGTCATGAAAAAAAAAAAAAAAAAAAAAAAAAAAAAAAAAAAAGTACACAATTTATAGCAAAGATCATATCCGGTGTATTTTTTAATCAGAGCACCATACAATCTTTACAATAAGATAAAACTAATCTTAACTTTAGTATATAAGCTATCATCCTTTTCTTTGTACTATCTATGTGGGATCAAAAACAATTTTTTTATCAAGATAATGTTTACACATGTAAGATGCATGTTTTTTCTTAGGTAAGTGATTTGCACACTCTCATAAATGATTGGGACATATTTTGAGTGCTTGGACATTTATACCCTCAAATAATTTTTAGTTATAAATGTCCAAGCACTCAAAATTTGAGTGTTCTAATCATTTATAGGAGTGTGCAAATCACCCTTTTTTTTGGGTAAATGGTTTATACCCGGTAAAATATATAAAAAAACCATATAAGAGTTATGTACATGCAAGAGTGGTGATGAAACCACTCTTGAAACGAGAAAAGAACAAAACACTCATACTTGAACAACCTCAAGAATGAACAGCCTTAGCAAAAACAATACATATAGCGCTAAGACTATATCAAAATAAACTTATGCTCCATGCATGTCAAGCAATCTTCCAAGTCATCTTCATGTGATCCACCTCCCTTTTTCTTATAACAACGGTTGTTTATTGACCTCTAGTACTCATACTCAGCTTAGCTACCTTTTTGCTTTTGAAACTTGAAAATCTTTTGTTAAAAGAGGGGAACAAGTTTGCTTTATTTTGTGACGAGATAACTTTAGAGCTTTAGAAACACCATGCCAATGAAATGGCTTAAAGACGCCAGGGACTAACGGTGTTGATGTGTTTGATAATATGATGTCTTAATAGTAAGCTTGCTTATATTCTTGAGATTGCAGTGCTCGAGTCTCAGGGCCTTCGATACTTGTCGAAAAAGAATAAGTCTTCTGGTTACTGTTTGTAACCATGGCAAGGATCTCAAAAGTCACTTCTTTGTTTCAGGCTGCCGACTCTCAAGCTATTAGTCGATAGCCTGGTGGACCTTGCCTTAAAACTTATGATTCCCTAACCGAACAAGACATTTCTAGATAAGTGATTTTCGAGATACTCAACATGAACATCGGATCTTACACTCCTTACCGCTTGACAAAAAATAGCACAAATGTTAGCCACGATGTGATCTAACGTTCAAAATGTTCATGAAGTCAGATACTTTAAATTTCATATATTACAATCAATATATGCATATGAAAGTTTGATGCTTTAAATCCAAAAACTTTTTAACTATGACTGGATTTAGCCCTAAATAAATATGAAAAATAAAAAGTTAATTAATCGTACAAGTTATCATCATAATTCATAAGTGTAGATTTATTAGTCTATACATGTCAACCAATAACTATAACATAATATTAGTCTTAACTTTGCAAACTAACATAACTTTAGTATATAAGCCAATATCCATTTCTTTATATTACCTATGTGGGATCAAAAACAAACATTTATCTAAAAAATATATAAATGCATGCAAGCTATCTGCCTTTTTACAATGAGCCACTCATACTCAATCTTAGCCACCTTTTTGTTTTGAAACTTGAAAAAAAAAAGGAGAACAAGGTTGCTCAACTTGGCATGTAGTGACGAGATAACTTAGAGCTCTACAAACACCTAAATACTAAGATACCATTACATTTCTCATTACGATCAAGTTGCGGGTTACCAACTATGGCCTTCCCACATTTGCCTCATAAATTCCTGAGCACTTTTTTCCTGATCACGTTCAAATTTTCTATAGTAAGCTCAATTGTGTTTCAATCAACCAATGAAACTAGAAAATATGTATTGTAGAATCTGAGAATTTGTGTATAAATATTTTCTTAAATGATACACATTTAAGATAGTAAACTGGTATGAATTTGTTTGATCTTTTCAGATAAAATTTATAACTACATGTTTTTAAGCTATGATAAAATATGCTACCGTACTTTGGAGACACTACATCATGTGGCTACTAAAGGGTCATGTTTTGGTTAATCAACATGTGTTTGAACATTAATGACCAATTGCTGACACTAAAAAAACAACATGCATGTGGCTAGTAAAGGACTATAAGGGTGGTGGCAACCATGCCTAAGAGATTTTTTCATGCCTAATCACCTACTAATAATATACCTCCAACTCACCTCATACCAATCTCATACCTAACAATAGATTTTTAGTGGCAACAATGCCAAATATTCATCATAAAGCTTAGGCTAGCCTTACACAAAGTTTTACATAAAGCTGTACACATACTGTAGATAACTATTCATCATACCAATCTCATACAACACATAAACCAAACAATCTTGCCGACCAAATTCAACCTTTCCCACTCGAAAAAATATAGGAGGGAAACACATCGAACTCGATACAAACAACATAGTTTCTTTATCAAACTGGGCCGTAATAGTAAAGACTAAGCAAGGCCTAAACCGAGCATTCTTCGAAGATCAGTACTCGCATCTTCTTTCCGGCTTCTTTTTCGCCGGCGTACCTTTCCGGCTAGCTTTCATCAACGGAACCGATCGGTGATTGTTTGCAACTTTTTTTTTTTTTTTTTTTTTTTTTTTTTTTTTTTTTTTTTTTTTTTTAAATAAGCCAAACGGCTAGAATAGTTAAGGCTCCAACGGATAGATTTTTTTTCCAACGTTCGAAATAAACTTCATACCAAATCGGGGATGTTTGCCGATTTGGTGTTATCTCCATCCATGCCGCTTGAAACCGAAATGGAGGCACTACTCACACCGCTCGGTATGGAGCATGCCGAATGCCATACCGAGTCCACTGCCACCACCCTAAATGACCATTTTTTTCTAACTATTAAGAAAATGATATTATAGTAGGATCTTAGATCCCGATCCAATCTTACGATTCCGATCTTGCAAAAATAAAAACAATCTTGAGTAGGATTTCGATCTTGAAAACCTTGATTTCAACTATCATAATCCTATTATAAAATATAACAATTTTTTATTTCTATTGCCCACATGGGATAATAGCAAATTTTATAGATTCTCATCAATGCGTGTCACATATCAAAAAATTAATAATAATAACAAATTTCCCCACTATTTTCTTGTAAATCCTTTGAGTTTCTAATAATAATAATAAATATAAATAAATAAAAAATAATAAAAAATCTCACCACGTTCAAAATGTAGATATACATGTAATATAAGTGCTTCCTTTTGCAAAACTCATAAAAAGTTAATAAATCACGCAAGAAAATGTAGATATACATGTAATATAAGTGCTTCCTTTTGCAAAACTCATAAAAAGTTAATAAATCACGCAAGTTACTAGCATGACAATGACATGATAGATTTTTAAACCATCCGTGACTGTCTACTATATAACATAATATTAATATCAACTTACTCAAACAACATGCCTTTAGTATATAACCTGCCAACTGCTTCATTTTGCTACCGATGTGGGATCATAAACATTACACGAAAAATGTATCAACACATGTACTACCTTTTTCATTATAAAACTACATAATCATTATTCTAGGTGACAATTTTGAACTAAAATAAGCCTTTATGGTTTAATGTTTAATTCAAACCATCATTATATTGAACCTCTCCAAATGTAGGTTATATTCTTACATTTTTTTCAACTTTATTTTGACATAAACATGATGAGACTCAGCTTTCATATATTTGTTATGGGCTACTATTTTCATTATTTGTCAAGTGAGGCAAGAAATTGAGGCAAGTGAGGGAAGAAATTGAGTTGGGCTGCTATTGTCATTATTTGTCGATACCAACTTGTAAGATCGATATTGCTCTCATCAACGTGCGTCACATATGACTTGCATAATTTAAACATGTTTAAGAAGAAAATAAAAATACACGTTGATTTTGATGAAGGCCTATCCAAGTTTGTTTGTTTGCATGGTTTGCATATTTTTTTTTTGAACGATTGAATTATATATAAGAATAAGAGCTTCTATTATGGCACTAGAAGTTAAAGAGAAAATTACAATCTATAAATAAACAAAACAACATATTTTAGACTCCACCCGAGACTTTAACTGCGAAGCCTACAGAAGGGATGAAAAAACTCTTGTCAATTTCAGAAAATCGAGACGAAAGAAAAATTCCCACACACGAAGGCCGAGCTGCATGGTTTGTATTTAGTCTATTTTTCTATTGATTCAACTTTTACTTATCAATTGATTGCATTATCAGTTCCAAGCAATAATGAAAACTAATTATGAGAGCTTGGATATTTATAAAACTATTTTGTGAGAGTTTAAATTGATACATGTGTGCTATAATCTCCAAATCCGGTCATAACCATGGTATAATCATTTGTATAAGAATCAAAGAAAAATGAAATCTTCACATCCTTAGCTATAATTAGTTGTATACGTTTTTTTAATTGGGTGATATATTTGCTCTACAACAACTAAGTATTCTTGTGAAATTTCTTAATTTTTGTAACTTTTACGTAACTAATTATGTAGATGAAGGAATAGAGGTTTCAAACAAATGATGCGAAGAGATGTTGTTAACTCAAAATAGCACAACTTTTAGACGGGAGGTGTCAAACATTTAAAATGTTTATGCAAAGTCGGGTAATTTAGATCTCATTACGATCATTATATGCATATAAAAGTTTGATGATTTTTAGTACAACAAATGAAAAGCTTTTTAACAATGCTTGATCTAGCTTCGAATATCATGCAAAACACAAAAAGTTAAATAATCATACAAGTTATCGTCCATGATATTACATGTACAGAGGTCATATTTAATAAGTTGCACACATATCGTCTTAGGCAATAGCATAGTACTAAACTCAACTTACCCATTCAACATAACTTTAATATATAATCTACCATCTTTTTCTTTCTATTACCTATGTGGGATAAAAAAAATAATTCTTTTATTAAGAGCACAAGGTATCATGAGTATCAATAACACGTTATTGGTATGCCACATCAGCGCCACATCATCTCCTCCCAATAACACACCAATAACTAAAACACCCCTCCCTCATAACACACCACTAACACATGTTATTGGGTCCCACTTCACATTTTCCTTTAAATATAAATTCATTTTCTTGATTTCACCAACATAAAAAAACACACAACATTTTTATTAATAAGCTATTAGAAACTACAAATGTTTATACAAATTTACATATAATAAATTGTATTCCCATAAAAATGTGAAGCAAATGTAAAAGGCACGAATACACATGGTATCAATAATTTATTTGTTTGCTTGACACCTAACCCAAAAGATTTTCTATCTCACATTGACACCTAACCTATGAAAATACTATTAAAAATTGCTATGACCAGATAAATAGTTTGACACATTCATCTTCTTCACATTGACACCTTCATCTTCACAGACTCACAGCAGTTAACGTCCAAGGTAGGTCCAAAATTTTCTTTTTTCTTTTTTCTTTGTTACTTACTCTTAAATCTAACATAGCTCCTCATTTCCAAGGTAGGCCCTGAAAAAGTTTCGGTATCACTACAAGATTTTTCCGGTCATGGTGGTTCCAGGGCACCACCTAGACATGCCTAGGTTCGCCTTTGTCCGGTGGGAAATAACCCAAATGACCCGTTGCATAAGGTTAAAATTAAAAAGAAAAAAAAGAAAAAAAAAACCTGCACAAATTACCATTGGCGTAAGCCAATTCACTGGCTCAAATCCAGTTGGCTCACGATTGGCGTTTTGCCCGGTATGCACTTTGGCGTGCCAAAGGTTCAAGATGGGTGCATTTGGCGTGTTATTGCACACGATACCGTGTGCTCTAAGAAAATGCATTTGACATATGTGAGGTGTCTGCTTTTTTTTATAAGGTTGTTTATTTACGTCCACTCATACTCAAGTTTAGGCGTTTAGCTACCTTCTTTTTTTCTTTTTAAACTTGAAAATCCTTTGTTAAAAGAGGGGAACGAGAACTTTAGTCTTGCCTATTTTTTTATATTTTTTTTCTCTTTTAATTATTATATTTCAACTAGCGTAAAATATGGGAACTTTTACTTTCTATTTTACCGTCTGGGATTAAAAAAAAAAGTATCGGCAAACATACGAGTTATCATGTAATGCTAGTTTTTGGTTTACTCTATCGAAACTTAACTAGCTTGTTTTATGTAATAGATGAAAATCTTTTTACTATAAGATAATTTGTAACGAGAAAACCACTTTTGCCTTACGATTTGATTTCGAACGAAGATAGTATTGAACCTCTTAATATTTCTAGATTTGTTTTGGTACAAATTAACATAATGAATAACTAAAGAGGATAAGACATATTAGTAACAAACAAGTCTCACAACATACACAAACTAACAATAATTAGACGAGGGACACTCAAAAACACTTAGTGCAAATATATTGTATTATTGTATAGTTAGAATCCTTCACTAGGGACAGCAAATTTGTTTGCGCATTTAAACTCACGTATTCATCTTGTCATTAACTCGTAATTAGTTAATATAATTATTAGTAAGTATTACGGTGCAAGTGTGTAACTCATTAAAGTTTAAAATGTACTTGAATTATAAAATACAGTACTCATCATTTGTTAACCAATACAAAATATTAAATAGAGATGTACATCCTTAGCTATAATCACTTGCATTCATTTTATCCTTGGAAGATATATTTTTCTATGTGTAGACGAAGAATAGAGGTTTCAACAAATAAGAAGCTTTTTTACCTTGAAATAATACATTTATGATAACATATATAATAAGGGATTGGAAAATCATGAACAAAGCCTTTGGCTGAATTCAAATAAAATCTTTTGCTAAATTTACGAAAAAGTTATGAAGTCACATAAGTTATTGCCAGAAGATTGACTTCCTCGATTTCTAATCTAGGGAATCATTATCCAGTCAATAACATCATACTAACAACAACTTACACATCCAACATGACTTTAGTATATAATCAACCAACTTCTTCTTTTCACTACCTATATGGGATTGGAAGTCACATAAGTTATTGCCAGAAGATTGACTTCCTCGATTTCTAATCTAGGGAATCATTATCCAGTCAATAACATCATACTAATAACAACTTACACATCCAACATGACTTTAGTATATAATCAACCAACTTCTTCTTTTCACTACCTATATGGGATCAAAAGCATTACAAGAAGATTGTAGCAACACATGTAAGCTATCTTCTTTTTCATATTTTACGAAGGTTCTTTATTTATCTCTACAAAAATTCAATCTTAACTATTTTTTTATTATAAAACTACATAATCATTATTCTAGGTGATAAGTCTTAACTCAAATAAGCCTTTAAGGCTTAGTGTTTGATTCAAACCAGCGTTATCCTTTAGTCTATTGTTTTATCAGTTGATCGCCTTATCCAATGATTTATTGGTTCAACTTATCCGATGATTGCATTATCCTTACCAAGAAATATTGAATACTAGTTATGTGAAACTTGGATTATTTGGGTATGTTTGGCACGGAGCGGTGTGAAGCTTTTTGGAGCGATGAACGGTGAGCAATGAGTATTTTGATTTTTAGTAGTCGTTTGGCAAAGTAGGGGTGAGTTTTCCTATTTTTTAGGAATGTTCAATTTTCCAATGCTTCTTTAAGAAGTTGTGAGCGGTGAGCTGCACAACTACTGCTCACAGCTACTGCTCACTACTACTGCTCACAGCTACTTTTTCCAAACACACTTTATATGTATGTTGACTTAAAATAACACAAATGTTAGCCAGGAGGTCATCTAACCTTCAAAATATTTATGAATTCGGATACTTTAATTTCCATTACGATCAATATATGCATATAAAAGTTTGATGCTTTAAAACCAACAAATATAAAAGCTTTTTAACCATGAGTGATGTAGCTTTAAATATCATGAGCAATGAGCAACAAATATAAAAGTTTGATGCTTAGTCATCATACTTTATGTCTCAGGATTGTTGGCAATGAGCAGGTCGCCACTTTGGATATATACATCATCACCATCAGTTTGAAAAAGGACACGATCTCGGTAGAGGTATTGACCTCAGTCTCGAAGATTAGACTTCTTGAATATGATATATTTTCTAGTAATTTTTCAATAGAAGCTCGGAATCCACCTTCCCTTAGTTCTTTCATTTGTGGCGAAAAAAATTGAAATGATCATATTCAATTTTTCGGGTGAATTGTGTGAATAAGAGCACCGAGTTTGTTCTTTGCTCGGTCAAAAATATTTGTACCTTTAAAACCACTAATCGGTGTGTTCACATCAATATCATCTCCCTTCCCATGAGTTTCTTTTCGATAGCGAGGTGAATGTTCTTTTCTTATTTCCTATTCTTTCTTCCGCCTTTAAATTATTGGGTGCCCCATAATAAACAAAACTAAATAGGTGATATGATAACTAGCATATTCGGATTTTATTTGTTTCTAACTAGCATTGGTAATTCATGCTGTCTTTATCACAAATAAACCAAGAAGCTAAATCATACGAAATAAAAAATAAAAAGCCGTTAAGGTCGTAAGAGAATCCTTATCCCACAAAACAAATACCTGGCAAAAACTTGACACCACTTGAAATAATTGGATATTAACACGGCTTCTCCATAATAATCTAATGTTCGTAGAGTGTTTCATCGATATGATTTGACCAATGATCAAAAACCAACATTCGAAAACCAAGCGAAAAAGAAACGACCTTTGTTGGTCGATAGTTTCATCATTTGTTAACCAACACAAGAAATCAAATTTAGATGAAATTATCACATCCTTAGCTACAATCAGTTGTTGTATACGATTATATCCTTGGACGACATTATTACTCTACAATATGTTATCATCCTTATGAAATTTCTTAACTTTTGTAACTTATGTTTAACTACCACATGTAGATAAATAACAGAGGTTTGAAACAATTGTTGTAGAGAGGGTATGTTGACTAAAAATAGCACAAATGTTAGCCACGAAGTGATCTAACGTTCAAAACATTCATGAAGTCAGATACTTTAAATGCCATTACGATCAATATATGAGTATACAAGTTTAATGCTTTAAATCCGACAAATACAAAAAAAATTTAACTACGAGTCGATTTAGCTCTAAATATGATGAAAAATAAAAAGCATTAGGATCCTCTCATTTGAGACATTTAATCAAATCATAATTCCCCGACTTGATGAAGCTGTGTTATACAACTTGAAAAGATCTCTCTCCAAATAAAAAGTTAACTTATCATACAATTTATCGTCATGATATTACAAGTCCAGATTTATTAATCAAGACTGGTATACCACTCACAACAACATAATATTAATGTTAACTTCCTCAACCAATGTAACTTTAGCATATAAGCCACCATCCTTTTCTTTCTATTAACTATGTGGGATATGTCAAAAACAAACTTTTATCTATTAAATATATAAACACATGGGGGGTTCTTTATTTACCTACATTAATGCTCTCAATCTTAGCTATCTTTTTGTTTTGAAACTTAAAAAAATGATGTTAAAAAAGAAGGGAACAAGGTTGCTCAACTCAGCATGTGTGACAAGGTTGCTCAACTTGGCATGTGTGACAAGATAACTTAGAGCTCTAGAAACACCTAAATACTAAAATACCATTACACTTCTCATTACGATCAACTATGGCCTTCCCATATTTGCGGTCAAAATTTCTATAGTAAGCTCAATTATGTTTCAATCAACCAATAAAACTAGAAAATATGTGCGTTGGAGAATCTGAAAATTTGTGTATAATTTTTTTTTTTTTTTTTCTTTTTTTTTAGAACGGCAAATAATATAAAAAGCTAGCGAGAAGCTAGAGAAGTTACAACGTTAAGGATCTAGGACATTTCATCCAAGGGATCCAATCAAATTTACTTTTACATCTACTCGAACACCAAGAATATGACAATAAAACAATCTCGTCAAAAAGAAGCTCCAAACGCGGTTGAGATTTGCCGAACAAGACTTGATTACGGAAATTCCATATCACCCACCACAGAACGTAGAAGACACCTTCCAACACATCTTTAAGCTCTTTAGCAAGACGAAGAGCAGAAATCCAGGAGACCCAGTCTTCATAAGAATGGAAATCAACAGAGACTAATTCCCACCATTTAGCGACTTTAAGCAGAAGGTGGCGAGCCACGTTGCACGAAAAGAAAAGATGAGAGCTAGACTCTCCAGCAGAACTACAAATGGGGCAAAGAATAGATGGAATATCTAACCCGCGAAGAGACAAATTAAATCTCGTAGGCAGCTTATCTAAACACACTTTCCAAGCAAAAACGTTGATCTTTATTGGAACGACATTTACCCATCTCGTAGCAGCACCAACCGAAGGCAATAAGGTGTCATCAATATGAGAGCGAGCTTACTTCACCGAGAAATCACCTGAGGAATCCAGAGACCAAATCCATCTATCGCTGCTATTAGACAGGATGATAGAAGCAACTTTATCGACAAGAAGATGAAGTTGCTCTTCTTCAATACCTCCTCGAGAAACTCTTCTAAAGGAACCAATCAAAGAACTATCTCCAAGCTTGGCTGCAACACTAACATCCTTGTCACATTCCAGAGCATAAAGCCGGGGAAAAGTACGCTTAAGAGGCAAATCTGTAAGCCAAACGTCTTCCCAAAAAACATTAAGTTCTCCATTACCCACTTTTTTCTTCACATAAGAATGGAGATTAATACCTTTAAGAGACAAACACTCAACTTCTCTAATAATGTCAGACCAAGTAGAATGCCTGTATAAAATTTTCTTAAATGATACACATTTAAGATAATAAACTGGTACGAATTTGTTTGATCTTTTCAGATAAAATTTATAACTACATGTTTTTAAGCTATGAAAAAAGATGCTACAGTACTTTGGAGATACTACATTCATGTGGCTAGTAAAGGGTCATGTTTTGGTTAATCAACATATGTTTACCCCTACTCAAACTCCTAACTATCTTTTTTTATTTTTTATTTTATGAAACTATAAAATCATTCTTTTAGATGATAATTCTAACTACAAGTGAATGATGGTTTTCGAAGCAATATTGAAGTTAAAGGAACATATATCATAGGTCCAAACAACATAAACATACTGTTGTTTTACAAATTAACAAACAAGTTACAAAATGTAAACAAACTAAGATATTTTTCAATAATCAGATGTGGTACACTAAAAAACACATAGTGACTGTGTAACCCAATTAAGTTTAAAATGTCAATGTATCATAAAATATAGCACTCATCGTTTGTTGAACAATAAAAAAAAATCAAATAGAGATGGAATCATCACATCCTTAGCTATAATCACTTGTATACATTTAATCTTTGGAAGATAAATTTGTTGTACCACAAATTATATGTAAACGAAGAATAGAGGTTTCAAACGATTTATGCAAAAAGATTGTCTTAACTTTTTATTTGAACAGCAAAATTTTATAAAATGCTAGAAAAGAACAAATAGGAGAGTTACAAGATACAAGGGATCAATGGGTTTTGAAGCCAATTGTTCCAAGAAATATTAGCTTTCCTATTCCTATTTGTGTATCACAAAAATGAAATGTCCATAATCTTGTCAAATATCTCGTTTCGGGCCATAGGATGACTGTTGAAGATGAGGTCGTTTCGAAAGCTCCATAAAGACCACAACACCACACCAAAGATAGCTTGAAGCATCAATTTCCTATCGTTATGAATATGCATATGATCAATATATGCATATACATCCTGGAGAGATGAAGGAGTTGGATAAGGCAAATCCAACCATGAGAAAACTTTAAGCCGAACACATGTTGTAAAGGAACAAGTCCATAACGAATGTTGTATAGTTTCTGATGAATACGAACAACTAGGACAAATAATAGATTCAATCTCGACACCATTATTGCTTAGATTCCACCGAGTGGGAAGATGATCATGGAGAGCACGCCATACGAAAATATTGACTTTCTTCGGAATAAATTGACACCGTCTAGTTGAGATGTAAGCATCCGTAAGAGAAGCATTATCTAAATGAATACGTGTCTTTTTGACAGTGAAACCGTTATTGGGATCAAGAAGCCATACCCATTCATCTCTACCCTCGGTAAGAAAAGTTGGATCAAGCAAAGTAGTAAGAGCACTTAACTGAGTTGAGGTAATACCACCGGATATAGGGCGAGACCATATCAAATTCCATCCGTCATTCCACCTATCACGGATCAAACAATCTTGGTTCACCTCTAAACGAAATAAGCGAGGGAACTGTTGTTGAAGCGGAGCGACACCCATCCAATGGTCTTTCCAAAATCAAGTTGTTCTACCATCGCGGACATTCCTCTTTATAAATTGATGAAGGATGAATCCTTGGTCATTCATGGCATTGATATCTTTCACAATTCTGGCCCATATACCATTACCTTTCACTGAATAGCTAAAGATAGAAGAATCTCCATTAAGACCGTGAATCGCTTTTATGGTCATGGCCCATAGAGCATTAGGAGTGTTGAAGAATCTATAACGCCATTTTTGGATTAAGGCGTGGTTGAGCGATTCCAAACTTCTGATACCAAGACCACCTTTAGCTTTGGAAGCTAAAGTGGAATTCCAAGCAATCCATCGAATTTTGTGTGAATTTTCATCGTTACCCCAAAAAAACTGAGCTCGAATGGATTCTAGGGTCTTAATGACACATTTTGGAATAGGAAATAACGAGAAATAATACGTACCTAAAGCACCAAGAACCGAAGAGAGGAGAGTTGTTCGTCCGCCAATAGAAAGCATGGATACCTTCCACCTTGACAATCTGTTATTGAACTTGCTGACTATAGGCTCCCAACCTTTTTTATTAGCCGCGTTTTCGGCTAAAGGAAGACCCAAATAGACGAAAGGAAGCCGTTGAGAGTTACATCCAGTTAATACAGTCAGTCTTTGAATTTCATCATACGAGACACCCACACCATAAAGGTTAGATTTGTGGAGATTTAACTTCAATCCAGAGGCACGATAAAAACATTGAAGTAACATTGAAGTAAATTAACCACATTAATGACAGTAGATCGGGACCATTCACCAAGAAATAAAACATCGTCCGCAAAGAGAAGATGAGATATATTAAGGGATCCAACCGTAACACCTCGAAAGTATCCAGCAAGAATTGCGTCTTCAAGAGCTACGTGTAACCCTTCCATAATCATAATGAAGAGAAAGGGGGAAAGAGGGTCTCCTTGTCGAAGACCTCTACGTAATTGAAATTCAGCCGTTGGGCTTGCGTTAACTAGAACGAAAGCCTTTGCTGAAGAAAGGCACCCACTGATCCAAGAAATCCATTTGGAGCTAAAGCCCATAAATGCCATTACTTGAATTAGAAAGTCCCAAGAAACCGAGTCAAAAGCTTTCTCAAAATCAATTTTGAAGATCATCATTGATTTCTTTTTCCTCTTGAACCAATCCACTGTTTCATTTACTATTAAGGGACCATCAAGGATTTGTCGGTTCTTGATGAAAGCCGTTTGCTCGCAGCTAATAATGGAATCAATCACCCTAGCCAAACGACTTGAGAGAACCTTAGCAATGATCTTATATTGAGCGCCAATCGATAATCAGTGACCAAAGTTGGATTAAGGGTCTTGGGAATTAGAGTGATAAAAGATGAATTGCATCCATTCGGGATAGTACCTGTTCGAAAAAATTCTTTAACGAATTGGATTATACCGTCTTTCATAATATACCAAAAGCGCTTGAAGAATGCAAAGGTAAAGCCGTCTGGTCCTAGAGATTTGTCAGACCCCGCATTCCCAAATGGCATTACGAATCTCTTCTTTTGTAACCATTGCATCAAGAAAAGATATTTGATCTGACTCAAGAGTTTTATAATGATTACTCCTCCTGTTTACACGCACCACTTCAAATCTTCGAAAGTTTTCCTCAAAAAAATCGAAAACATTTGTCTTTATCGAATCCGGATCCGTAATCCATAGACCGTCTCTCTTGATTCCTTGAATAGCAAGATGCCGACGTTTTTTTTATTAATGATACCATGGAAAAATTTGGAATTTTCATCCGATTCAATGGCCCATTTAATTTTCGCCTTTTGCATGGCATCCAGATTATCCTTGTGCTCCATATGGCGGAGCTGTTGAAGAGAAGCATATCGTTGGTGATAAATGGGAGTGCCCCCATTACCATTTTCAATTAAGGACTCCATTTCTTTAATGTTGAAAATGAGAGCATTCTTATCCTTGCATTTAGCCTCTGTTAGAGATTTGGCCCAAGTTTTGATAGATATCTTTAACTTCTTTAGCTTATCTTTAAAAGAGATAAATGAGCTAGCACCTACGGAAAAATCATCAGACTCGTGCCAAACGGATTCAATCATTGCATCCAAAGAAGGTTCGGTAAGCCATGAGTTGTAGAACTTGAATGGAACCGGCCCATAGTCTACCAAAGCATGCTTTAAAATAATGGGTCGATGATCAGAGACAAAGCTATCTAGCACCATGGCATGATGATTTTGAAAAAGCGGAAGAGCATGCTCAGAAATCAAAAAACAATCAAGTTTACTAAGCTTTTTACCACTACTACTCAGACGAGTATAAGCGTGACCCCCAAGCGGCACATCCCAAAAACAACCTTCGTTAATGAAATTATTGAAAGAAAAAGCTGAGATGTGGTTGAATTGAGAGCCAACTCGTTCTGAGGAGTTCCGAACCACATTAAAGTCACCAAAAACAATATAAGAACCTGGATTCTCATTTCTAAAAGTAAGAATAATCTGCCACATTTCCTCCTTTTTCCTATCATCTTGCGGAGCATAAATGTTCACCATGTAACACTTCAAGCGATTCAAAATCCATTCACCTTCCACTATTAACATCCCTTCCATATGAACACTACGCACATACTTAAAGCTTGAAGGGTCCCAAACACAAAGTATACCACCTGATCTACCATCGGCTGGAATACTAGCAAACTGGAATTGAAAATTGCCCCCTCGACAAAAACTTTCTGGCTGCGCCCCTGACAGCCATGATATAATTACTTGTATACATTTTATACTTGGGCGATATATTTTCTCTACAACAACTAATTAATCCTATGAAATTTCTTAATTATTTTTGTAACTATATATATGTAGATGAAGGAATAGACGTTTAAAACAAATGATGTGAAGAAGTGTTGTTAACTTAAAGATAGCACAAATAAGAAGCTTTTTAACCTTCAAATAATATAACATTTATGATAACATATAATAAGTGCGTGGAAAATCATGAACAAAACCCTTCGCTAAATTCACAAAAAGTTATTTAACTCACACAAGTTATTGGAGAAACTGTGATTTGCTGGATTTTTAATCTAATGTATCATTATCCTACCAGTAACATCATACTAATATTATGGTGCAAGTGTATAACCCATTTAAGTTTAAAATATACTTGAATCCTAAAATATAGTACTCATCATTTGTTAACCAATTCATTTTATCCTTGGAAGATATATTTGTTCTACGACAAATTAAATGTAGACGAAGAATAAAGGTTTCAACAAAAAAGAAGCTTTTTAACCTTAGAACATCATGAACATAACCCATAATCTAACATTTATGATAACATATAGTGCTTGGAACATCATGAACATAACCCTTTGCTAAATTCATAAAAAGTTAATAAATCACACAAGTTATTAGCGGAACAATAAAGAAGCCAGATTGCCAATAACTTCATTTTGATATCAACTTAACCAACCAACATGACTTTAGTATATATCCTGCCAACTTCTTCTTTTCACTACCTATGTGGGATCAAAACAATTTTTTTTAAAGACGAGATAACTACCTTTTTGCTTTTGAAACTTGAAAATCTTTTGTTAAAAGAGGGGAACAAGTTTGATTGATTTTGTGACGAGATAACTTTAAAGCTTTAGAAAGACCATGCCAATGAAATGGCTTTAAGATGTCAGTGACTAACGGTGTTGATGTGTTTGATAATATGATGTCTTAGTAGTAAGCTTGCTTGTATTCCTGAGATTGCAGTGCTCGAGTCTCCGGGCTTTGATACTTGACGAAAAAAAATAAGTCTTCCGATTACTGTTTGAAGCATGTTTGCAACCATGGCAAGGATCTCAAAAGTCACTTCTTTGTTTCAGGTTGCCGACTCTCAAGCTATTAGTCGATAGCCTGGTGGACCTTGCCTTAAAACTTACGGTTCCCTAACCGAACAAGACATTTCTATATAAGAGATTTTCGAGATACTCAACATGAACATCGGATCTTGCACTCCTTACCCCTTTGCTTCTTAACGCACTAGTGTTAACAAATAACGACTATCCAGCTTGTATGTTGTTGATTACACTTGGGTGTTTATTGTGGGTCTGCACTTTCTCACTTAATGTTTGGAAACCTTGTCTTTAATAAGTTTTGGCATTGTCTTTCTTTCGTGACTTTGGATATACAGTATATGCTTTGGTACATGATGGCAAAGATGACTCTAGAGTACAATGTTGTCTCTGTTAACAGTCCATTTTGTCTTTCATTCGTGACTTTGGAAATATATATTTTATCACAAATAAACCAAGAAACTAAATTATACAAAATACAAAATAAGAAATCGTTAAGGTCGCGAGAGAATCCTTATCCCATGAACAAATACGAGGGGTGAAAACTTGACACCACTTGATACAATTGGACATTAACACGGCTTCTCCACAATAATCTAATGTTTGTATAGTGCTTCATCGATATGATTTGACCAATCATCAAAAACCAACCTTTAAGAACCAAGCCAAAAAGACAAGACCTTTTTTGGTCAATGGTTTAATCATTTGTTAACCAACATAAGAAATCAAATTTAGATGAAATCATCACATCCTTGTGAAATTTCTTAACTTTTGTAACTTCTATGTAACTATAATATGTAGATCAAGAACACATGTTTGAAGCAATATCTGTGAAGAGGGTATGTTGACTTAAAAATAGCGCAAATGCTATCCATGAACTGCTTAGCCGGGAAGTGATCTAATGTCCAAAATATTCATGAAGTCGGATACTTTGAATTTTATTACTATCAATATATGCATATATATTTTGATGCTTTAAATCCAACAACTAAAAAAGCTTTTTAACCATGAGTGATCTACCTCCAAATATCATTGAAAAATAAAAAGTTAATTAATCATACAAGTTATCGTCATGATGTTATTACAAGCACACATTTATTAATCCATGTTTGGTATACGCTCCATGACAATAACATACTATTAATCTTAACTTAGACACCCAACGTAACTTTAGCATATAAGCCACCATCCTTTTTCTTCTATTGCCTATGTGGTATAAAAACAAACTTTTATCTTGAAAATATATAAACACATACAATCTATTTGCCTTTTCACTCATACTCAATTGTAGCTACCTTTTTGTTTTGACACTTGAAAATCTGTTGTTAATAAAAAGGGAACAAGGTTGCTCAACTGATATGTAGTGACAAGATAACCTTATGGCTTTAGAAATACCAATGCACTTAACGAGCTATAGAAAACTGAAATCCGGATATAAACTGGGTTCAAGACGTCACGAACTAATGGTGTTGTTCAGATATTTGATGAAAAAGAATAAGTCATCTGACGAAATGGCTTCAAGACGTCACGAACTAATGTTATCCGTGCATTCACCTAAGAGGAAATATTGGACCATAGTTAGTATAAAAAGATTCAAAGATTCATGTATTGGGCAAATAGAAGAAATTTTAAAGTAACACTTATGCTTGAACTTGAAAGTACAGGATTTCAAGTTAACTGACGTCTTGAATGCATCTTCTTTTGCCTTCTCTTTGGTCAACCATCTTCTTTTGCCTCATCGTTAGTGAGCTCAGTGTTGCTGCTATTACCTACAGTTCAGAATAATGTAGAAATGAATCACGAAGAAATTTAGCTAATTGGGTTGTCGTTTTTGTTGAGGAATTATGGTTAGTTTCAGGTCATGTTTGGCAACAAGCATTTTGAAGCGTTTAAGAGCGACAACCGACAAGCCGTAAGCATTTTAGATGAAAAGCTTGTTTGGCAACACCTAAACAAACATTTGAATATTGCGTTACCGCTCCAAGCGAAAATGCTTTTTGAATAAGCATTCCAAAATTGCTCCAAACATTTGGTTTTTGAAGTTACATATATACCCTTATTTATTTATCTAGTTTTATTTTATTTTGTATATATTTGTGTAGAATGTTGATAAGATACACATGATTCATGAAATCAACTTTATTACTCTTTGTAACCTGACCAACTCAACTTAAAGATACCATAAACCAAACTACATACAATTTCAAACGAGACGGTATATATGATAACTTTATTAATTGTTTAATAATTTATTTATTTTAATGTGTATATGACTTTTTGTAATTTTACACTTGATAATTACAGTTACAAACTTACATCTACGTTATCAAATTAACACCTTTTATAAACAAACAATTGCTGCTTACGGCTTACTGCTACTGTTTACTGCTTGCTGCTACTGCTTACTATTGGAATTATATAACATGACTATCATATATAAAACACATAAAACATCAAAGAAACATGCGGAAACGTAAAGGAACGTATAATGAATAATTAAGTAACTAAAACATAAAGTATGTGCACCTTTTTTATTCTAGCCGAACAAGAATCAATTCCACAAAACTAGCAATTTAGATGAACCCTAATTAGGGTTTATAGGATTATAAGAATTACCCCTTACCTTTTTGTAATTCAATCCAAGATACAATCAATAGTGTGATTGTACCACGTTCTTGTACACATGTACTAATACCAAGTAAACGTTCATGCTAGTAATTGAAAACACAAAACAATTTGATTGTAAAAATCAAACCAATCGATCCCTTAGGGATGTTAGTCGATCGGCCAAAGACCAAGAAAGAAAACAAAAGTTTTAGGGTTATGTGTGTGCACAAGAGATGAGAAAACAAATAACCCCAAGCCTTGCTTATATACTAATGAAAACTTGGTGTTCAAGTTAGATTAGGATTAGGAAACAAATCCTAAACCCATAAGGGTGTTCTAGATCTTTCCTTGAGTTACCAAATTCTATTCAAGTCACTTTCCTTATTTTATTTAACGACCGTTAATTTATTACATTTAATTACTTAATGTTCGTTAGTCGTTTTGTGTATTTAACAATTAGATATAACATTTTATAACTAATTATTAATCATTTACTCTTCATACGTAAAGTGTGAAATCCCGTAATCTCGAGTTCGATCCTAACACACATCTATTAATATTTTGTCCATTATACCAACACTTACTGCAACTACTACGTGTGGCCAAACATTATCATAATATAACATGTGAAATAAACCAAATAAATCCATTAATTGCGAAAGCAAGTGTGTGGATCAGTCAAACCCGACCCAACCTATTGACATGTAAAAGAAGTGTACACAATATAAACAAACTAAGATATTTTTCAATATTTAGATGAGGTAGACTAAAAAACACACACTTAAAGTATATTGTATTATTGTATAGTGAGAATCCTTCACTAGGGACCGCAAATGTGCTGCTTACACATTTAAACTCACGTATTCATCTTGTCATAAACTCGTTATTAGTTAATTTTAACTATTAGTAAGCATTGAAGTTTAAAATGTACTTGAATCATTCATCTTGTCATAAACTCGTTATTACTCCCTCCGTCTCAAAATTATTGTCCACTATTGACTTTGTTAGTCTTTCTTCTTCAACTTTGACCGTAGTTATTTTCGTTTGTGTTATATAATAATTGATGAAAAATATATGAATGTATTGAGTTTTAAATGTATTTTACATTGGTATAATTTTCATCAACTTTTATATAACACAAATAAATATATTAATAGTCAAAGTTGAATAAGTAAGACTGGTTAAAGTCAAAGTGGACAATAAAAATGAGACGGATGAAGTAGTTAATTTTAACTATTAGTAAGTATTGAAGTTTAAAATGTACTTGAATCATAAAATATTAGTACTCATCATTTGCTAACCAATACAAAATATCAAATAGAGATGTACATTTTTAGCTATAATCACTTGTATAAAATTAATCCTTGGAAGATATATTTGTCGTACGACAAATTAAATGTAGATGTGAATAGAGGTTTCAACACATGTGAAGCTTTTTAACCTTCAAATAATCTAACATTTATAATAACATATAATACTTCCTTCGTCCCATATTAAGTGTCCACTTTCCATTATGCATAAAGTTTTAGGAAATTCCACTAACTATACTCTCTACCAATCAAATATCATTTTCACTCACTAAAGTCTTATCCCATTGGTTGAAATACATTATGGATACTTAATTTGGGACATCTCAAGATTCAATTGTGGACACTTAATATGGGACGGAGGAGTAAGTGCTTGAAAAATCATGAACAAAACCTTTTGCTAAATTCACAAAAAGTTAATAAATCACACAAGTCATCGGTGAAACATTGACGGAGTAGATTTTTTATGGATGAAGATCCTCTCAAGTTGATTTTAACATGATAAATCATGTTGAGCTTTTTTGTGAGACAAAATAAACAAGTGGGACCCTGAATTTCATTAAAAGAAAAACTTTTATATATTTATTTTAATTATGATTAGTCAACATAATCAATCATGTTACCATCAACTTGAGAGGATCTTGATCCGATCTACTCCCAACATAACTTTGGTATATACCTTACCAACTTCTTCTTTTCTCTACCGATATGGGATCAAAACAATTTTTTTAAAGATGTTTCAACACACGTAAGGTGTCTACCTCTTTTTCATATCTAACAAAGGTTTTTATTTATCTCTACTAAAATTCAAGCTAAACTACCTTTTTTATTATAAAACTACATAATTATTATTATAAGTGATAATTTTTAACTAAATAAAGCCTTTTAAGTCTTGATGTTTGATTCAAACCATCATTGAATCTCTTCAAATGTAGGTTATGTTCTTACATTTTTTCCAACTTTATTTTGATTGTAGTATCCTTTCCAAGCAATATTAAAAATTATTTTGTGAGAGTTTAAATTGACACATGTGTGCTATAATCTCTAAATCCAGTCATAACAATGCAGTATAATCTTTTATATTTATATAATAAAAGAATTACATCATTTCAGAGTTATTTTATTAATTCATTCTTACTGAAAAACAATTGGGCTAATAGAAGAGCTCAATTTCGCCACGTAAGCAAAATCGTGTGACATGATTGGTTAATAAAAGTCAAAATTAAATTGATTTTGGTTAAACTTTAATAAATTTGGTGGAGAAATTTGGTTGATAAAAAAACACATAAAAATATAAGTGTCAAATTTGTGAAAAAAAAAAAAACTAAAAAAGAGATGAGGTAATTAATAAAACTTTAGTGGATGAATTTTTAAAAATTATATAGAGTTAAGTGTAATATTATAAGCCTCCATGTTTTTTAATAACTTTAGATTATAAACAAATACCCCCTTATACTTTATACATTTTATATTTTATATCTTAAAAAAATACAATGTATATGTTTTTTTTAAATAACAACATATAAATTTGCATAAGATTACAAGTATCAATTTTTTTACTATATACGTTCAATAAGGACTCATTTATTTTATTTTTAAAAGTTTAACCTATACGGACACGAGTTTACATTTTAAATACGGCTAAATTACTGAAAACGGGAATATAATTATCAAATTGTAAGCACGGGTAACTTTAATATAAAAATAAATATACGCGATTGTACTTATAACAATGACTCATGTAATTCTTATTTATTTTAAAAAACGTTAAGGAGTATACTTTAACTTTATCAACGCTCATTATTGCCAATTAAACTTGCATCATGTGTACAAGATAATATCAGTAGCGAAATTTAAATAACAACATCAACATCTTTGTCAGCTAAATAAAATTAAATCTTGAGTTACTTAACAGAAATTTTTACAAATATTTTACCAAATTCTAATGGATATTAATGCATAATGAAAAACTCGTGCATAAATATTAGTTGTACCTATATCACAATTTTCATGGTCAAATTCTTATATGTGTATACAATGAACTAAAATGTTAAAATAAATTTGATTTATGTGTAAACTCCGTGCGTGCACGAAACTTATAGCTATATAATTATATGCAATTACCTTTAAAAACACAATAATCAGTATTAATATAGAATATTTTTTTTTTCAAAATCTCGTGCGTACACGGGTATTATAACTAGTTAGTTGTATAAGAAATCAAAGACAAATGAAATCATCACATCCTTGGCTATAATAAGTTGTATACGTTTTATTCTTGGGAGATATATTTGCTCTACAACAACAAATCATTCTTGCGAAATTTCTTAATTTTTGTAACTTTTATGTAACTAATTATGTATTCGAAGGAATAGAGGTTTCAAACACTTGATGTGAAGATGTGTTGTTAACTTAAAATAGTACAAATTTTAGCCGGTGTCAAACGCTCAAAATATTAATGTAAAGTAGGATTATTTAGATCTCATTACGATCAATATATGCATATATAAGTTTGATGCTTTAAATCAAACAAATAAAAAGGCTTTTTAACCATGAGTAATCTAGCTTTAAATATAATGAAAAAATAAAAAGTTAATTAATCATACAAATTATGGTGTTGATCAACATGGCAAGATTTTTAATCACACCACATATCATCAACACAATAACACAACATAACTTTAGTATAAGCTACCATCAGTTTCTTTCTCTTACCTATGTGGGATAAAAAAACAATTGCTTATCAGTAAAATGTATCTAACACACATGTAAAGTGTCACCCTTTTTTTGTAACAAGGGTCGTTTATTTACCTACATAATTATTATTCTAGGTGACAAATTTTAACTAAATAAAGCCTTTAAGGCTTAATGTTTGATTCAAACCAGCGTTATCCTTTAGTCTATATTGTTTTATTGAATCAACTTTTACTTATCAATTGATTGCATTATCCTTTCCAAGCAATATTGAATACTAGTTATGAGAAACTTGAATAGTTATAAAATTATTTTGTGACAGTTTAAATTTACATATGTGTGCTATAATCTCCAAATCCGGTCATAACCATGTTAGTTTTATGAATATAAATTAGTAGACGTGAGTTAGGATCGAACTTGAGACCACGGGATTGCACACTTTACGTATGAGAATTAAAAGTTAATGATTAAATATAAATGTTGTATTTATTTATTGATTAAACGAAATAACTAACTGACGTTAAGTAATTAATGTAATGGACTAACAGCCGTTATATGTATTTGGAAAAGGACTAAATTGCAAAAGTTGGGAAGGTTCTGGAATCCCTTTGGGATGCCCATAACCGATCGGCCAAAGGGAGACCCAAACCCAACCCAACTTGACTCAAACTTGTTCACCAAGTTGCTTGAGTATATATACAAAACCTATGGTGTTTGTAAATTATCTCTTGTGCTCATTGCTAAACCCTAAAAATTGTTTTGTGTGTTTCTTGTTCTAAAACCGGTCGACACCCATTCAAAGGGATCGATCCACTCTTTTCCAATAAACCAAGTTGTTTTTTTTATCAAAACTAGCATTACTTTTATTCGGTTTAGTACGTGTGTACAAGAACGTGGTAATAACACAATATTAATATTATTCTTGGATTGAATTACAAAAAGGTAAGGGGTAATTCATATAATCCTAATTAAATCAAATTAGGGTTCTTCCATTGCTAGTTTGTGGATTTGATTCTTCTTCGGCTAGAATCAAGAAAAGGTACACATATTCTTTTTTGTTAATTAATTGTTCATTAATAAATCCTATATGCTTCCGCTTGAATACTTTGATGTTTTGTGATTATTTATTTGATTGTCATGTTATCTAATTCCAACAGTGGCATCACGAGTCATTGGTTTTTAATGAGTAATTAATTACATAAACGCGTAATAAAACAAATACTTGTATGTTGTTTAATATGTTAATCTAGGGTTTATGTTTTATTTTTTTTATTAGGGGCGTACCCTATTATTTTTTTTAATTCGACTCATAAAAATTTTTAGGGTTTTGAAAATTGTTTGCTAACCTTATTGAAACCTAGAATTAATATATTAGTTACGTGATTAATTCATGCATAATTTGTTATGTGTCATGGAATTTTATATGCGATCTTGTGACTATTTGTATAATTGTTATGATATATCCATGATTATACATGCATGTTAGTCATGGATAAGTTGCTTTGATATTGTTTAATTGTTAAGAGATATTTATTTACGATAAATCTTGAATTGGGGAAAACTCCAATTATATATATATATTAATGAATCAATTATGTGCAATTTGGTATATTATTAATTATGGGTTTACGCAATCGATTCATCGATGTATGTGGCTCACTTTAAATTGAGAGAGTGAAAGCCCTAATTAATATATACATTAATTTAACCTAGATATTGATTATTAATAGAGTTTTATCGAATAAGTTGCATGTGGCTACTTGTTTACACGTATAAATTGTTTATTATGTGCGCATTGTTTTTTAGTAGTTATTTTTTATTTGTTACTTGTTCGTTTATTATGTTAGACAGTTTTAAGCAAAGGGTAATTTTTAATAGAAAAATAATACGGGTTAAACAATGGCGAAATTTGATTTGTTTTGGAAGAGTTAAGTTTTCAATAGTTTAATTGATTGATGATTTTGGTACAAATGGTCTGAACGGCTCACCCACTAGAATGAACTATAAATGGGTTAATAAAGAAGTGCGCACAGTCACACTGAAAGGATGTCTAAAGTTATGCTTCCGCGCTTACATGGTCCTCTGCCCCCTGTAAGTTCGAATGGAGCTACTAAGTAAGCCATAGAATGTACAAACTCATCTTAAGGGCGAATTAGTTTTAATTCCATGCACCACTTTGGTGGTAATTACCCGAAACACTAAGTGTTTACACTTATGCAAAAGTACGGTATAATGGGCGATAATTGACGCTAAATTCCTTGATTGGTGAACCAAATACCTCAATCAGAACTTTGATAATTTGATCTTTATGAATTGTTAATAAAAAGTTTTTTATTAAATTTATGCTACAAGATGAATGCATGACATCTTTGTACATATTTGATTTGACCACATAAAATCAAAAACTAGTACCCTTTTAAATTAAGTTATATGCCATCTAATTAAAAGGAACACTTGAAGTTGCAATTTACGTCATGACAGTACTTGGCTAGATTGTGATGGAGAGGTAAATCTCTATGTAAAGTTAGACCTTACATGGACATATTTGCAGTTCTTTAAGTTAGACACTTAAGTTGAGTAGGAAGTGAGACCTGGACTCAATGGCATAAGATGGGATGAAACATATTTATATTTGCAATAGCGTTGGAAAATATAAATCCCATAATGATCTAGGAGTTGGAAATTGTTTGCCAATTAATGTTCGACAGATTACCTTATTATGTATTTTCGTTACTAGCAGATCAACTGATGTAATGAATCTATGATAATTTGGATCCTAGTTTTCGAGAAAAATATATGGTTATATGTTTATATTACCTTGGGTATATTTATTTTCTTGAAAAGTGTATTATCAAAAATACTAATACTTGAACTTTTTTCTGTAGAAATGGCTCAAAACAACGATAACACTAACACTGCTCTAAATTCTGCGTTCAAAATCTTTTTTGATCGAGAAAACTTGACTGGCTCTAAGAATTTTAATGATTGGCACCGCTCTTTGAGAATTGTCTGTAGAGTTGCTGACCGGTTGAAATACCTTTATGAACCTTGTCCTGATGAACCAACTGGTCCTATAGCTACTCAAGCTGAAAAGGACGCTTGGCAAATTGAGTATAAGCGTCATAATGATGTGGCTTGTATTATGTTGGGAACGATGGAATCTGCTCTTCAAAAGCAGTTCGAAAATTATTTCCCATATAATATGCTCAATGAACTTTGAACTATGTTTGAGAAACCAGCTGCCGTCGAGATTTATGACTTGATCGACCCATTACACAGCTGTAGGCAGGGAGAGGGTAAACCCATAAGTGCTCATGTATTGGAAATAAAAGGATACATGGATCAACTAAAGGCACTTGGCAAAACTTATGATGATGACATGGTTGTGAATCTGATTAATAGATCCCTTAACAAGGATTTTAAGGGTTTTGTCAGAAATTTCAATATGCATTGCGTGGGGAAGACAGTTACTGACCTACACGCATTGCTAATTGACTATGAGAAAGGGTTGCCTCAAAAGGTTCCTACCTCCCAAGTACTTGCTATTCAGGGTGGAAGGATAAATAAGCCAAAACCGCAGCGTGCGAACAACAAGAAGGGGAAGGGTAAGGGAAAGGTTGACAAAGGCAAACAGGTTATGGCCTATCAACCACAACCCAAGAAGAACCCTGCTCCTAGGAAGGAAAATCCTAAAAAGGATCAAGCATGCCACCATTGCAAGATAGTTGGGAATTGGAAGAGAAACTGTGCTCTCTATCTTGATGAATTGCGGACAAATAAGATGAAGTACGACGGGTCCTCGGGCCCCGGTTCTTCAGGTAATTTATTTGTCATTGAATTATTTACTCTAAATCATAAAAATTCATGGGTATATGATACTGGTTGTGGTATTCACATTTGTAATACACTACAGGGGTTTAGAGTGGAGAGGAAGCTGGCCTATGGGGAGCAATATCTTCCCGTGGGAAATGGCGCACATGCAGCTGTTGAAGCCATAGGAACGTTTAGTTTAGTATTGCCTTCGGGATTAGTACTGTTATTGAACAATTTTCATTACGCATCTTCTATAATTAGAGGTGTTGTTTCCTTTTCAGTTTTGTTGGATGATGGTTTTACTCATACTATTTCACGTAATGGAATTTCTGTGTATTTAAATGGTGTATTTTATTTTAAAGCAATTACTGTGAATGGTGTGTTTGAAATTGATGTGATTTGAAATGAATCTAACAATAATAATAATTCGATGTTTAGCATTAATAAGAGAATAAATTTAGACTTGAATTCTTCTTATCTTTGGGATTGTAGACTTGCTCATATAGGCAAGGCTCGCATGCATAAGCTGCAACAAGAAGGGCTTTTGCAAAATATCAATGATGAATTATTTGATAAATGTGAGTCATGCATATCTGGGAAGATGATGAAGAAACCTTTTCATAGCAATAAGGAGAGGGCTTCTGTTCTACTTGGTCTTATTCATACTGATGTGTGTGGACCACTTAGACATGTATCAAAGAAAGGTGCTAGCTACTTCTTAACCTTTACTGATGATTTCAGCCGTAATGGTTATGTTTATTTACTTAAGCATAAACATGAGGTGTTTGAAACATTTAAGGTTTTCAAAGCTGAAGTAGAACTGCAATTGGAAAAGAAGATTAAAGCTCTTCGATCTGATAGAGGAGGCGAGTATCTAAGCCAAGAGTTTAAAGATTACTTAGCTGAGAATGGAATTGTCCAGATACTCACTTCTCCATATACTCCACAACAAAATGGTGTATCTGAGAGAAGAAATCGTACATTATTGGACATGATACGATCTATGTTTAATCTTACTACTCTACCTTTATCCTTTTGGGATTATGCTTTGGAATCAGCTGTTCACATTCTTAATATGGTTCCCACAAAGAAGGTTGATAAGACACCATATGAAATATGGCATGGTAAAGCTCCTAACCTGTCTTATTTAAAGGTCTGGGGTTGCGAGGCGTATGTTAGACGTGACTCAACAGATAAACTCCAACAAAGATCTGTAAAGTGTATCTTCGTAGGATACCCTAAGGAAACTATGAGTTACTATTTTTACTATCCAACTGAAAATAAAGTAATTGTGGTTAGGTATGGAGATTTTCTTGAAAGTGATCTCGTATCTGAAGAATTCAGTGGGAGAGTTTATGATCTGGAAGATGATCAAGAAGATGCATTACCTTCTGAAAACACTAACGTACTTCCGGTAGAGCTTTATAGTCTGGGTCCTCCACCAGAAGTTGAAGTGATTCCCGTTCGTAGATCCGTAAGGTCTACACGTGCACCTGAACGTCTATGTCTTAACATAGAGGTTGAGGAAACTATGTTAGGAGATCTTGGAGAGCCTACTAGTTATAAAGTTGCCATGGCAAGTCCTGATAAGGACAAATGGCAAGTTGCAATGAATGGGGAAATGCAATCCATGAGAGAAAATGAAGTCTGGGAAGAGGTCGATTTACCTCCAAACGCCACGGTGGTCGGAAGTAAGTGGCTCTATAAAATTAAGACAGACATGGATGGCAATATACACGTCTATAAAGCTTGTCTAGTCGCGCAAGGTTTTACTCAAACTTATGGCATAGATTACGAGGAGACCTTTCTCATGTAGCGGACATTAGAGCTACTAGAATTCTCATAGCTATAGCGGCATACTATGACTATGAGATATGGCAAATGGATGTCAAAACCGCCTTCTTAAATGGTCGCTTAGATGAAGACATCTATATGAAGCAACCTGAGGGGTTCGTGAATCCACAATTTACAAACCGTGTATGCAAACTTCAAAGGTCCATTTGTGGATTGAAGCAAGCATCAAGGCAATGGAATAAAAGATTTGATGAAGAAATCAAAAGGAATGGATTTATTCAAAATCTTGATGAGCCATGTGTATATCACAAAGTTAGTGGGAGTGATGTAACTTTCCTAATTCTTTATGTCGATGACATATTAATTTTGGGAAAAGACATTCCAAGTTTGCAAAGTGTTAAGGCATATCTTGGGAAGTGTTTTTCCATGAAGGATTTAGGAGAAGCTGCATACATTCTGGGAATCAAGATCTACCGAGATAGGTCAAAGCGATTAATTGGTTTAAGTCAAAGCGCTTACATTGATAAAATATTGAAGAGATTCAATATGCAAAATTCCAAGAAAGGATATTTGTCGATGGAAGTAAAGCATGGCTTATGTAGCGATATGTGTGCTTCAACACCTGCTGAGGTGGCACGCATGCAGAAAGTTCCTTATGCTTCGGCTGTAGGATCTATTATGTATGATGTGAGATGCACAAGGCCAGATGTAGCGTTCGCTCAAAACATGACCGGTCGATATCAACAGAATCCGGGTGAACTTCACTGGATTGCTGTTAAGCATATTCTAAAGTATCTTAGAAATACTAAAGATATGTTTTTAGTATATGATGGAAATCCAGACACAGAGCTTGGTGTTACAGGTTACTGTGATGCGTCCTGGCAATGTGATAAAGATGATACGAAGTCTCAGACTGGTTATGTCTTTGTCATCAATGGAGGAGCAGTTGACTGGAAAAGCAAGAAGCAGAGTACGATTGCGATGTCTGCGACAAAAGCCTAATACATAGCTGCTTCGGAAGCTGCAATGGAGGCTGTTTGGATTAGGAAATTCATTTTAGGGCTTGGTGTTATGCCTTCAATTTAATCACCTATTGATATGTATTGTGACAATTCTGCTGCAATCATATTTGCCAATGAACCTAGAGTCATGAAGGGCACCAGACATTTTCTACGGAAGTATCACTATGTTCGGGAACAAGTCCGTGAAGGTGAAATTAATCTATTGAAAGTTCACACAGATGATAACTTAGCTGATTCTTTCACTAAGGCTTTAGCTAAAGACAAGCTTATTGGACTTGCCAATGGAATTGGACTTCGTTTAGCTAATAGTTTCATGCATAACTGTGATTAGTATTTGGATAAAGGATATTGTAAAACATTTATTATTTTGATGAAATAAAGTTTGGATTATGTTTATTTTCATTTATAATATTGTTGTCCTATATTTGCATGTTTAATCCGTGAGTAACTAAGTTATTCTAAATGTCCGTTGTCGATTAATTATATGGGAGTATCATTAAACTAAGACAAATCTGAGAGATGTGGTAGAATATACTTGAAAGTATATTGATGAGAATGCATATCAATTTCAGATGATATTCAATGAATTAAATATAGGACTTATCCCAACTACATAATTTACTTTGCGGATATTGTTATAAGTAAATTATGAAATAGTTATCCTCAGACTTGAGATAGTGCATTTCTGTGGAGCAACTTAACGCTATACGTAACTGGTAGTCATAAGGGTTGTTTTCAGAAATGTTACAAAGTTTGTGGGTTATTCTTGTAGTCAAGATAGAATTTGTTCCTTCAAATTTATTTGGAGTTTAATACTGCTGGGCCCCTCGTAGGGTTGACAAGATGTTTGTGCGGCCGCACCCAAATCTCCCCTAAATATGTTTAGATGATTCGGTAATCTTGGTCAATCACTTACAACGAGAAACATAATAGTTTTATAAAGAATGACTTAATTCCATATCTTTATTTAACGTGGTATTAGAAACAAAAGGATAATAATAATGACAAATCATTAAAAGGTTTTCCAGGAGCCTTACTCAAGTCGTACTAGAGGCATCGAAGTGTTGCTAGACGCTAACCGATGTGATCACTCTATTAAGATATATCCAAGTGGGAGCTGTTAGTTTTATGGATATAAATTAGTAGACGTGAGTTAGGATCGAACTTGAGACCACGGGATTGCACACTTTACGTATGCGAATTAAAAGTTAATAATTAAATATAAATGTTGTATTTATTTATTGATTAAACGAAATAACTAACGGACGTTAAGTAATTAATGTAATGGACTAACGGTCGTCAGATGTATTTGGAAAAGGACTAAATTGCAAAAGTTGGGAAGGTTCTGGAATCCCTTTGGGATGCCCATAACCGATAGGCCAAAGGGAGACCCAAACCCAACCCAACTTGACTCAAACTTGTTCACCAAGTTGCTTGAGTATATATACAAAACCTAGGGTGTTTGTAAATTATCTTTTGTGCTCATTGCTAAACCCTAAAAATTGTTTTGTGTGTTTCTTGTTCTAAAACCGGTCGACACCCATTCAAAGGGATCGATCCACTCTTTTCCAATAAACTAAGTTGTTTGTTTTATCAAAACTAGCATTACTTTTATTCGGTTTAGTACGTGTGTACAAGAACGTGGTAATAACACAATATTGTTATTATTCTTGGATTGAATTACAAAAAGGTAAGGGGTAATTCATATAATCCTAATTAAATCAAATTAGGGTTCTTCCATTGCTAGTTTGTAGATTTGATTCTTGTTCGGCTAAAATCAAGAAAAAGTAACGTATATTCTTTTATGTTAATTAATTGTTCATTAATAAATCCTATACGCTTCCGCTTGAATACTTTGATGTTTTGTGATTATTTATTTGATTGCCATGTTATCTAATTCCAACAAACCATAGTATAGTCAGTTGTATAAGAACTCAAAGACAAATGAAATCTTCACATCCGTAGCTATAATAAGTTGTGTACGTTTTATACTTGGGCAATATATTTGCTCTACAACAACTAATTATTCTTGTGAAATTTCTTAATTTTTGTAACTTCTATGTAACTATACGTGTAGATGAAAAAATAAAGGTTTGGAAAAATGATATTAAGTAACGATGTTAAATTAAACTAGCACCAAGTTATATTCAAGAGCTGATCTAACATTCAAAATATTCATGCAAAATCTAATAGAGAAAGAGGCCTTTTAAATATGAGTGTTCTAGCTTTGAGTATCATCAAAAAGAGTAATCTAGCTTTGAATATCAAGAAAAACACAAAAAGTTGATTAATCATACAAGTTATCGTTCACGAGATTCCATGCACAGATTTAATAATTTATGATTTATAATCGGCACATGAAGTCCCAGCACTATAACATTATACTAAACTCAACTTAGCCAACCAAGATAACTTTAGCATATAAGCTATCTTCCTTTTCTTTTTATTACCTATCTGGTATGCTCCACCAAAACCATATAATATCATGTAATGCAAGTACTTTCAAGGACTCTTTGACTATTGAAAAATGAATGTTACCATCAATACACAACCAACAAATTTTATTCCGGAAGTTTAGTAAACTTCTATTAACCCAATCAATGAAAACCATATGCAAAATGAGTTAATTATCCATAAAATGCGAAACAAGTGTGTTGAGCTAAACCCGACCCAACCCGTTGACATGTAAAAAAAGTTACCCGTTACAACCCAAACTCGTTTAGACTCAAGACCAACTCACGCATATGGCACCTGTAGATTCATAGATGTAATAAAGTTGCAAAGAAACTTACACGGTGTAAGCATGTGCAATTTAGTGCACTTGTGGGATGGTTCACACCTTGTAATGGGTTAGGAGGTACGGAGTGTACACCCATAAGGTCCATGAACACCCTGACTCTAATAGTGGTATGTATTGGTAGTGCTTGGTGAAAGTACTGTTGTGGTTAACACTGATTATCAGTGTTTTCACTGAAGCAGTACTTCAGCAGGATCAGTGTTTTCACTGAAGTGGTATCTCACTGAAGTTGTGTTTATACTGAAGCAGTGGTGTTTCCACTGAATCAGTGTAACCACTGAAAGCACTATGAAAGTACTGATATAAGTACTGATAAATGACAGTTACAACTGCATCATTATGACCACGTTTAATTGGTCATGTAACCACTAACGGCTATAATAGGGATAATTATGAGGCTATTAATGGGCCGATTAATACTCATAATTCCATTGTAATAGCTCAAGAGTAACCTCCTATATATAGGAGATCTGAACATGCATGAACAAGACACAGAAAACACTAAACACTTATAAGCGCAAGGGTTAAAGAATTGTGCCTAATTCTCTAACTGCATTTGGTCTTATCCCAAGTAGATATTCGTGATACCCAGGCATTAGGGTCGAATAGTTTACTTTGGAAAGTGATCACACGATTCCAAGTGATATCCGGTAACCACCTGGTGGTATCTGTTACTGCTGACTATTGTTTGTTTCTGCTGAAACAGTTAATCGTTTCTGCTGAAGTTGATTATCTACACCCTGATTTGGGACGAATAACCACCAACAATCAAAGTAAACTATTCAGTGATAATCAATGGCAACTGCTGCTATGAAACATATGGCTTCAAACTTTGCAAAGCTGGACAAGTTTGAAGGGGTGGACTTTAGGAGGTGGCAGAAGAAGATGCACTTCTTGCTGTCAAGCATGAGTGTGGTCTATGTGCTGACTACTCCAATTCCTGATGATGGTGGGGATGATGCTACAGTGGAGCAGATCACGAGGAGGAGCAAGTGGGAGAATGATGACTACATATGCAGAGGTCTTATTCTGAATGGTATGTCTGATTCTCTGTTTGATATTTATCAGAACTCTGAATCTTCCAAAGAACTGTGGGATTCCTTGGATGCCAAATATATGGCTGAGGATGCATCAAGTAAGAAGTTCCTTGTTAGTAATTTCTCAAATTACAAAATGACTGATTCAAGACCAGTTATGGAACAATACAATGAACTTCTTGGAATACTTGGAAGGTTTACACAACACAATATGCACATGGATGAGGCTATTTCAGTCTCTTGTGTTATTGACAAACTTCCTCCTTCTTGGAAAGATTTCAAGCATATCTTGAAACATAAGAAAGAGGAATTAACTCTGGTTGAGTTGGGCAGTCATCTGCGCATTGAGGACTCTCTCAGGCTGCAGGATAATGATAAGCCAAAGAGTAGCACTGCTACTGGACCATCTGTTGTCAATATGGTGGAGCATAACAACTCCACCAGGTACAATGACAACAAAGGCAAGCGCAAACATCATGATAACACAAGGGCGGATCCTAACAAGAAGGCAACACCTACTTGTTGGAAATGTGGCAAGACTGGTCACATTAAAAGGGACTGCAAGGGTGTTAATGTTGGTGGTAAAGCCAATGGATCAGGCACTAAAAGTTCAGGGAGTGGTGGTTCAGCCAACTCACTGAAAGGTCAGAATATGTTTAATAAGTCTTTTCAGATTTATTATGTTACATATGTATCTGAATCTTTTTATGTGCAGGATGATGATGTTGCGTGGTGGGTTGACTCTGGTGCAATAGTTCATGTGTGCAAAGATAGAAGCTGGTTCAAGACTTATGAGTCACTGAATGATGGTTCTATTCTTCACATGGGAAATGAGTCAACAGCCTTGGTGAATGGTCGTGGTTGTGTAGATCTTAGGTTTAGTTCTGGAAAGATTGTAACTTTGTTTAATGTTATTCATGTTCCTGATATAAGGAAAAACTTGGTTTCAAGTAGTGTTTTGAATAATCATGGATATAAACAAGTTATTGAATCTGATAAATTTGTTCTTTCTAAATGTGGTGTTTTTATTGGTTTTGGTTATTTATGTAATCAAATGTTCAGGCTTAATATTACCACTGACAGTGTTATTTCAGCTTTTGTGACCACATATGATCAGAGTGATTCTAACCTTTGGCATGCTAGACTTGGTCATGTTCATTATAAGAGAATGCAAGATATGTCTAGGCATGGTTTAATCCCTGCTTTTGACATGGACACTGAAAAGTGTAAAACTTGCATGTTGACCAAGATAACCAAGAAACCCTTTCAGGGTGTTAGTCGTGAGACTAAGATCTTGGAGCTTATTCACAGTGACCTGTGTGATTTGCATGCCACTCCTTCTTTGGGAAATAAGAAGTACTTTGTGACATTTATTGATGATGCTTCTAGATTTTGTTATGTCTATTTGTTACATACCAAGGATGAAGCATTAGATAAATTCAAAGTGTTTAAAACTGAAGTTGAATTACAACTTGGGTCTTTGATCAAAAGATTAAGGACTGATAGGGGAGGTGAGTACATGGTACTCAGTACTTTCAGTCTGTTGGAATAATCCATGAAATAACTGCCCCTTATACTCCTCAGCAAAATGGTATTTCTGAAAGGAAAAACAGGGTGCTGAAGGAGATGGTTAATTCCATGTTGTCCTATTCAGGACTGAGTCAAGGGTTCTGGGGTGAAGCTATGTTAACAGCTTGCTATTTATTAAATAGGGTTCCAAACAAAAGGAACAAGGTTACCCCTTATGAACTCTGGACTAAAAGGAAACCCAACCTGAACTATCTCAAGGTTTGGGGTTGTAGGGCTGTTGTAAGACTCCCTGATCCAAAGCAAAAGACTTTGGGTGAAAGAGGCATTGATTGCATCTTTGTTGGATATGCTGAGCATTCCAAGGCTTTTAAGTTCTATGTTATTGAACCTAATGAACATGTTTCAGTTAACTCAATAATTGAATCAAGGGATGCAGACTTTGATGAGAATAGATTCTCATCAGTCCCTAGACCAAGTCAGAGGATTCCTAATGGAACTCATGACACTGGTATATCAGAGGTCCCTGATGATGAACCATCAGTGGTCCCTGATGAGGTTGTGGTTCAACAACCTGAACCTGTGCTCAGGAAGAGCAAAAGGGTCAGGACTCCAAAGTCATTTGGACCTGAGTTTCAACTATACTTAGTTGAAGGCACAAGGGATGAGGTCTCAGACCAATACTCCTATTGCTTCATTGTTGAGGATGATCCCAAGACATTTGAAGAAGCAATGAAGTCCCAGGACATTGCTTTCTGGAAAGAAGCAATCAATGATGAGATGGATTCCATCATGGGGAACAACACTTGGGTGTTGGTTGATCTACCACCAGGTTGCAAACCTCTGGGTTGCAAATGGATTTTCAAAAGGAAAATGAAGGTAGATGGAACTATTGAAAAGTTCAAGGCTAGATTAGTTATTCAGGGCTTTAAACAAAAGTCAGGGATAGACTATTTTGATACTTATGCCCCTGTGGCTCGTATCAGTACCATAAGACTGCTGATTGCTATGGCATCTATTCACAATCTGGTTATTCATCAGATGGATGTGAAAACAGCTTTCTTGAATGGTGAATTGGAAGAGGAGGTTTATATGAACCAACCTCAGGGCTTCATCTTGCCTGGAAATGAAAACAAGGTGTGTAAACTGATTAAGTCTCTTTATGGACTGAAGCAGGCACCTAAGCAATGGCATCAAAAATTTGATGAAGTGGTTTTGTCTAGTGGTTATGTTCTTAACCAAGCTGACAAATGTGTATATAGCAAATTTGATGAATCTGGTAAAGGAGTCATCATTTGTCTATATGTTGATGACATGTTGATTTTTGGCACTGACCAAAATCAGGTTGACCTAACAAAGGAATTTTTGTCATCAAGGTTCTCCATGAAAGACATGGGGGAGGCTGATGTTATCCTTGGTATAAGGATTAAACATGAAAGTAAAAGAATTTCTATCTCTCAGTCTCATTATATTGAGAAGGTACTGAGGAAATTCAATTACTTTGATTGTACTCCAGTGAGTACACCTATGGATACTTGTGAGAAGCTGATGCCTAATCATAGCAAGGCTGTATCTCAACTTGAGTATTCTAGGGTAATTGGCTGCCTGATGTATGCCATGACTTGTACAAGGCCTGATATTGGTTTTGCAGTGGGAAAATTGAGCAGGTATACTAGTAATCCTAGTGCTCATCACTGGCATGCAGTTCAAAGGGTACTGAAGTATTTGAAGAGAACTATGGATTATAGTCTCTCATATACTGGTTACCCATCAGTGTTGGAAGGTTACACTGATGCAAGTTGGATCAGTAACACTGAAGACAATTCGTCTACCAGTGGCTGGGTATTCCTACTTGGTGGAGGTGCAATTTCTTGGGCATCCAAGAAGCAAACTTGCATCACCAGTTCAACAATGGAATCTGAATTTGTGGCTTTAGCAGCTGCTGGTAAAGAAGCTGAATGGTTGAAAAACTTGCTTCTTGAGATTCCATTATGGCCTAAACCTATAGCACCCATTTCTATCCGGTGTGATAGTGCAGCTACATTGGCTAGGGCTTATAGCCAGATGTACAATGGTAAGTCTAGACACTTAGGTGTCAGGCATAGCATGATTCGTGAGCTTATCATGAATGGGGTGGTATCTATAGAGTTTGTTAGATCTCAACAGAACTTAGCTGATCACTTGACGAAGGGACTGGCTAGAGACTTGGTTATAAAGTCTGCTAAAGGGATGGGTTTAAGTCCAACTTAGTCACTGAATGCTAGGATACCCAACTCCCTCCTGAGGAAACTTAGGAGCTGAGTTCAATGTGGAAAGCTGAACATTCAGTGGACTGGAGCACATGTTTATTTTACATCCCAAGGTTGTGCTCGGAACCTGCTGAAAGGAGGATGAAGTCTTTACTTCTTAATGGTTAACTTATCTTTGAAAAAGTGCTTGGCAGGAGCATGAATAAAGAGGAACCACCTATGTAAATGTTGAAGTTTTGCCGCTTCAGGAAGCTTTTGGACTTTTAGCTTTTACAACATTTATGAATTTGGATATGGACACATGGCTTGTATAGTGTCAGGAGCTTTTAAGTGTTTGAAAACTTGTGTGTAGTTATCTTCAGGTATTCAAATGGGTTGAAGGGTTCAATTCTTAGAACACCCTGATTCTCGAATATTTGAACGTGTAATTACTAAGATGGAAATTCAATCCTCAGGACATTTTCGTTTATGCACATGTTTTGCTTGATGTTTATTTTACATGCAAAGGGAGTGAACTAAATTTGGGGAGGATTGTTGGAAAATTTAGTGCACTTGTGGGATGGTTCACACCTTGTAATGGGTTAGGAGGTACGGAGTGTACACCCATAAGGTCCATGAACACCCTGACTCTAATAGTGGTATGTATTGGTAGTGCTTGGTGAAAGTACTGTTGTGGTTAACACTGATTATCAGTGTTTTCACTGAAGCAGTACTTCAGCAGGATCAGTGTTTTCACTGAAGTGGTATCTCACTGAAGTTGTGTTTATACTGAAGCAGTGGTGTTTCCACTGAATCAGTGTAACCACTGAAAGCACTATGAAAGTACTGATATAAGTACTGATAAATGACAGTTACAACTGCATCATTATGACCACGTTTAATTGGTCATGTAACCACTAACGGCTATAATGGGGATAATTATGAGGCTATTAATGGGCCGATTAATACTCATAATTCCATTGTAATAGCTCAAGAGTAACCTCCTATATATAGGAGATCTGAACATGCATGAACAAGACACAGAAAACACTAAACACTTATAAGCGCAAGGGTTAAAGAATTGTGCCTAATTCTCTAACTGCATTTGGTCTTATCCCAAGTAGATATTCGTGATACCCAGGCATTAGGGTCGAATAGTTTACTTTGGAAAGTGATCACACGATTCCAAGTGATATCCGGTAACCACCTGGTGGTATCTGTTACTGCTGACTATTGTTTGTTTCTGCTGAAACAGTTAATCGTTTCTGCTGAAGTTGATTATCTACACCCTGATTTGGGACGAATAACCACCAACAGTGCACGGAATGCAACTCGAGAAGAAGGATGAGTTAAAGCTCCTAAAAGTACTCTCAGTGTGTTGTCATACACATTCTCACGGTCTTGGGTACATAGTTTGGTGAAGTGATTACACAATAGCTAGTCGTAAGAAATTGTGTATACACTCAAATTTCACATGTTTTCGTGACCGCCAACATACTTTCTACCATAAATGAAAAACATAGCAAGTTTTAGGGGTGAGCATGAGGCGAGGCGAGAAGGTGTTGAAAAAGTCGTAGGCGGAAGTGTCGATTCTACTAGTGTTTCTTTGTTTCAGACTGCCGACTCTCTACCTATCAGTTGATAGCCTGGTGGACTAAGTCCTAAAAACTTATTATTCCATGACCGAAGGCAAAAACGAACAAGAGATTTCCGTGATATTCAACATGAACATTGACAAGTGAAATCTTCACATATCTTTTGAAATCTCTTAATCTTTGTCACTTTTATTTAACTATATATGTAGATGAAGGAATTGAGGTTTCAAACAAACGATGTCTAAGAATTTATTTTATTTTTTTTATTTTATTTTTTTTTTAATCTTTTTTACCTGGGTTCCGACTCGACATTGCGAGCCGACTAATGCCAAGGCGACTACCATTTTGGATAGCCGGAGTCATCGCTGGTGAACCTCCATTGTCATTTGAGGATTAATTTTCTCCTCAAAATTTGAACCTGGGACCTCCAGAAAGTTACCCACTTAAAAGACCAAATCCAAACCACTAATTCACCCAAAGTGGTTAAATGTCAAGAAGTGTTACTAACTTAAAATAGCACAAATTTTAGCCGCGAGGTGTTTAACGCTCAAAATATTCATATAAAAGTTTGATGCTTTAAGTACAACAAATAAAAAGCTTTTTTAACCGTGAGTGGAATATCATGAAAAATATAAAAAGTTGATTAATCATACAAGTTATCATCCGTCATATTACATGAACAGATTTAATAATCTTTCCATATTATAAGTTTATAACTGCTGAATAATAGCATAATACTAAACTCAACTAGCCAATTAACATAACTTTTAATATATAATCTATCATCTTTTTCTTTCTATTAACTGTGTGGGTTAAAAAACATTTAGTTTTGTCAAGAAAATATACTTAACTCGTACATGTAAGGTGCTTGCTTTTTTTATAGTAAGGGTTGTTTATTTACCTCCACTTATACTCAAGCTTAGCGACCTTTTTATTTTGAAATTTGAAAATCTTTTGTAAAAAGAGGGGAACAAGGTTGCTCATTTATAGTATGGCTATTCGGGTGTTGGGAACTTGATGTACTCACAAGATAACTTTAGAGCTTTAGAAATACCTAATTACCATTACACTTAATGAGCTATAGAAAATTGAAATCCCAAGGAGATGGCTTTAAGTTGTCAGGGACTAACGACGTTGTTTTGTTTGGAAAAGGAAAAGATGATCGTGCATGTTCAAGATTATTGAGGGTATGCTTACTGGTAAACATCAAATGATGCGGTAAAGATCAGATGATCGTAACACAATAACTACAAACGAAGGAAGCAAAGAAATTAAAGACAAATGAATTCTTCACATCCTTAGCTATAATCAGTTGTATATAGGGATGAGCACGGTACGAGTCCCGTACCGATCCCGTACCGAATTGGTGGTACCGATTTTTTCCCGAGCATAAATTAGTGGTACCGGTACCGTACCGAACGGGATTCGGATACCGGTACTGGTACCGGTACCGGGAAATCGGGTTTTCCCCCTTTTTTATGGGGAATTTCCCGATTTGGTACCGGTCCCATACCGAATTAGTGGTCCCGATTTTTTTCACCTTATTTCGTAGTCCCGGTACCGTACCGAATTAGTGGTCCCGACAACTTGTATACGTTTTATATTCGAACGATATATTTTCTCTAAAACTACTAATTGTTTTTGTGAAATTTCTAATTTTTGTAACTTGTATGTGAGTATATATGTTGATGAAAAATAGAGGTTTGAAACAATGGATGTGAAGAGGCGATGTTGACTTAAATCTTAGCCGCGAGATGACTTCACGTTTCAAATATTCATGCAAAAGTCACATATATGCTTTAAATCTCTCAGTTCAAAAAAAAAAAAAAAAAAAAAAAAAAAAACTTTAAATCTCACCATGTTAAAAGATATACATATAAAATTTGATGTTTTAAATTCAACAAATAAAAGGCTTTACAATCATGAAGTGGTTTCATGATTAAACTAACATGTAATGAATTCTTTGAATATCATGAATTAAACATTTTGCCAAAAACTAAAAAAGTAAACGAATTATATATACAAGTTATCCAGAAGGAGACAGACGTAAAGATTTATTCCCCTATACGTTTGTCACCTATAAGATAACATAATATTAATCCAAAACTACTAATTGTTTTTGTGAAATTTCTAATTTTTGTAACTTCTATGTGATTATATATGTTGATGAGAATAGAGGTTTGAAACAATTGATATGAAGAGGCGATGTTGACTTAAAATCGTACAAGTTTTAGCCACGAGATGACTTCACGTTTCAAATTTCTATCATATAAAAAGATATACATATAGAAGTTGGATCTAAAAAAGTAAATGAATGTATAGATTTATTCCCCTATACATTTGTCACCTATAAGATAACATAATATTAATCCAAACTTATCGACCAACATATCTTTAGTTTATAAGTTATCAACGTTTTCATTTTGTTATCTATGTGGGATAAGAACAATAATTTATCTAAAAAACATATAAATACATGTAACTATCTGCCTTTTTACAATGAGTGTTGCTTATTTACTTCCACTCATATTCAAGACTAGTGACGAGATATTTGTTTTTAAACTTGAAAAATCTTTAGTTAAAAGAGAGGGGCACAAGATTGCTCAACTTGGGATGGAGTGACGGGATGACCTTAGAGCTTTAGAAGACCTAAATACCATTACACTTATCGAGCTATAGAAAACGGAAATCCTGACGAAATGGCTTCAAGACGTCGTAGTCGTTGCTTTGTTTGGAAAAGTTAAGGAAAAGATGTTCAAAATAGTGAGGGTGGTATGTTTGCTTATATTCCTGAGATTGTGACGCTCAAGTGATATCTGGATATCAGATACTTCATGAAAAAGAATAAGTCTTCTGATGATGATGTTATCCGTGTATTTACCACCTCGTTGTTGATGCTCAATAAGGTTATGAAGTGCGGTTTAAAGCATGCATGTTTGCAACCCTGACAAGGATCTTAAGTCATTTCTTTGGCTGCCGACTCTCTAGTTATCAGTCGATAGCCTGGTGGACCAAGTCCTAAAAACTTATTATTCCATGACCGAAGGCAAAAACGAACAAGAGATTTAAATGTCTATATCGCACTAGTGTTAACAACTATCCTCCTGTATGATGTTGGTTACATTTGGGTGTCTTTTGCAGGTCTTCACTTTGTCACTTGATGTTTGGAACCTTTGTCTTCAACTCTTGATGGTTTTATTGCGTTGTCTTTCATTCGTGACATTGGATATATATATGATTTGACCGTTTGCATATGCTTTGGTACATGATGGCAAAGATGACTCAAGAGTGCAATGTTGTCTCTGTTCATAGTCTATTTTGTTGCACTGGATGCATAGTCCTCATACTTTGTCTCTCTAGGATTGTTGGTAGAGCCGTCTTTGAGGGTGTGCAATGTGGGCAACTGCTCAAGGCTCAAAAATTTTTAGCGGCCCAAAAATTGGTTTCGTTAATAATTATATGCATATGTAAGACATATTTTTCACAAAGAAAAAAGTATTTAGATGGAAAAATATCTTAAATGAGTAATATATTAAAGCATTTAGATAACTAATTGCATTATATTTTATAAACGGTGACACTTTATATATAACATTGCTTATCAAAAGGCCTCATTACATAATTTTGTTTAGGGCCCTCAAAAATTTCAACAATTCATGAGACTCTCCTAATTGTTGGCAATGAGCAAGTCGCCAATTTGGATATGTATATCAGCACCAGCAGTTTGAAAAAGGACGCGATCTCAGTAGAGGTATTGACCGGATCAATCTTGATGATTTGACTTCTTGAAGATGAAGTATTTTCAAGTGTTTTTCCAATAGAAGCTCGGAATCCACCTTCCGTGAGTTCCTTCTTTAGTGGCGAAACAAAATGATCATATTCATTTTTTCGGGTTAATTGTGTGAATAAGAGCACCAAGTTCATCCTTTGCTCGGTCAAAAATATTTGCACATTTAAAATTTTCAATCAGTGTGTTCACATCAATATCATCTCCCCTCCCATGTGTTTCTTTTCGACAGTGGGGTGAATCTTTTTTCTCAGTTCCAACTTTAAGTTATTCACTGCCACCATAATAAGCAAAACTGTAAATAGATGATACGATAATAACACATTCGGAATTTTTATGTAACTAGCATGGGTGATTAAGCTACCTTTAAAAAAATATTTTCTCATTATATTTAAACAGCAAAAATATATATATTTTATCACAAATAAACCAAGAAACTAAATTATACAAAATAAGAAATCGTTAAGCTAGGTCGCAAGAGAATCCTTATCCCATGAAACAAAGACGTGGCGAAAACTTGACACCACTTAAAATAATTGTACATTAACACAACTTCTCCAAAATAGTCAAATGTTCGTAGAGTGCTTCAACGATATGATTTGTAGCTTCTGTGTAGCTACTACATATAGATATATAATAGAGGTTTGAAACAATTGCTGTGAAGAGGGTATGTTGACTAAAAATATCACGAAAGTTAGCCACGAAGTGATCTAACGTTCAAAATGTTCATGAAGTCAAATACTTAAAATTCCATTACGATCAATATATGAATATAAAAAGGAGTGGATTTAGCTCTAAATATGATGAAAAATACAAAAACTTTTTAATTATGAGTGGATTTAGCTCTCAATATCACGAAAAATAAAAAAGTTAATTAATCATACAAGTTATCGTCACGGTGGCACAAGTATAGATTTACTGGTCTATACTTGTCAACCAACTACAATAACATAATATTACACTTAACTTAGATAAAGCATAACCTTGGTATATAAGCCACAATCCTTTTCTGTATATTAGCTATGTGGGATAAAAAACAAACATGTATCTAGAAAATATATAAGCACATCCTTAGCTATAATCAGTTGTAACGTTTGATACTCGGACGATATATTTGCTCTAAAACTACTAATTGTTTTTGTGAAATTTCTAAATTATATATGTTGATGAAAAGTAGAGGTTTGAAACAATTAATGTGAAGAGGTGATGTTGACTTACAATCGTACAAATCTTAGCCGCGAGATGACTTCGAATTCACGTTTTAAATATTGATGCTTTAAATCTCACCATGTTAAAAGATATACATATAAAGGTTTGATGTTTTAAATTCAACAAATAAAAGGCTTTTCAATAATGAAGTGATTTCATGATTAAACTAACATGTAATGAATTCCTTGAATATCATGAATTAAACATTTTGCCAAAAACTAAAAAAGTAAATGAATTATATATACAAGTTATCCTTAAAGTGAAAACCGTACAGATTTATTCATCTATACATTTGTCATCTATAAGATAACATAATATAAATCCAAACTTAATCAGCAAACAAATCTTTAGTATATAAGCTATCAACTGTTTCCTTTTGTTATCTATGTGGGATCAAAAACAATATTTTATCAAGAAATCATATAAATACATGTAACTATTTGTTCTTAAACTTGAAAAATCCTTAGTTAAAAGATAGGGGCACAAGTTTGCTCCACTTGGGATGTAGTGACGACTGACGAGATAACTTTAGACATTTAGAAGACCTAAATACCATTACACTTACCGAGCTATAGAAAATTGGAATCCCGACAAAATGACTTCAAGACCTCAGGGACTAATGGTGTTTATGTGTTTGATAATATAATGCCGTTGTAGTAGTTGCTTTGTTTGGAAAAGTTAAGGAAAAGATGACCGCATGTTTAAGACTAGGGAAGGTAATATGTTTGCTTATATTCCTGAGATTGCGACGCTCAAGTCTTCGGGCCTCAGATACTTGATGAAAAAAAATAAGTCTTCTGATGATGATGTTATATGTGTATTTACCACCTCGTGGTTGATGCTCAATAAGGTTATGAAGTACTCTTTAAAGCATGTATGCAACCCTGACAAGGATCTTAAGTCACTTCTTTGTTTCAGGCTGCCGACTCTCTAGCTATCGGTCGATAGCCTGGTGGACCATGTCCTAAAACCTTACTATTCCCTGACCGAAGGCAAGAACGAACAAGAGGTTTCCGAGCTAGCTAGTAAGAGATTTCCGAAATATTCAACATGAACATCGACTCTTACACTCCTGACCCCGGCCAAGGTTTACCCCTTGGCTTCTTATCGGGAAAACATGTAGGCTTTAATTGTCTATATCGCACTAGTGTTAACAACTATCCGGCTTGTATGCTGTTGGTTAGACTTGGGTGATTTTTGTGGGTCTGCACTTTCTCACTTGTCTTTTATTAAGTTTTGGCATTGTCTTTCTGTCGCGCGTGACTTTGGATATATATGCTTTTGTACACGATGGCAAAGACGACTCTAGAGTGCAATATTGTCTCCGCCGACAATCTATTTTAATTTCTTGCATTGGATGCATAGTCGACAAGAATAAAGGTTTGAATCTATAGTCGACAAGAATAAAGGTTTGAAACAATTGGTGATAATCTAATGTTCAAAATATTCATGAAGTCAGAAACTTTAAATTCCATATAAAAGTTTGATGCTATAAATCCAACAAATATTTTTTTTAAGAATAAGTAAACCAGCTCTAAAATATCATGGGAAAAAAAAGTTAAATTACAAGACATCGTCATGTTATCACAAGCACAGGTTAATTAATCTGCACCTATATGCACAGGACAATAACATAATATTAATCTTAATTTAGTCAACCAATGTAACTTTAGTATATAAGCCACCATCCTTTTCTTTCTATTACCTATGTGGGATCAATAACATAATACCTCTCACTCATACTTAAACTTGGCTACCTTTTTGTTTTGAAACTTGAAAAAATGATGTTAAAAGAGAAGGGAACAAGGTTGCTCAACTTGGTATGTAGTGACGAGATAACATTGAAGCTTTAGAAACACCTAAATACTAAAATACCATTACACTTAACGAGCTACAAAAATATGAAACCCGGAAGATATGGCTTCAAGATATCAGTGACTAACGGTGTTGTTCGGATATTTGATGAAAAAGAATAAGTCTCCGGATGATGATGATGATGATGTAATCCGTGTATTTACTACCGAAAAGACGTTTTTACAACAATATTGTACACATGAAATTATAATTGCGCATCTCAATTTCTTCTAACCTTAAATTTTAAAAAGAAATGTTGCCAAGATTACGAGACATCATGTCAGGAGACATGTTTTTCTGGTACTTGCTCCTTGTTTAGCCTCAATGATTCTTTAAAACTGCAATTTAACAAAACAAAATTTACAAATTCCCGCTTACACAAACCGGTTAGAGTGAAACTTGCTCTCCTGAATCTTGTACACTTTTAGCATTTGCTCATCGGTCATCGGTGTCATATCATAAGCAATTGCAAACCATTTTTCACCTTTCATTACCACTAGGCCATATCTGCAAATAATCGAAAATCTGACATAACTAACAAAACATATTATTGTCTACCAACAACTTAAATTCTCTTCAATCTAAGATAGGTATAATGAATGTCAATTATGATCCATTTAACAAGTCGAACCCTTCAACGTATTATAGATAACGGTCACTTTCCTTAAAACAATGATAGAGAACTTAAATTCATGGAATTAAAAAAAATGGACAATTTTTTTAAGACAAGGTAATGTGGACGATTAAAATGAGGCATATATTAAGGTTTTACAACATAAGCTAATCTAGTCCCAAAAAAAAACAAATTAATTCAACAAAATAAATAAGAATGATAATCTAACTTAAGCATTTAGTGAATTATCTAAGATTATTCTCGTAGTTAAGAAAAAGATAGAATTATTTATACTTGGACGATTTATTTGCTTTACAACAAATTATTATCTTTTAAAATTTGTTAATTTTTGTAACTTCGATGTAACTACACATGTAGATGATGAAAAAAATATAAGGTTTCAAACAATTAATGTGAAGAGGCGATGTTAACTTAAAATAGCACCAAATTTTAATTAATAGGTGATCTAATGTTCAAAATATTCATGCAAAGTAGGATACTTTGATGCTTTAAATCTAACAAATAAAAAGCTTTTTAAACATGAGTGATATAGCTTTGAATATCATTAAAAACATAAAAAGTTGATAAATCATACAAGTCAACGATGTTACATGCCCAGGTTTAATTATCAGAACATAGAATCCCTCGACAATAACATAATACCAAACTCAACTTACCCAATCAACGTAACTTTAGTATATAACTTGCCATCATTTTGTTTTTATTACCTATGTGGGATCAAAAATAATTATTTTATCAAGAAACTATATCAGTTGTATAAGAAATTAAAGACAAATTAAATCATCACATCCTTAGCTATAAATCAGTTGTATAGGTTTTATACTTGGGCGACATATTTGCTCTACAATAACTAATTATGCTTGTGAAATTTCTTACTTTCAGTAAGTGTTATGTAACTAATTATGTTGACGAAGGAACAAAGGTTTGAAAATTGAAACAATCGTTATGTAAATATTCATGAAGTCGGATACTTTAAATTCCATTACGATTAATGTATGCATGTAAAAATTTGATGCTTTTAATTCAACAAATAGAAAAGCTTTTTAACTATGGGTGATCTAGCTCCGAATATCATGGGAATAGATAAAAAGTTAATTAATCATACAAGTATATTACATGAACAGATTTATTATCCCGAACATGTGCTATCGAGACAATAACATTATATTAATCTTAACTTGCCCAACCAACATAATTTTAGTATATAAGCAACCATCCTTTCCTTCTGTTAACTATGTGGGATCAAAATCAACTATTTTATCAAGAAACATGTAGGGTGCCTTTTTTTTTTTTTTTTTTTTTTTTTTTTTTTAAAAAAAAATAACAATGGTTGTTTAGTTACCTTGACTCATAATCACGCTTAGCAAACTTTTTGTTTTTAAAACTTGAAAATCTTTTGCTAAAGGAGGGGAACAAGGTTGCTCATATATAGTATAGCTATTTGGGTGTTGGGAACTTGATGTTGTTGACGAGATAACCTTTGAGCTTTAGAAAGACCATGCCAACAAAATGGCTTTAAGACGTGAGGGACTCACGGTGAATGTGTTTGATAATATGATGCCATAGTAGTCGTTAATTTCTTTGTTTGGAAAATGAAAATATGATCGTGCATGTTCAAGACACATGAGGTTAGTATGCTTGCTTAGATTCATGAGATTGCAGTGCTCGAGTCTCCAGGCCTTAGATACTTGATGAAAAAGAATAAGTCTTCTGACTACTGTTTGAAGCATGTTTGCAACTGGCAAGGATCTTAAGTCACTTCTTTTTTTCAGGCTGCCGACTCTCGAGCTATCAATTGATTCCCTGACCGAACAAGAGATTTCTGAGCAAGAGATTTCCGAGATACTCAACATGAGCATCTATATAAACCTCTTTAATTAGCCTCTTATAAGGGAGAGAAAAGCTTTAATGCTTCCCCCAGTTAAGAGGCGTTAAGGGTTTGGGCCCATATTTATTCCCTATTAAGAGGAAAAGAAACACACCCTTACGCTCCTTACAACTTGGCTTCTTATCAGGAAAACATGTAGGCTTTGATTGTCTATATTGCTCTAGTGTTAACAACTATGCGGCTTGTATGTTGTTGGTTACACTTGGGTGTTTTTTGTGGGTCTGCACTTTCTAACTTGTCTTTCGTTTGTGACTTTGGATATATATGCTTTGGTACATGATGTCAAAGATGACTCTAGAGTGAAATGTTGTCTCTGTTAATAGTCTATTTTTATTGCATTGGATGCATAATTATCATACTTTCTGTCTCTCAGCTAGGATTGTTGGCAATGAGCAAGTCGCCACTTTGGATATATACATCATCACCATCAGTTTAAAAATGGAGATGATCTCGGTAGATATATTGACCTGATCAATCCTGGTGATTTGACTTCTTGAAGATGAAATCTTTTCTAGTCTTTTTCAACTTAAAATGATCATATTCATTCTTTACTCGGTCAAAAATACTTCCACCTTTGAATTATTCAGTGCCACCATAATAAACAAAACTAAATAGGTGATAAGAAAATTAGAATATTGGGATTTAATTTATATGTTTCTAACTAGCATTGGTGATTCATGCAACCTTTATCACAAATAAACCAAGAAGCTAAATTACACAACATACAAAATAAAAAATCTTTAAGGTCGCAATAGAATCCTTATCCCACAAAATAAAGACCTGGTAACATGGCACCACTTGACATAATTGGACATTTACACGGCTTCTCCACTATAATCTAATGTTCGTAGAGTGTTTCATCGATATAATTTGACCAATGATCGAAAACCAACATTCAAGAACCAAGCGAAAAAGACACGACCTTTTTTGGTCCATAGTTTCATCATTTGTTAACCAACACAAGAAATCAGATTTACATGAAATCATCACATCCTTAGCTACAATCAGTTGTTGTATACGATTTTATCCTTGGATGATATTATTTACTCTACAATATCTTGTCCGTTGATGAAATTTCTTAACTTTTGTAACTTCTATGTAACTATATGTAGATCAACAATAGAAGGAAACAATTGATGTGAAGAGGGTATGTTGGCTTAAAAGTAGCACAAATGTTAGCTATGAACTGATTGTTAGATAATAGGTTAAGGCCCAAGCCTAAAGGCTTATGGTCCATTAGGTTTAAGGTTATGTTATTACTCTCTAAGTCATGTTGTTCTATAAATAGACATGAAATCTCATTAGTAATCATACCAAAAGACATTCAATAATATTACTCTTTTGCTATCTTACACTCATTAGCAAGCAAGTGATATAACGTTCAAATAATCATGAAGTTGGATACTTTAGGGTGCGTTTGGTATCCCACTATGGGAATGGGACTATCACTATGAAAGTGATTAAAGGTGTTTGTTTAATATGAGAGGGCCCACCACTATGGTAATGAATAATAGATTTTATCCATACTCCATATACATCAAACTACCTAGGTATGGATCTTTCATAAACGAGAGACCCACTACTACTATCAAACTCATACCCATTGTGATTCATTGCACCATACCAAACGCACCCTTAGATTTTTTATGATCAATATATGCATATAAAAAATTGATGCTTTAAATCCAACATTATAAAAAGCTTTTAAACCATGAGTGATATACTTCTGAATATAATGGAAACATAAAAAGTTAACTTAAGCATACAAGTTATCGTAATGATATTAATACAAGCACAAATTTATTAAACGGTGCTGGTATTCGGTTCCATGACAATAACATAATATGAATCTTAACTTAGTCATCCCACATAACTTTAGTATATAAGCCACCATCCTTTTCCTTTTATTACCTATGTGGGAATAAAACAAACTTTTATCTTGAAAATATATAAACACATGCAAGCTATTCGCCTTTTTACATTTTTATAGTGTGGGTTCTTTAATTACCTCCACTCTACTCAATCTTAGCTTCCTTTTTGTTTTAAAACTTGAAAAAAAATGTTAAAAAAGAGAGGAACAAGGTTGCTCAACTTGGTATGTAGGGACGAGATAACCTTAAAGCTTTAGAAACACCTATATACCATTGCACTTAACGAGCTATAGAAAATTGAAATCCGGACGAAATGGCTTCAAAGCGTCAGGGACAAATGATGTTCTTTAGATATTTGTTGAAAAAGAATAAGTCATCTGATGATGATGATGTTATCCGTGTATTCACTTTAATGTTTTATATACTTTTTGTGCAGGAATCTTTAACTCTTATGGGTTTGTGTCCTTAATTATCACTGTTATTATCAGCTTGGGAGGAAATCTTGGACCATAGTTAGTATCAAAAGAACACGAAGATTCATGTGTTGGTTAATTAGAAGAAATTCTAAGGTAAGGGTTATGCTTGAAACAGGGAATCTAGTACAAGATATCAAGTTAACGACACCCAAAAATCTGAATTATAAGACATGAGGTTTGACTTCACCTGGGTCAACCGTCTTCTTTTGCCTCCCCGTTAGCAGGGCCGGCTTTTAGGGAGTGCAAGAGGTGCGATGCACAAGGCAACCGTTTTGACGAGTGCCACCAAATTTCATACACTTCTATTATATATATATGAACAAAGAAATTTAGCTAATTGGGTGGTTGTTGTTGTTGAGGAGTAATGGTTAGTTTCAAGCTAATTGGGCCGGCTTTAGGGGAGTGCAAGAGGTGCGATTTCACAGGACAACCACGAGACGGCCCTGTTACTAAGCTCAATATTGCTGCTATTGAACACGAAGAAATTTAGCTAATTGGGTGGTTGTTGTTGTTGAGGAGTTATGGTTAGTTTCAATCTAACTTGTGAAATAAACCAGATAATTCCAAAGAATTTCAGATCGTTACTCATAGTAATCACTATTCTTCTATGCCTACCAACAATCTTTTCTTCTATGTAATGTAAGTACTTTCAAGGATTCTTACGAATGTTGAAAAACAAATGTCACCATCCGTGTCCAATTCATATGGACTATGCATCATAAAACGAAAAGCATATGCCAAATGAGTTAATTATCCATGAAATGCGAAAATAAGTGTTTGGATCAGCCAAACCCAAACCAACCTAGGCAAAACTTCAATATAAATTTACCATAGATCCAATGAACCAATTATAACCATTCATTTTTTTAATGAAAAAAAATAAAATAAACATTCACTCTTTTTTTAAAAATTAAATATCTCGCAAACCGTTAATCGTTACGCGAAAAAAATTATACCATCGTGAAGAGAATTAAATTATCTTTCTATAGATATGCACTTCTATATATTTTTAACGATTTTGTTTTTCAAAATTTCGGCACAGAAAAATCATATATGATTTGTGAAAATCATATGTGATTCGATTTTTACAAATCATATATGATTTTTGCAAATCATATGTGATTTGAAAAAATCATATATGATTTGAAAAAATCACATATGATTTGATTATTACAAATCACATGTGCTTTTTGAAAATCATATATGATTTTTCTAGGCGGAATTTTTGAAAAAAAAAAATTCGAAAATATAAAGAAGTGCATATTTATAGAAAGATAATTTAATTCTCGTCGCGGTGGTGTATTTTTTGTAGTTTGAAGATTTACCGTTTGCAAGATATGTTGTTTTTTAAAAAATACTAAAAATGATCTTTTTATTAATTTTGATCAAAAATGAATGGCTAAGATTGATTTATTGGATATATGGCAAATATGATATCTCAACTCAACCAACCTATTGACATCTATTTTATTTAATAAAACACAGTTTTTAGCATGACTCTTCATAAATGTTTTCCTAAAATACCTAAGCATCACAATGTGCCACGTGTCTTAGAAGAGTCTTGAGGGTTTTTAAAATTAGTCCCGCTTTTATATTTCTATCGTGACTTTAGGAAGGTGTTTAACTAATTTGTAAATCCATTAATTATTGCAGCTCTGAAATATAGTCATTAAAAGTTTCCTTTTAAATAAGTTTTTTTTTTTTTTTTTTTTTTTTTTTTTTTTTTTTTTTTTTTTTTAACTAATCCCTTTTAGATAAGCTTGATAAAGGTTTGTTATGACTTCAAATAAATCTCTTCATCTTTATATTGCAATTCAAAAGTTTGTTTGATGTATATCCGATTTTCCTTCTGCTATTTTCTGTTCTCATGAACATTGATCAATTTTGTTTCTTCGATTTAGTACAAGGGTTGATATCAAGGTGAATCGTCTCATAAACTAAGCGCTCTCGCGCTTCAATTTGTGGATGTAGACACTGTCGAGTATGGTCTCTTCTTACAACGGTATTTTTGAAATTTATCATTCTGCCGCAATTTTTTGTTTTTGTTTGAGAATTTTTTGTCAGTTTGACCTTTTTGCTTGGTCTCTTCCTGTGGCTGTTATTGAACCACCCTCACATTACTTAATATTATGTTATTCTTGATGGGTGTATAGGTGCTCGGGGCATATTAATGATGTGGAAACAACCGATGGCCACATGGGTTATGGTTTCTTCCGTATATGCTTTCAGTGCATCTAGGTGCGTCCCATTCACGAGATATTGTCTTTCTATGTATATGCATGTACGTATGTATGCTGATATGGCCAAACATCAGGTAAGGTATGGTGTCACGCTTGAATGGTATACTTGCGTGTGTCATCATTATACGGGAAGATGCTGATATGGGCAAACAAGAGGTTGGTGGATCTCATCACGCCGACGTTTATGACTTTAAGAAACAAGCTATTTAGAGTCCCTTATCATAACATCGATTGGAATGAAGCATACAATCTATGCACAAAGGTTAGTGTATTTTCTTAAATATTGGTGTCTTTTAGTTTATTTTCAGCATTCTTCACATTTACAAATTCACTGTATGTGACAAACATTCATTGAGGTATTCTTATTTTAATTAATCAATTTCTTTAATTTAGGGTGCGTTTGGTTTGGATTCTTGAATCACTGTCGTTATGAGTTTAGATATAGGGTGGAATGCAATCGGAATGAGTTTATGAGTTTAGATATAGGGTGTTCCATCTTCGGCCTTTGGCTCATGCACTAACTATTTTATGATGTTTCTATTTTATTCCAGGGAATACAAGTTACCAGAAACAAGCCACATCCAATGCATATCTCCATCAAAAAGCTACTCAGTAACCGATTTGCTATCTAGGTAATAGAGTTTGATATTTGCTTCTGAAACCGTTTGACTATTCATAAATTGGTGGCAAAAGGGTGGGTCTGGCTGGGTACCGTTGAAAAGGGTTTTGGGTCAAAGTGGGCATATATTTTGGTAATCGGGCGGATTTGCTATCTAGGTTTTGGGTCAAAGTGGTCATATATTTCTTAAGGCTTCAAGAAGCAGTTCGAAAAACAGGTAACTGAATGATCCATGGTATACTCCAGTGGATTTAAGCTTGGCACCCTTTTTATTTGACCAGTTTCACCCATACAAGTTTCTTTAGTATTTCAAATGCTGCACGGTGTCAACGGTAGTGTAATCGTTTCACTACTTGGAAGTTTCATGGCACAATTATGAAATCAAAATTTGAGTAAAATATACCCCAATGTATTAAGTAGTTGCCTATTTTATTTTCTAGATGCCAGATTCCATTGTGTTGAATCGTTGTAGACGAGGAAAGATGTGTATGAGTAAAGGTGTTCATCTAGCGTTGTTGTTTCACGATGCATAAGTTGGACCATAGGTGGCTTGCATTAAATAGTGTATTCTTAGTTATAAATAAAGATGTATTAACGTCTTGGTAGGGTAACATTTCAAAACATGTCATTCCTGGTGTGGGTTGAAACGTGTCTAGAACTAACAGATTCCAAAATTCTTGAACAGTTTTTAAAGGTTTTAAGGTCAAAAGTCAGGGTAAAAAGTCCCTTTAATCCCAAAATAAACAGATTGCCATCATTGAGGGTAATAGAGTGTTGGTTTATATGGTTTTCTTGAGTGTGTATATATTATCAATTGTGCTACAATTCAAGTGCGTTGAAGTTTTCAGAGAGTTTTATCAAACAAAAACAAGCACAGGAAACTTATATGGATATACTCATTGGGTACCGCAATATAACGGGAAATTCGATGCAAACACTATGGAGCTGATTGTGACAACCTACCAGGTATCTCCTATAAAGCTATATTTTAATTTTTTATTTTCTGACCCAAGGCCTTGCGACCAGTTGTTGCTCATCCTCTAAAGTCACTACTTCTGAGTTTCGACATAAAATGCTTTTGATCCTACTAATGGCCCTGCCCGTTTACCTTCTATATCTTTTAATGACGTTTTGTGATCGTAATTCACGCTTTGGTTATTTCTGGAAACTGGACAAAAAAAGTTTTTGTTTCTCAGCCCAACCCAGTCCGTACTAATAATGACCCTTTTTGACCCAAAATCCAACCCTACCATCTTGGCTCCTCTGCTTATTGATATATAAATGAAAGTGTTACACATCACTTAAATAAGAGACACATATTGTCATAAGTTGTCTTATTTAGTTATACCCGATTTTGTTTTCACTTTGTTTTGTTTTCATATTTTTTGTATATTATATTGCACTGCAGGTGGCTAAATATACAATTGGGTTATGATGCAAACAACCTCGTCAACGGGTTAGACACTTTTCCAGTATATTTGTTATTGAGTGGAAAGAATGGTTCATGTTTTATATTGAATAAGTGAAATTCAGAAATGCCAAAAAGGAGATGGTGCAATGAGTTAAACAGTGCACACGAACGAATATATGTCATAGTATATTCTATATGGACTATAAGACCTTTAAATCATTTTAGTGATGAAAAGATTATTACTTCGATAATAAAAAAATTAGATTCATATTATGTACTATATACATGTTTTACTCTAATACAGTTGTAAACAAGTAGGGTTAGATCAGTTGGTAAACCCCTTGCCTCTCAACCGAGAGGTCAGGGGTTCGATCCTCACTCCCTACAAAAGGCCGGAGCAAAGTCACAGGAAACGCTGACTAGGTCGCGTTCCACGTTCCGGATCGTTCGTACCCAAACGTGGTACGATCGCGATCCGGATCGCTCGGAATCGCGATCCGGATCGTTATTTTCGGCGTTCCCAAACATCATCAATCGCCGTACCGAAGTCTACTGGTTCGACGTACCAAAACGAATCGGTACAGCGCACCAAAATGAATTAGTACAGCGTACCTAAACGAATTGGTACAACAAACCAAATTTTAACCAATAATTACTTCAACTAATTTAATTTTATTCACTTATGATATATGTCCCTAACAATCTTTTGAATATTAATATATCATATGGATATTTGGCTTATACTTATCGTAATGTAGAAATGTAATATTATTATTAATATGCTACATTGCACTGAATCGGGTACATCGTACCAAGTTTTATGGTACATCGTACCAAGTTATATGGTACATCGAACCAGAGCGTACCGTAGCGTTCCGAAATGAGCCTACCCCCCGTCGTACCATATTTTAGGGACCTAGCGTTTCCCGTTCCCGTTTCCCGTTCCCGTACCGAAGCGAACCGCGTTTCGTGTGACTTTGGGCCGGAGGTCCTTTCTACCTTTGGTAGAACTGGAAGCAGCCTCTCTACCTTAGGTAGGGGTAAGGCTGTCTACATCTCAACCTCCCCCATACACCGGAAACGGTATTAGGTACCCATAACCCGTGAAAGACGGCATTGGGCGTTACTTTTTTTTTTTTTTTTTTTTTTTTTTTTTTTACACTAATACATTTGTAAAATGGGTCAAACATGGTGTTGAACAGTCGAAGTCACTGAACACTTTTTATCCTTTTATCTATTTGACTAATACGTAACAAATTTTTTTTTTAGATATGAAAACTATTTTGTTAGTCTAATATTCTAGATATTTGAATTTGACTCAATTTTTTTTATAGTTTTACCTTTACGGCCCATGGGACATGTAGTGATCCATTTGCCTTTTATAATTTATGTCACTACAATTTTATTTTCCTTCATTTTTTGTTGCCATGGTTGCAGCCTGCAAGTTATGGTGAATGAAGATTCTTATAACAAATTATCAAATTATTAGTAACTTTTTCTTTATTGTTGTTATTTCCCCATTTAAAAAAGAAGGTTGCCTTTAGTGTTTTTTATAGTTATATTTTCATTAACATAGATTTTTGGCTAAACAGATGAGTTGTTGATTTCAATAGATGTCTTAAAATAGACAAGTTGAATTGGGTTGTGTCTTTTACGAATAAATTATGCATATCCCTAAGAATAACCATAACAAAATACCATCATTTTTCATATTACTAAGTCAGTTGAGGATGTGGTGTTAAAAAATTTCGATTACAGTTTGAGGCATCGTAACCCAATAAACGATTTATTTTCTTCTAGAATTTATTTTTTAAAGATTTTTATTTTGCATTTTCGACCATTAAAATTTAAAACATAGGCTAAATTTTAGTTACATTTACCTGATTTCACCATCTTATTATGTGTCAAACTAGCCATTCTTACTGCGGAATGCATTACCCAACCACGAACTTAAATTGAAAGTGGGTGTTTCGATCATATTGTTACGAAACATTGATCATCCAATGGTTTGTGCAACAAAAAACGACTTCGTATGGATCGTTTGATGAAAAGTTGCATTGACACCGCTATAATCAATAGAAGCCATTTTGGTAAGCGAGTGCTTATCACAGGCATGAAAATATCACCTTCTGATAAACGTTTTCCGTTAAAAATTGTAAGGAAGCAGTTCCCCGTGTGCGTCTCTTAGGCGATGACAATAAACAAAAGTCATGGATAATCACTTGGTCAAGTCGGTTTGTATTTGCCACAACATGTTTTTATACATGGCCAACTATATGTAGCCGCATATCACGTTAGAAGCAAAAAAGTATTGAAGATGGTTACACAATTTATGATCACATCTACATGTACACGTATATCGCATTCATAGAATAAAGGATTAAAGATGTTTATTTTATCTTTTGGGAGTTTTTGACTATCATATTTCATATAATGTATGTTTGATGATTACCAGTGTACACTTTACATTTGTTTGTCCATATGTGGTTCTTTCTAATTTATAACTTCATAATACGCAATATTATTTACTGTATTCTTCAACATTACTTAAAAATACCCGTGAATTTCACGGATCTTTTAGCTAGTAATGACATCTAATAAAGTTACATGTTTTAATCCAAGTTCGTATAGACCCGACCCAACTTATTGACATTTATGGGTTTCATTGTCCAACAATTTTTACAATGAATAAATCAAAAAATATTGGCACACAGACGAGTCAATTTTTAATGCTAGTTTTTAATTTACTCCACTGAAACTTAGCTGTCTGATTTATTTGAAACATGAAAATCCTTTTTCTAGAAGATAAGTGACGAAAAACTACTTCTACCTTACGGTTTGATTTTGGAACCAAAATAAAATTGAACCTCTTAATATTTGTAGTTTTTAATTTTTATTTGGTACAAATTAACACGATGAATAACCCAAGTAGAGAAGACATTGTTTTATAACAAGCTAGTAATTAACAAACAAGCTAAGTTATACAAGAAGCATTTAATTAGCTAACTGTATAAGTTAAATGCTTTTTAACCACAAAAAGCTTTAAAAAAAAAAAAAAAAAAAAAAAAAAAAAAAAAAAAAAAAAAAATTACCTATAAAGTGTATTCACAAAAAGCTATACAAATTAAAAGTGTATAAAGTTATTTCTTTGAATATCATAAACAAAATTGTTTTAAGATAACTACCAAAATTTAACGATGAATATAAAAAGTTTTTAGAGAATCACAAAAAGTTAACGATAGATAAAACCCCTTTCAAAAAACAAAAAAATTTATAAGTCTTACAAGTTATCGTTCATGAGAAATTGAGAACACCATAAACGCGCTTTTGTGAGCAATAACATAATAGTAAGAGCATTAGGTGTCATCTCGCCGTCCACTTTCGTCGCCACCGTGTCACCCTCGTCGTGCTTCGTCGTCACACCGGCTGGGCTCGCCATGGACGAGCTCTTCGTCTGCACAATGAGCTCCAACTTCTGACACAACCAAAAACCAAACGGATATATTTTAGTTTTCAAAAAATTATATCCGTTTTCAACGGATACTTTTACTCTTTTTTTTTTAAACTTATACTACCCCTACAAATAACATACCATAGCCACCATTTTTATCATCTTCATCTCCTCCATCTTCATCAACTTTCTATATCTTTAGTTCAAAAAAAAAAAAATCCCACAATGTCTCAAAACCCGAATGACAAAGGGTATTTCACAAACCTACTACATTCAAACCCACCACAATACGGGGGTTCTTCAAACCCGCCCTCCTCGCAAAATTCTAACCCGTCTCCTCAAGAAATTTTTCTTAACCAACAATATGCGTTTCAACAAGGGTTCGCAAGTTACCCGCCCGATTTACATCACCACAGTTTTTTAACCCGTTACAACCTCCACAGTTTTTTAATCCGTCACAACCTCCAACGTTTCCCCAAATGGAATCACAACCGTCCGGTTCCCAATTCAAAGTACCAAAATCACGTGAACCGGCCAAAGGTAAAGGGAAAAAGACGAAGGCAAAAAAATCAAAACAAGTTGTGGACTTGGACGTAGACGGTGACGAAGATTTGGAAGTCATAGGCCAGGCAGACAGGAGGGAAGTAAAGCAAGGTTGAAGAAAGGTTGCTTGCGCAATGTTGGATAGAAATTTCACAAGATCGAGATATGGGAATGACCGTTCTGAAGATTTCTTTTGGAACGACATTATGGACATGTTCAATAATCAGACCACCTATGACCAGCGTACCAAAAATATGATCACCAGTAAATGGTCGAGGATTAACGGTGATTGCCAAAAATTCAACGCTATTTACAAACATTTGCAGCGTCGAAGTGGTGAAAATGACCACGATCATCTCGAGAATGCGATACTGAACTTTGAGCAACGTTTTGCTGGGAAGGAGTTCGGGTATGTTCACACTTGGGATATTTTGAAAAATTACCCGAAGTGGGATGCCGAAGAGCCGATTGGCATTACATGTCTCGAGGATATATTCGGCCTAGACAAACGACCTCGTCCTCAAAGAGATGGCGGCAGAAAGAGTCGAGCTGCAAAGAAACAAAAGTCAACTTCAACGTCGAGCGCTGCGAGCTCCAGTGGGAGTCAATCGAGTACTTTTTCGGGACATATATCCGAAAAATATGCTCAAAAAGCTGACGATCAAATGGCTTGTTACGAGGCGAGGCGGGAAAAGGAAATTGTTGCGTTAGAGGTGAAGGAGATGAAGTTTCTCATGCTAAATCCCAGTTTGACCGATGACCCGACATTAACTTACAAACTGTCATGTATTTGTTAGCATAAGAAAAATGCATTTTTAAGAGCGCTCCTTGTGGAGGGTCGTGTTAATGGTTGTAGTTTGTGAGGGTCGTTGTGATCACTGTTGATCGAGATTGTTGTAGTTGTAGAATGATATAATGAGAGAATAATATTTATTATTGATCGATTGTAATTGATTGTCTGTCCAATACATGATTACATGCCAACTATATACCACAAGTCGGTATATTCTAGAAATGGGCTAAGATGGGCTTGGGCCCGTACAATGATATAGGCTAACACTCCCCCGCAGTCCGAGCGGCAAAATCGCGAAAGCTCGGACTGGAGTAGTAAAACTAGAAAAGAAAAACAAATAAACAATATAACCTAAAACGAAAGTTGGTTCTAAAACTTCAACCCCCAAAGAACCTTCCAAACAAACGGGGCGTGTTTTTTCATAGAAAAACATAAAGATCCACTACTTTTTTTTTTTTTTTTTTTTTTTTTTTTTTTTTTTTTTTTTTTAGGATAGAGAATGGAGGTGAGGAAAGTGTCTGGTGAAGGTGAGCAGATGAGAAGGCAGCGTAGCAGGTGAGAAGACAGTAGAGGTTGAAAGGAGATTTTTTTTTTCTTTTTTTTTTTTTTTTGTTAACAGTCGTCTCGGGAATTGATACCCTGGATTCGACACCAACAAAAGTCGTCTCGGGAATTGATACCCTGGATTCGACATAAAACAAAAGTCGTCTTGGGAATTGATACCCTGAATTCGACATAAAACAAAAGTCGTCTCGGGAATTGATACCCTGGATTCGACATAAAACAAAAGTCGTCTCGGGAATTGATACCCTGGATTCGACACCAACAAAAGTCGTCTCGGGAATTAATACCCTGGATTCGACATATAAATAACTTTTTTTTTCTCACAAAATACATCGTCGAAAAAAAAAATACTTATTGGCTGCTATATTTGTCACTTTATCAAAGTGAACACCACTACACTTGGTGCTTTCTTTTCCATGTTATCAATGATATAAGACACAACAACCCACTTTTCTTTTCTTTATTCCAACAGAAAACCAATAACAAAAATGTTGACCAATGAGTTCGGTGACCATGAAGACAGCCTCCACAAACTCACTGAAGATGATAACGATGATGACGTCATCGAAGTCTACGAAGAAGACCATCAACACAGATCCTTTACCATGACTATATGTTGGTGCCAATGAATAACCGAAACCATCCAAACAACCACCAAATACATACGAAATATCACCAAAACCACGCAACCCCCGTGAGTATGTTCGGTTCTGGTTGGATCTAACGGCAACGGTAACGGGAACGGAAGGAACGTGTTTACAGGTATAGAGAAGAGATCGGAGGAGCGAAGGAAGGTTTGGAAGAAAGTAATAGATCGGCCCTCCGAACCTCCGGCGTGTAGCCGGCGGCCGGAGGCGGCGGAAGCAGTGTGTTTAAAGTTTTGAGGTAAGACCGATAGGCTCTGAAACCATGTAGAAAGATATAATGAGAGAATAATGTTTATTATTGATCGATTGTAATTGATTGTCTGTCCAATACATGATTACATGCCAACTATATACCACAAGTCGGTATATTCTAGAAATGAGCTAAGATGGGCTTGGGCCCGTACAATGATATAGGCTAACAGTAATTCCTAGCATCTTGCTAGTCTTAATTTTTATAAAGAGCTTTGATACATGGGCCTAACTAAAAAGGCCTAAAAAGAGACCTAATGCATAAATGAATTGTACAGTACTGTTACTCTACAATTCATTTATGCATTAAGTCTCCTTTTAGGCCTCTTTAGTTATGTCCATTTATCATTTTCCTTTTATAAAAATTATTGCCTTTTAGAAAAAAGTTATAATTTTCTTAATGAATAAAATTGTTGAGAGAATAATTTGTAAATTGTAATATTTAAAAAGTGGGTCCAACAAAGATGGTGTTAGTTGGTGTTATGATAAGAGAGGGTTTTTTTTTTTTTTTTTTTTTTTTTTTTTTTTTTTTTTTTTTTTTAAGTTTTGGTGTTAGAAATAATGTGACGCTAACATGGCGAGATTTTTCTGTTGAGTTGTATTTTTATTTTTCACATAGACTCGAGCATTATTTATATCTAGAAGACTTTGAACTATGGTCATGGAACATTCTATGTACTATTTTCATTATTTGTCAATACCAACTTGTAAGATCGATATTGTTCTCATCATCGTGTGTCCTTCATAATTTGTACTATTTATAACATGTTCCAAAAGAAAATAAAAATACAAGTTGACTTTGATCAGGGCCTATCCAAGTTTGTTTATTAGCATGGTTTGTATTTAGTCTATTGTTGATTCAACTTTTTACTTATCAATTGATTGCGTTATCCTTTTCAAGCAATATTGAAGACTAGCTTTGAGAAACTTGGATAGTTATAAAACTCTTTTGTGAGAGTTATAATTGACACATGTGTGCTCTAATCTCCGGATCTAGTCATAACCATAGTATAATCAGTTGTATAAGAAATCAAAGACAAATGAAATCTTCACATCTCGCTTTATACTTGGGCTATATATATCTTCTCTACAACAACTAGTTATTCTTTTCAAATTTCTTAATTTTTGTTGCTAATTCAAAGACGAAACAAACAATCAAAATCAAACAAACTAAGCAAAAGTTTTATTCAAATTATCAAACCAAATACAAAACCAAATCCGAAGATACCAAATACAAAATTCCAATTCAAAGATACCGATTTCTAATTCAAACGGTACCAAACACAAATTTAAAAGGTACAACTTCCAAGTCAAAAGGTAAAAAAAATTCTAAAGCTACTAATCTCTATTTATAGGGAAAACTAAACATCATAAATTAGTTTCCTGATTCCAAACAAAGTTGTAGGACAAGTCACACAAATTACCAAATTTACCAAACAACCTCTAAAATTTAAGTCATTTTTCTAGCAATTTTTGTAACTTAATGTATAGTAACAATACATGTAGATGAAGGAATAGGTGTTTCAAACAATTATGTGAAGCAAAGACGGCATGTTGACTTAAAATAGCACAAGTGTTAGCCAGGAGGTGATCTTACATTCACAATATCATGAAGTCAGATACTTTAAATTCCATTACGATCAATATATGCATATACAAGTTTGATGCTTTAAATCCAACAAATAAAAAAGCTTTTAACTATGAGTGATCTAGCTTTAAATATCGTGAAAAAAAATAAAAAGTTAATTAATCATACAAATTACCATGATGCTCATATCCGATACAATTTAATATTCGTAACACATACAATCATCACAATAACATAATACTAATCTTAACTTGGTTAGTAAACATAACTTTACTATATAAGCTACCATGTTTTTCTTTCTAATACCTATGTGGGATCAAAAACAATTTTTATCAAAAAAATGTTTACACATGTAAGTACCTCGAGTCATACTCAAGCTTAGCTACCTTTTTTCTTTTGAAACTTGAAAATATTTTGTTAAAAAGAGGGGAAGAAATTTGCTTGTATATAGTATAGCTATTTGAGTGTTGGGAACCTGATGTTGTGACGAGATAACTTTAGATCGAGCTTTAGAAAGACCATGCCAACGAAATGGCTTTAACATGTTGAAATAGGAAGATCACGTGTGTAGCACATGCCCAGTTCAAATAAGTCAAACGCGCCCTTAACCAACAATAACTACTTTCCCTCCTCCATTTGAGCTTTAAATACGCCATTTCACCTCGGTAGTTAATTAGACTAGATGATATCCTTTCTTTCTTTCCTCTGTAATTGAGTTACACTTGTGACAACCACTATCTTTTTCGTTCAATAAAACACTTAACCTCGAGTTCATCTTCTTGATTTGTGAATTCCAGTTACTTGTTTGTGATTAACTTCCAATCTATAAAGGGTTCTAGTTAAGAACGTTACATGATATGATATCTTAGTAGTCGCTAATTACTTTGATTGGAAAAGGAAAAGATGATCGCGCGTGTTCAAGATTCATGAGGGTAGTTCGTACGTGTGCTTATATTCCTGAGATGACAGTGCTCGAGTTAGATAATTTTGAAAAAGAATAAGTCATATGAGTACTGTTTGAACCATGTTTGCAACCCTGGCAAGGATCTTAAAAGTCACTTCTTCAATTTGTTTCAGGCTGCCGACTCTCGAGCTATCAGTCGATAGCCTGGTGGACCTTGCCTGAAAACTTATGATCCCTGACCAAACAAGAGATTTCTGAGCAAGAGATTTTCTAGATACTCAACACGAACATCGACTCTTACACTCCTGACCAGGTTTACCCCTTGGCTTCTTATCAAGAAAACATGTAGGCTTTAATTTTCTATATCGTACTAGTGTTTACAACTATCCGGCTTGTATGGTGTTGATTATACTTGGGTGTTTTTTGAGGGTGTTCACTTTCTCACTTGATGTTTGGAACCCTCGTCTTTTATTAAGTTTTGGCATTGTCTTTCATTCGTGACTTCGGATATATATATGCTTTGGTACATGATGGCAAAGATGCCTCTAGAGTGCAATGTTGTGTCTGTTAACAGTCTATTTTGTTGCGTTAGATGCATAGTCGTCATACTTTATGTCTCTCTTGGATTGTTGGCAATGAGCAAGTCACCACTTTGGACATATACATCATCACAATCAGTTTAAAAAAACATGATCTCGGTAGAGGTATTGACCTTAATCTCAATGATTAGACTTCTTGAAGTTGAAATCTTTTCTAGTCTTATTCCAATAGAAGCTCGGAATCCACCTTCCCTCAGTTCCTTCTTTGGTGGCGTAACAAAATGACCATAGTCATATGTCTGCTAAATTGTGTCAATAAGAGCACCAAGTTTGTCCTTTGGTAGGTCAAAAATACTCACACCTTTAAAATCGCTAATCGGTGTTCACATCAAAACTATAAATAGCTGATACGATAATAGCATATTCGGATTGTATTTAAACAGCAAATATATATATTTTATCACAAATAAACCAAGAAACTAAATTATACAAATACGATATAAGGAATCGTTAAGGTCGCAAGAGAATCCTTATCCCACAAAACAAAGAACTGGCGAAAACTTGGCCCCACTTGAAATAATTAGACATTAATTAACAAGGCTTCTTCACAGTAACTAATGTTCATAGAGTGTTTCATCGATATGATTTGACCAGTGATTAAAAACCAACATTCAAAAACCAAGCGAAAAAGACACAATCTTTTAGTTCGATAGTCTCATCATTGTTAATTAACCAGCACAAGATATCAAATTTAGATGAAATCATCACATCCTTAGCTACAATCAGTTGTTAAAACAATTTTATCCTTGGACTATATTATTTACTCTACAATATGTTATCATCCTTGTAAAATTTCTAAACTTTTGTAACTTATGTGTAACTACTACATGTAGATAAATAATAGAGGTTTGAAACAATTGCTGTGAAGAGGGTATGTTGACTTAAAATTGCACAAATGTTAGCCAAGAGGAAATCTAACGTTTAACATATTTATGAAGTCGGATACTTTTAGATCCAATAATTAAAAAAGCTTTTATTTATGAAAAAAATAAAAATTGATAAATCATACAAGTTATCACTCAGATAAGGCATGCACAGATTTATTAACCCGTCCATACGATACCGGGAGGATAACATAATATTTATCTCAACTTAGCCAATCAACATAACTTTAGTATATAAGCCACCATCCTTTTCTTTCTATTATCTATGTGGGATAAAAACAAACTTTTATCCGGAAAATATATAAACACATGCAAGTTATCTACCTTTTTACAATGAGAGGTTCTTTATTTACTTCCACTCATACTCAATCTTTGCTACCTTTATGTTTTGAAACTTAAAATAAAAATGTTAATAGAGAAGGGAATAAGGTTGCTCAACTTGACATGTAGTGACGAAATAACTTAGAGCTCTAGAAACACTTAAATACTAAAATACCATTACACTTCTCATTACGATCAAGTTGCGGGTTACCAGTTGCCTCATAAATTCCGGAGCACTTTTTCCTTATTGCGTTCAGAATTTCTATAGTAAGCTCAATTGTGTTTCAATCAACCAATGAAACTAGAAAATATGTATTGTAGAATCTGAGAATTTGTGTATAAATCTTTTCTTAAAATGATACCAGTACACATTTAAGATAGTAAACTGGTATGAATTTGTTTGATCTTTTCAGATAAAATTTATAACTACATGTTTTTAAGCTATGATAAAATATGCTACCGTACTTTGGAGACACTACATCATGTGGCTACTAAAGGGTCATGTTTTGGTTAATCAACATGTGTTTGAACATTAATGGCCAATTGTGAATACTTAAAAAACAATATGCAAGTGGCTAGTAAAGGACTAAAGGACCATTTTGTGGTTGATCAACATATGTTTGTGGTTAGGTTAAACCGAAAACCGATTAATCATTGAACCGAAAACCGACTGAGTCATTGAACAGGAGAGTCACTAGTGGTTTCCTTATTGATGATGATGATGATTCAGTAAAGATCTTCAAGGTCACTCTTAATATATGTTGTTGTGGTGCTGGCACCTTCGGAAAGATTTATAATGTGGATTTGAAAATTTAAGAAAAGAAAATTGTCAAATGAATCAACTAGGTAGTGGTCGGAATCAAACAACAAGGTGTGGCACTTTTTTTGGAAAGAAGAAGGATCGGAAAACATGTACACAAAGTGGAAAAGGGAAAGGTGTTATCAGTATTAATGATGAATGTTCTTTCAATTAATGCCCGTGGGATTTGTGGCTCGAAAAAGAGGAAGTGGATAAAAAACTTGTGCTTTCAGCATGGAGTTTCGTTTTTAGGAGTGCAAGAAACGTTAATGACTAAAGTTAAGCTCTTTCATTTGAAGTCTATGTGGGGAAATTATCAATTTGATTTCGCGTGTAGTACAGCTCGAGGACATTCAGGGGGGATAGTTTCTTTGTGGGATACGGCGGTCTTCGTTAAATCTAACATTCATTGTGGGATTAACTATGTTATAGTGGAAGGTATTTGGTCGGGAATTAGTGATAATTGCTTCCTCATAAATGTGTACGCCCCGCAAGATGTGGAAGCTAAAAAACGATTGTGGGAGGATATCACTCGATTCTTGAGTGATAAATCTGGACATTTTATTTTATTTGGAGACTTTAACGAAGTGAGGAATGAGTCTGAAAGATTCGGGTCGCTGTTTAATTCTCAAGGTGCAAAAAATTTTAATGAATTTATTAGTCAGTTGGGTTTGCTGGATCTAAACATAGGAGGGCGAAATTTTACTTGGATGAATAAGATGGGAACGAAAATGAGCAAACTTGATAGGTTCTTGCTTTCTGAAAGCGTGCTTAATGCACTCCCGAACATGACTGTGGTAGCATTGGATCGTAAGTGGTTGGATCATATTCCAATCTTACTTCATTCCAATAAAGTTGACTTTGGTCCCACTCCATTTCGATTATTTCATTCATGGTTAGAGATTGAGGAATTTAATGATGTGATGGTAGATAGCTTTAATTCTTTTCAGAATGTTCATGGCTCGGCTTTGGTTAACCTTAAGAATAAATTGAAACACATCAAAGGGAGCTGTAAGGCGTGGCACAAGGATTTCAAAGAGAAGAAAAATGCTCATCATAAAGTTCTATGTAGTAGTATAGGGGAGGTAGAGAGAAAGATGGATGAAAAATGTGCTTCCCAATATGAGGTATCTCAAAGATTGATGTGGATTCAAGAGCTTCAGGAGATGGAGCGGTTAGAAGATCTAGACGTTGCTCAAAAAGCTAGGATCAAGTGGGAGGTAGAGGGTGACGAGAACTCGGCATTTTTTCACGGTTTACTGAAACAAAGACGTCGTACTCAAATGGTACAAGGAGTGATGGAAGATGGTGAGTGGCATACGGATCCTGAAAGAATAAAAAATGTGTTCAAAGAGTTCTATAGCAATAAATTTGCTACTATTAACCCGTGTATTCCATCTCTTGATCGGTCCAGATTTACACAGTTGAATGATCAGGATGTTGTTTTTCTTGAAAGGCCGTGTTCTCTTGAAGAAATAAAAAAATGCGGTGTGGAGTTGTGGCAGTGAGAAAGCTCCTGGACCTGACGGTTTTTCTTTTAAGTTTATCAAGAAGTATTGGGAGGTAATGCAATATGATATCTTCAATTCTGTGACGGAGTTTTGTAATCACAGTAAACTGCCTCTTGGAAGCAATGCTTCTTTTATATCTTTAATTCCAAAGGTTCTGAATCCTATTTTTGTCAAAGACTATCGTCCTATTTCATTGATAGGTTTACAATATAAAATCATTGCAAAAATGTTGGCATTAAGATTGTCGAGGGTTGTTGGTAAGCTGATTAGTAGTGAGCAATCGGCTTTTATAAAAGGGAGACAAATTCTTGATGGACCGCTAATGGTAAGTGAGGTTATGGAGTGGTATAAATCGAAGCATAAGAAGTTAATGGTGTTCAAAGTCGATTTTGAAAAGGCGTATGACTCTTTATGTTGGGAGTATCTTGATTATGTTATGATGCAGTTCGGGTTTGGGTGTTGTTGGAGAAATTGGATTAAAGAATGTTTGTCTTCGACCAGATTGTCTATTTTGATAAACGGGAGTCCAACGGATGAAATTTCTATGTATCGAGGGTTACGTCAGGGAGATCCTCTATCTCCCTTTCTCTTTATTCTTGCAATGGAGGGGCTTCATTTATCAATTCAAAAAGCTGTGGAAGATAAACAGATTACAGGGGCGTTTGTGGGGAAGAATAAGTTCAATATTTCACACTTATTCTATGCAGATGATGTTGTCTTCTTATCAGAATGGAATGCCAGGGAAGTAGATGGAATTTTACAAGTGCTTAATGATTTCCATGCAGAATCTGGTCTTAAAATTAATATTGGTAAGTCTAATTTGTATGGAGTTGGTGTTAATATGGAAGATGTTTCCAACATGGCGCGTGCATCAAGATGTGCACCTGGGTCTTTACCGTTTTCTTATCTGGGTGTCACAATGGGAGCTAATATGACACGTAGAAGTAACTGGGATATAGTGTTGCAGCGCTTTCGTAATCGGTTATCTAATTGGAAAGTGAAGACGTTGTCTATAGGGGGGAGGCTAACATTGATCAAGTCAGTTCTAGGGAGCTTGGGTATTTATCTAATGTCTTTATTCAGGGTGCCGGAGGGTGTGCTATTGAGTATGGAACAAATGAGGTCTCGGTTTTTTTGGGGGAGCCAAGAAGATGAGAAAAAAATAGCTTGGGTGGCGTGGGATAAGACTCTAGCGTCCATGGATAGAGGTGGGCTAGGAATCGGCAGTTTGGCTTCGTTAAACTTAGCTCTCCTTCTAAAGTGGAGGTGCCGTTTTTATAAAGAAAAAGAAGCTCTGTAGTGCCATGTGATAAAAGCAATTCATGGTGAAGATGGAGGAATTTCAAATAGAGATGATCTACGTATAAAAAAAGGTACATGGGCTCGGATTATTGGTTTGGTAAATTATCTCCATGATAAGCAAATCATTGATTATAATACAGTCAAGTATAGGCTGGTAAGTGGGGATAAGATTCGCTTTTGGCTAGATACTTGGATCGAAGAGCAACCATTACGTGTTCGGTTTAATCGTTTATTCAGGTTGGAGTTAGACCCTAACTGTAAGGTGTGCGAGAGATGGGGTGATGGAGGTTGGATATGGAATTGGCGAAGAGTTTTAAGGGGTGGCATCGAACAAGAACAACTCGAAAATATGTTGTCAATTTTAACGGCTGTTCAGTTACAGGAAGGTAATGATTATTTTTCCTGATCCTTGAATGGTCAAACGGACTTTACGGTTGCAGGCACTAGTCGACATATTGATGCCTTTTTACACACAGGTAGAGATATGGTTACTTTATGGTGCAAATCAGTTCCAAAGAAGGTCAACATTTTTGCATGCCGAGTTATGTTTGATCGATTGCCTACTCGGTATAATCTATCGCGTATAGGATTGGAAATTGAGTGTATCATGTGTCCCACGTGTGGAGTTGGTATGAAAACCGTGTCACATACATTGTTCGCTTGCTGCATGTTCAGTGGTGAGTCGTTTCCTGAATGGTGGAAATGGTGTGATTCGAATCCATCTAAAAAGAACCTCAAATATAAAATGCACGTAATTGGTTTAGCTACATGTTGGATGATATGGTGGTACAGAAATTCTGTGTTATATGATGCCGGAAAGATGCGTAAAAGAGATTTAGTAGATAATATTATTTTGTTGTCGTTTTCTTGGCTAACCCATCGGACCCAAAAATATAAGGTTTCGTGGGTTGATTGGCTTAAGTATCCTTTGTAATTTGTAATTTTTTTAGTCTAGTTTTTAGCTAGACTCTCGTATGAAATGCTGTTCAAAAAAAAATGGTATAAAGTATTCAAAATTCATGTTTGTATATTAATTACACCTTTCGGAAGGGTTTATGTAATACGCATCTCGAAAACAAAACTTGATGTCGAAACCATAGTGGGTAACTCGAAATCTCATAGTCCAAAAAAGTCTATTCTTAACATAAGTAGACGTATTTTTAGTATGGTGAACATAACGTTGAGGTCATACGTTCGAATCACGACCATGTCTTTTTAATCAAGTTATTACATATTGGTCATGTTTAGCAACAAGCATTTTAGAGTGTTTTGAAGTAATTAACGTTTTAAATGCAAAGCTTGTTTGACAACAAGCAACTATCATTTGCATTTTGTGTAAATGCTCCTATTCAATTAATGTTAATATCTTTGATCTTAGGATCTTACGATTTTACGATACTACAAAGCAAAAACGATCTGGATCGTACGTAGGATTTTAGCAAGCTTAGGATTTTATAAGATCCGGATCTTGGCCATAGGATCTTAAGATTTAATACTCGTTCTTACTTTTTTCAAACCGCAAACTAAAAACACTAAAAAGTTATGAATTATGTTTTATAGGATTCTAAAAGAGCATGTTAATCTTTTTAAACATTTCATATTCATCACTTAGGAAAATATTTTCATGAAACATTCATATAATTTTGTGTTTATTATATATAATAATTTGTAAATTTTGAATAATATTAAACAGACTATTAAAAAAATGATATTATAGTAAGATCTTAGGATATTATCTGATTCTACGATTTTGATCTTACAAAAATGAAAACTATCTTGAGTAGAATTTCGGTATTGAAAACCTTGATTTCAACTATCATAATCTTATTATAAGGAGAAGGATCCTTTCAAGTTATTTTTATAACTTGAGTCAAGTTAAGGGGATGTGAGCCATTGGATTTGATCAAATGGCTCAAATCAAAAAAACTTCTATTGATTTGAGCCATTGGATCAAATCTAATGGATCACACACATCTAACTTGACTCAAACTGTAAAAACAACTTGAGATAATCCTTTTCTTATAAAATAGTAATTTTTATATTTCTAATGCCCATATGGGATAATAACAATTTTTACAGTGAAAGAATATCGGCACACATATTAGTTATTTTCTAATGCTAGTTTTTTTAATTTACTCCACTAAAGTTAACTACCTGATTTATTGGAAACATGAAAAGTCATTTTTTAGATGGTAATTTGTAACTAAAAGACCACTTATGCGTTACGATTTGATGTGGGAACAAAAATAGTATTGAACCTCTCAACAATTCTAGTTTTGTTTTGGTACAAATTAACATGATGAATAACCCAAGTGGATACGACATCGTTTTGTAACAAGTAATTAACAAACAAGCTAAATTTATAACAAGGTGCCTGCCTTTTCTTATAACAAGGGTTGTCTATTTACCTCTACTCTTACTCAAGCGTAGCCACCTTTTTGTTTTTAAAAGAAGGGAACAAGGTTGCTCAACTTGGTATTTAGTGACGAGATAACTTACAACTTTTGAAATACCTAAATACTAAAATACCATTGCACTTAACGATAGGGGTGTCCAAGGTACTGGAACAGTCCCGAACCGGAACCGGAACCGAAAGAACCGAGAACCGAAAATAAGGAAAATGTGGAACCAAGAACCGTCCCAAGTTTTTCGGTTCGGTTCCGGTACGTGAATTTTCGGTAATTCCCATGAGTACCAAAGTGTTAAAAAAAAAATATGTTTGGATGGATGTGAAATTATGGTAATCGGTTCGTAAAACTTCGAAGTAACTTGACAATCACGAAAATAATTTATCAATCATTCATTATCCTCGAAAATAATTACAAACTCACTGTGAATGTTATATATCAATCATGGTGACTAGCTTACAATAACTTACATGGTGTTAATATAACATGCAATAACGCCATAATAGTTAATTGTTGCTCACTATCTCGACTTTTATCATTAAATTTTATGTATAATAAATACCAATAGTTAATTACAACTTCTTGTTACTAAGCAACACAAAATTGTTCATAATTTTAGTCAGAAAAAACTTGCTTTTATGTCGATGAATGATATTTGAATCTTTGAATGGAACCAATGGATTAAAGGTTAAGGTTTATAGGTTTTTAGGATTAGGTAAGGTTTTTTCTATTTTCTTAAAAGGCCGCATACATACATGTGCACAATGTCTGAAACAAACCTTAAAAAATTATACATTTTCATAAAAGTCGGTTCTTTAGGGAAAGTACCGGAACCGTACGGTTCCGACCCGAACCGTCCCGAGAACCGAAAATTTGAAATTTTAGGAACCAAGAACCGTACCATGACGGTCCCGTTCCCGGTCGGTACCGGTACGGTTCCTCGGTTCTTTTGGTTCCTCGATTTTTTTGGACACCCTCCTTAACGAGCTATAAAAAATTGAAATCCGTACGAAATAGCTTCAAGACTTCATGGACTAATGGTGTTGTTCAAATATTTGATGAAAAAGAATAAATCATCTGATGATGATGATGTTATCAGTGTATTTACATAATATTTTATAAACTTTTTGTGCAGGAATCTTTAACTCTTATGGGTTTGTGTCCTTAATTATCACTGTTATCATCAGCTTGGGAGGAAATCTTGGACCATATAGTCTAAAAGATCCCGAAGATTCATGTGTTGGTCAAATAGAAGAAATTCTAAAGTAAGGGTTATGCTTGAAACCGATAATCTAGTACGAGATATCAAGTTATTAAAGACACAAACCCATAAGAGAGTTAAATATTCATGGTTCCAAGACATGAGGTTTGACTTTTCTTGGGTCAACCGTCTTCGTTTGCATCCCTGTTAGTGAGCTCAGTGTCGCTGCTACTGCCTATAGTTCAAAAAATATACAAACGTTACAAAGAAACTTAGCTAAATGTGTTATTGTTTAATTGATGAGTAATGGTTAGTTTCAATCTAACTTATAAAATAAACCAAATAATTCCGAAATAATTTTAGTTCATCACTCACCATAATCGCAATTCTTCTTGGCCTTCCAACCTCTTTTCTTCCGTCATATCTTGTGTGATGCACCAAAACCAAATAATATCATGCAAGTATTTTCAAGGACTCTTTTGAATGTTTGAAAAACAAATGTTACCATCAATATCGATGTATATAGACTATGAATTATAAGACCAACAAATTTTATTCTGGAAGTTTAGTAAACTTCTATCAACCCAATCAATGAAAAGCATATGCAAAATGAGTTAATTATCCATAAAATGCCGAAAACAAGTGTGTGGATTAGCCAAACCAGACCCAACATGTTGACATGTAATAAAAGTTAACCGTTTTAACCCAAGCTCGTTTAGACTCAAGACCCAACTCGCACATTATGGCACCTGTTGATTCATATATGTTATAAAGTTCCAAAGAAGCTTACACGGTGTAAGCATGTGCACGGAATGTATCTCAAGAAGAAGGATAAGTTAAAGCTCCTAAAAGTATTCTCAATGTGTTGTCATACACATTCTCGCAGTCCTGCATACATTGTTTGCTGAAGTAATTACCCAATAGCTAGTCGTTAGAAATTGTAAATACATTCAAATTTTATGTGTTTTTTGTGACCACCAACATATTTTCTACTATAAATGAAAAACCGAGAAAGAGGATAGGGCGGGGTGGGGCGTGTTTATGCTAAAATAAAAAACCGAACCGTAAATTCGTGTTTAACATTAGAATATACGCCCCAATTTAAGATTTCCTTTGTTACTAATATTACACTGTAACTTCTTTGACATTGATTAAACCGATTATTACTTATTACCATCGACTAAAAACTCGACACCACTTGAAATAATTGGTCATTCACACGGCTTCTTCACAATAAACTAGCTAACGTTTGTGGTGTGTGTCATGGATATATGACTTGACCAATGATCGAATATTTAAACTAACATTCAAACTATTCATGTAATCAATTGTATACATTTTAACCAACACAAAAAATCAAATAGAGATGGAATCATAACATCCTTAGCTATAATCAACTTTATACATTTTATCCTCATAAGATATATTCGTTCTACGACAAATTAAAAGTAGACAAAGAGTGGAGGTTTGAAACGATTTATGCGAAAAGATTGGCTTAAAAAAATATTGCACAGATTTTACCTGTTGTGACCTAACATTAAAAATATTCATGTAAAACTCATATGCTTTAATCTCACCACGTTCAAAGTGTAGAATTGTAGATATACAAGTTGGATGCTTAAATCTAACAAATAGGAAGCTTTTTAACCTTAAAAATAATCTAACATTTAAGATAACATGTAATAACTGTGTTTAAAAACTTTTGCTAAATTCACAAAAAGTTAATAAATCACACAAGTTTCTGGGAAGACAGTAATTGACAATAATTGGGTAAATCAACTCAATCATTGTCTTCCGAATAACATAGTGTTAATATCAATTTATTCAACCAACATGACCTTAGAATATATCCTACTCTTTATTTTTGTCCACTAAAATTCAAGATTAACTACCTTTTTCTATTACTCCTTCCGTCCCAAAATAATTGTCCTCAATTGACTTTTTAAAGTTTTAATTTCTCAACTTTGATCTTTAATATTTTTGTATGTGTTATATAATACTTGATGAAAATTATATCAATGAAAAAACATTTAAAAATCAATTCATTCATACATTTTGCATCAATTATTATATAACACAAACAAAAAAATTTAAGATCAAAGTTGTAAAAAAAAAAGACTTCAAAAAGTCAAAAGAGGACAATCATTTTGGGACGGAGGTAGTATAATACTAAATAATCATTATTCTGGGTGATATTTTTTATAAGCATTTTTGGCTTAAATATTTGATTCAACCAACATTGAACCTCTTCAAAAGTAGTAGGTTCTATTATTACAGTTTTTCCAATTTTAGTTTGGCACAAACATGATGACAATATTAGGTATAATCACTTGTATACGTTTTATAATTGGGTGATATATCTGCTCTACACCAATTAAACAATTAATTACTCTTGTCAAATTTTCTTACTTTTTGTAACTTTTATGTAACTATATATGTAGATGAAGGAACAGAGGTTTGAAAATTGAAACAATTGTTATGTGCATATTCAAGAAGTCGGATACTTTAAATTCCATTACGATCAATGTATGCATATAAAAATTTGATGCTTTAAATTCAATAAATAAAAAAGCTTTTTAACCATGGGTGATCCAGCTCTAATATTAAGTTAATACATAAAAAGTTAACTAATGATACAAGTAATCGTCATGATATCACATGAACAGATTTATTATCCTGAACATATGCTATTGAGACAATAACATTATACAAATCTTAACTTATTCAAATTGTTATGTGCATATTCAAGAAGTCAGATACTTTAAATTCCATTACGATCAATGTATGCACATATAAATTTGATGCTTTAAATTCAATAAATAAAAAAGCTTTTTAACCATGGGTGATCTAGTTCTAATATTAAGTTAATACATAAAAAGTTAAGTAATGATACAAGTAATCGTCTCATGATATCACATGAACAGATTTATTATCCTGAACATATGCTATTGAGACAATAACATTATACAAATCTTAACTTACATAACCAACATAACTTTAGTATATAAGCTACCGTCCTTTTCTATCTATTAACTATGTGGATCAAAAGCAATTCTCTTATCAAGAAACTATATCTAACTCATGTAAGGTATCTCTATTTACCTTCACTCATACTGAAGCTTAGCTATCTTTTTGTTTGGGTGTCGGAAACTTGATGTAGTGACGAGATAACTTCAGAGCTTTAGAAAGATCATGCCGACGAAATGGCTTTAAGACATCAGGTACTCACGATGTTGGTGTGTTTGATAATATGATGTCGGAGTAGTCATTAATTTCTTTGTTTGGAAAAGGAAAAAGATGATCATGCATGTTCAAGACTCATGTGGGTATAGTCGTAAGCTTGCTTGTATTTCTGAGATTGCATTGCTCGGGTCTCCGGGCCTTCTATACTTGACAAAAAATAATAAGTCTTATGAGTATTGTTTGAAGCATGTTTGCAACCCTGGCAAGGATTTCAAAAGTCACTTCTTTGTTTCAGGCTGCCAACCCTCGAGCTTTCAGTCGATAGCCTGTGGGACCTTGCCAAAAATCTTATGATTCCCTGACCGAACAAGAGATTTCTGAATACGAGATTTTCGAGATACTCAACATGAACACCGGCTCTTACACCCCTTACCCCGTGGCTTCTTATTGCACTAGTGTTAACAAGTTACAGCCATCCAGCTTGTTTGCTATTGGTACACTTGGGTGTTTTTTGTGGGTCTACTGCACTTTCTCACTTGATGTTTGGAAACCTTGTATTTTATTAAGTTTTGGCAAAGATGACTCTAGAGTGCAATGTTGTCTCTGTTAACAAGTCCATTTTGTTGCATTGGATGCATAGTCGTCCTACTTTATGTCTCTCTAGGATTGTTGGCAATGAGCAAGTCGCCACTTTGGATAGAGGTATTGACCTCAATCCCGATGATTAGACTTCTTGAAGATGAAATCTTTTCTAGTCTTTTTCCAATAGAAGCTCGAAACCCGCCTTTCCTGACTTCCTTCATTCGTGGCGAACCAAAATGATCGTATTCCTTTTTTGGGTGAATTGTGTGAATGAGAGCACCAAATTCGTCCTTTGCTCGGCCAAAAATACTTGCACCTTAAAAGCGCCAATCGGTGTATTCTCATCAATATCATCTCCCCTCCCATGAGTTTCTTTTATGTTCTTTCTTACTTCCACCTTTGCATTATTCACTGCCACCATAATAAACAAAACCATAAATAGATGATATGATAATAGCATATTCGGATTTTATATGTAACTAGCATTGGTGAATCATGCCACGTTGAAATAATTGGACATTAACACGGCTTCTTCACAATAATCTAATGTTCATGGAGTGTTTTATCAATTTAATTTGACCAATGATCAAAAACCAACATTCAAGAACCAAGCGAAAAAGACACAAACCTTTTAGTTCGATAGTTTCATCATTTGTTAACCAACACAAGAAATTAGATTTAGATGAAATCATCACATCCTTAGCTATAATCATTTGTACACGATTTAATCCTTAGACGATATATTTTACTCAACAATATATTTTACGGTGCATGTGTGTAACCCACTTAAGTTTAAAATGTACTTCAATCATAAAATACAGTACTCATCATTTGTTAACCAATACAAATTATCAAATAGAGATGGAATCAATGTGGGAAACGGTGTACACTTTTTATTATAATTATAAATCAGATTACAATAATAAATAACAGAAAGTAAAAACAGTAAATAAACGCAGACAGAAAGGTGTAGAAGAAGAAGACAGACACTATTAAACGTAATTAAAACGAAAGCAGTAAAGAGACTTGTACGAGGCTCGTATTGAATACGATTCCCTTAAAACAGATTCGCCGTCTGTTTCCCAGGGTACAACGTACACAGCTGTTGTACAGCCGGACTAAACTTACTTGCCTGAAAAATCACCGAAGCCTGCGTGTTTCTGATCGAAGGTTGCTGGAACGAAACAGTAATGGAGTTGCGTTTTTCTGTGTTCCAAAACTGAATGAGAAGATTTTATTTTATAGGCAATACCTAGCTTGGTCACCAAGCCAGAATATACGCCTGGAATAAAAATATATGCATATCTGTTATTCCAAAACACGATATGCATATTTCTGGAAATTATCCATCTACACGGTTTTATTACTTCAGCAGAAATTTGCTTCAGCAGAATCTGTGCATCACATAATTCGCTTCAGCAGAATCCCATGTGCTTCAGTAGAATCACTTCACATAAACTTCAGCAGAAACTCATGTGCTTCAGTAGAATCTGTACACATAATTCTCAGCAAAAAGATACCCGCGTAGGTGAGATTTTGGAGCTGCATTCGTGTCCGCAGGTCGCATGAGTTCAGAAGCCTCGAACTCATTTTAGCTCGGAAATCCCATTTTCTGCACCCCCCCCTGCGCGCGCGTAGGAGTGGGAGCATAACCAAACTAAAGGAATTTGAAATTCAATAGTATGATTTCCTTATAAACTAGTCTCCACTTCCTCTTCTAGGCGATGTGGGATAGTTTAGTATTTCCAGATTTTGTGCCTCACTTTGAGACACGATATCTCATTCATTTCTACTCCAATTTGGACATACTTTAGCTCGTTGCGAAGCTCTCATCGAGGAGAACACAAAGCTACCAAGAAATATAAATATATATAACATATACATATATTAAATATTGTCCAAAATTTGCAAAAACTCATTTTGCAATACTCATTTTCCAACAATCAACACATCCTTAGCTATAATCACTTGTATACATTTTATCCTTGGAAGATATATTTGTTCTACCACAAATTAAATGAAGACGAAGAATAGAGGGTTCAACAAATAAGAGTGATTGGAAAATCTTGAACAAAGCCTTTTGCTAAATTTACAAAAAAGTTATTAAGTCACATAAGTTATTGCCAGAAGATTGACTTCCTAGATTAAAATCATTATCCAGTCAATAACATCATACTAATAACAACTAACACATCCAACATGACTTTAGTATATCACCAACCAACTTCTTCTTTTCATTTTTGACGAAGGTTCTTTATTTATCTCTAAGAAAATTCAATCTTAACTATTTTTTTATTATAAAACTACATAATCATTATTCTAGGTGATAAGTCTGAACTAAAATAAGTCTTTAAGGCTTAGTGTTTGATTCAAACCAGCGTTATCCTATTGTTTTATGGATTTAGCTTTTACTTATCAGTTGATCGTGTTATCCTTTCCAATCAATATCGAATACTATACTAGTTATGCGAATACACGTTGATTTTGATCAAGGCCTATCCAAGTTTGTTTGTTTGCATGGTATGTATTTAGTCTATCGTTTTATTGGTTCAACTTTTACTTATCCAATGATTGCGTTATCCTTACCAAGCAACATTGAATACTAGTTATGCGAAACTTGGATACTATATATGTATGTTGACTTAAAATTACACAAATGTTAGCGAGGAGGTGATCTAACATTCAAAATATTCATGAAGTCGGATATTTAAATTCCATTACGATCAATAAATGCATATCTAAGCTTGATCTTTAAATCCAACAAATAAAAAAACTTTTTAACCATGAGTGATCTTGCTTTAAATATCATGAAAAAATAAAAAGTTAATTAATCATACAAGTTATCGTCATGATATTATTACAAGCACAAATATATTAATCGGTGCTGATATAAGCTCATGGCAATAACATAATACTAATCTTAATTTACTCAACCAACGTGACGTTAGTATATAACCTACCATCCTATTCTTTCTATTACCTATGTGGGATAAAAAACAAATGTTTATCAAGAAAATGTATTTTCTTATAACAAAGGTTATTTATTTACCTCCACTCATACTCAAACTTAGCTACTTTTTTGTTTTGAAACTTGGAGATATTTTGTTAAAAGAGAGAAAAAAGGTTGCTCATATATAATATAGCTATTTGGGTGTTGGGAACTTGATGTAGCGACGAGATAACTTTAGAGCTTTAGAAAGACCATGCCAACAAAATGACATTAAGACGTCAGGGAGTAACGGTGTTGATGTGTTTGATAATATGATGTTGTAGTACGTAGTCGCTAATTTCTTTGTTTGGAAAAGGAAAAGATGATCGTGCACTCATGAGGGTACCGGTAGTATGCTTGCGTATATTCCAGAGATTGCAGTGCTCGAGTCTCCGGGCCTTAGATACTTGATGAAAAGGAATAAGTCTTCTGAGCACTGTTTGAAGCATGTTTGCAACCTTGGCAAAGATCTTAAAAGTCACTTCTTTGTTTCAGGCGGCCAACTCTCTCGAGCTATTTCACCTATACACATTATTTTGAGATTTGAATCAAAAGTATATTTATAGAAGCTAAATGTACAAGACTTCTGTTAGAAACTTGATCATTATGTATATATTTTCTAAGTATTAGATAAAGTTACATACTACGTATATATGCTAATGAATGTATAACAAGCTTTCTTTGGTACTGGACGTTGTTTATATTATCTTATTAGATACTAAGCTATTAAGACTACTCATAATGGCTACCAAACCAAAGGTCGGTCGAGCCCTCCTGACGAGTCCCCACTCCTATGGCGACCCTTGCGAACGCATCCCCTTCCAATTTTGGCTTGGTTGGGTTGGCCATGCGACCTTATGATCTGCATATGGTTTATGTGCGAGTGTTTTTTTAATTAATTTTTGTGGGTATATTTTTTTTATAATCGCGGTCGCTTTATTACGGATATTTGATCATGTGTTTGGTTGACAGTCTAACAGGGGTTGATGATATTTTATTTCATCGGGTCCGTTTAACCAGCCCATAATAATCCCAGAATTTAAAAACCCTAAACCCTAAAAACCATCAAAATCTTCAAATTGGATCAAATCAAGTAGTTAAATCTGTTAATTTCGTTAAATTAGTTAACTTTACATACTCAGTTTCATTAATTTAAGCTCAATTTAATTATATATACACAAATCACATTTAATTTAAATTATATATAGAGTTTAATTATGTAATATACATAGAATGAGGGTCTTTTATTTACCTCCACTCATGAAAATCTTTTTGTTTTTAAAACTTGAAAATCTTTTGTTAAAAGAGAGAAACAATGTTGCTCAACTTGATATTTATATCACTACTGTTTACAATGATATATTGCGTGAAGTATAGCACTATGCTAAATTATAATTTTTCACCTCAATTTCTTCTAACCTTAAATATTCAAAACATATGTTGCCAAGATTACTAGACATGTTTTTCTGATCCTTAGTGTAAATGCTCCTTGTTTAGCGCGCCTCAATGATTCTTTAAACTGGTTAGAGTGAAACATGCTCTCGTGAATCTTGTACACTTTTAGAATTTGCTCATCGGTCATCGGTGTCAGATCATAAGCAATTGCAAAACATTTTTCACCTTTCATTACCGATAGGCCATATCTGCAATAATCCCAAATCTGTCATAACAAAACATATTATTGTCTACCAACAGCTTAAATTCTCTTCAATCTAAGATAGGTACAATGAATATCGATTTTAATGATCCATTTAACAAGTCTAACCCTTAAACGTATTATAGATAACGATCACTTTCCTTAAAACAATGAATGAGAACTTAAATTCATGGAATTAAAAAAAGATAGAATTTTTTTTAAGACAAGGTAATGTGGACGATTATAATGAGGCATATATTAAGGTTTACCACAAATGCTAATCTAGTCCTAATAAAAAAAATAAAATAAAATAAAATTAATTCAACAAAAAATATATAAACGATGATCTAACTTAAGCAATTAATGTGAAGAGGTGATGTTAACTTAAAATAGCAACTAGTTTTAATCAAAAGGTGATATAGCTTTGAATATCATATTAAAGAGTAACCATGCTTTGAATGTCATGAAAAACATAAAAAGTTGATTAATCATACAAGTTATCGTCAACAATATTACATGCCCAGATTTAATAATCAGAACATGTAATTCAATGACAATAACATAATAGTAAATTCAACTTACCCAGTCAATGTAACTTTAGTATATAAGCTACCATCATTTTCTTTCTGTTACCTAAGTGGGATAAAAAATAATTCTTTTATTAAAAAAATTGTATCTTAACACATGTAAGGTGTATGTGTCTGCATTTTTGTATAACAATGATTGTTTATTTACCTCCACTCATACTCAAGCTTAGCTACGTTTTTGTTTTTGAAACCGAGAATCTAGTTCAGGATGTCAAGTTAACGACACCCAAAAATACAAATTATAAGAAGGAGGTTTGACTTTTCTCAGGTCAACCGTCTTCTTTTGCCTCCCCATTAGTGAGCTCAGTGTTGCTGCTACTGTCTATAGTTTAGAAAATATATAAACGTTATTTAACACGATAAAATTTAGCTAATTGTGTTGTTGTTTGATGAGTTATGGTTAGTTTCAATCTAACTTATGAAATAAACCAAATAATTCCGAAATAATTTTAGTTCATTAGTCATCATAATCACAGTTCTTCTTTTGCTTCCAACCTCTTTTCTTCCGTCATATCTGGTGTGTTACACCAAAACAATATAATATCGTGTAAGTACTTTTAAGGACTCTTCTGACTGTTGAAAACAAATGTTACCATCAATATCAATTTATATGGACTATGGATTATAAAACAAACATAGTATTGAACCTCTCAATATCAATTTAACGGAAAAATCACTTATGTCTTACGGTTTGATTTCAAAACAAAAATAGCAGTGTTGCAAAAATCGGCCGATTAATCGTTAATCGGCCAGACACCTTGTAGAATTTTGAAAATCGGTCAAAAAATCGGCCAGGTAAAAAAATCGGTCAAAAATCGGCTGAATCGGTTAAAAATCGGCCGAATCGGTCAAAAATTGGCCGAATCGGTCAAAAATCGACTGAATCGGTCAACTTTAAAAAAAATAATAATTTCACTTATGACGCACAATGAGGACCGTTTATTTCACTTATAATGCACAATGGGCCTCATAATCAGAATTCGAGCCTTTTATTGAGGTTTGGAAACATAGTAGGCTTGGAATCAGTTATGATCTTTAGTTTGGTCTCCAGAAATACCCAAAACTTGCAGGAAATGTCAATCCGATTAATCACCGATTAATCCCGCCTTGACCGATTACTCGCTGCAGGGTGGTCGACCACCCGACTACCGATTAGCGATTTTTGCAACATTGAAAAATAGTATTGAACCTCTTAATATTTTTAGTTTTGATTTGGTACAAGTTAACATGATGAATAACTAAGTGGATAAGACATCATTTTGTAACAAGTAATTAACAAACAAGCTAATTGTACAAGAACAAATTAATTAGCTAATTGTAATAGTTAAATGTTTTTAACCACAAAAAGCTAAAGTTTTGTTTAACTATAAAGTGTTTTAACGTCTAAAATTAAAAGTGTAATAGTTATATCATAAATAAAATTGTTTTTAGATTACTACAAAATGTTAACAATGAATAAAAACTTTTTAGAGAACCACAAAAAGTTAATGACTCATGCAAGTTATCGTTCACGAGAACGCCACAAAAATTATGTATTTGTCCACATGCTTTGGTGAGCAATAACATAATAGTAACATCAACTTACCAAACCAACTTAACTTTAGTATATTGGCTACCAAGTTTTTCTTTCTATCACCTATGTGGTATAAAAAAACTATCTTCTTCCAATCTGATTTATTTACTCTTACTCAAACTCAAGCCTAACTATCTTTTCTTTTATGAAAGTATATATTCATTCTTTCATATGACAATTCTAACTAAAAAAAGCCCTTATCGCTTAGTGTTTGGTTCAAACCAGCTTTCAAACCTCTTCAAATGTAATAGGCTATATTGTTACAATTTTTCCAATTTTAATTTGACACAAACATGATGACACACAACTTACATATATTTATTATGTTATTTAACAAAATGCATTTTTTTAAAATGACATTAAGTGGTGGGTTGATTTGTTTTGCACATAGACTCAAGCATTATTTATTTCTAGAAGACCTTGAACCATGGGACATTCTATGTACCAATATGCCGAGTGAGAAGCAAGAAATTGAGTTGGGCTACTATTTCAATAATTTGTCTATATCAACTTGTAAGATATTGTTCTCATCAGTAGTTCATTGTTTTATTGATTCAACTTTTACTTATCAATTGATTGCATTATCCTTTCTAAGCAATTACGGAGTAATATTTGAAACTAGTTATGAGAAACTTGGATAGTTATAAAACTATTTTGTGAGAGTTTAAGGGTATGTTTGGCGAAATAGGCTGGGGCTGGGGCTGGGGCTGGGGCTGAGACTTATATTATAAGCCGAAATTAAATTTTCTATTTTTATAAACTTGTTTGGAAAATGGGTTGGGACTGTAGCTTATTATTGCAAAATTACTAAAAATGACATAATTAAATGAGTTTTTGTATATATGTTAGATATTATTGTGAGTAAATAAGTAATTTATTTTTCATAAGCCCCGGGCTAAATTTTTTAGCCCCTTTTATGGGGCTAAAGATTTTAGCCGACTTATTTTATAAGCCCTTCCATAAGCTTTATGACAAACGAGACTTATTTTATTAGCCGACTTATTTTAAAAACCCAAGCCCTTATAAGCACCATTTAAGCCCCCGCCAAACATAGCCTAAATTGACACATGTGCTATAATCTCCAAATCCGGTCATAACCATAGTATAATCAGTTGTATAAGAAATCAAAGACAAATGAAATCTTCACATCATCCTTAGCTATAATTAGTTGGATACGTTTTATAATTGGGTGGTATATTTTCTCTACAACAACTAATTATTCTTGTGAAATTTTCTTAACTTTTGTAACTTTTATGTAACTATATGTAGTTCAAGAATAAAGGTTTGAAACAATTGTTGCGAAGTTGTGATGCTGACTAAAAATAGCACAAATGTTAGCAGGAGGTGATGTAACGTTCAAAATAACCATGAGTAATCTAGCTTTGAATATCATGGATAAATAAAAAGTTAATTAATCATACAAGTTATCGTCATGATATTATTACAAGCACAAATATATTAATCGGTGCTGATATAAGCTCATGACAATAACATAATACTAATCTTAACTTAGTCAACCAACGTAACTTTAGTATGTAAGCTACCATCCTATTCATTCTATTTCCTATGTAGGATAAAAAACAATTGCTTATTGTTGATGCATAATCTGGCGCGGGCTGGATTCGACGACTCTCCCTAGCCGTTCGTCGTCTTCTCGAGCCCTAAGTAGACCTGTCAACAAAGAGAACCCGTTAGGAGTGGACCCGAGGCCGTAGCCCCGGGGTCCACCTCCGACGGTCAAGTTAGTATCGGTGCGATGTGATGAGTTAGGGTTAGAATAACCTGTCATCTTGTGTATTGTGTGTCCTTGAGAAGGAGATCCAGCCATGTATTTATAGGGCATGGATTAGGGTTTAGGCGTAGAGTGGGCCGCTGTCTTCCGGGCCTGACCCATTCCTGGCCCAGTCCGGACTATACGTCCACAAGCCCCCCAAGTTTAGTATGAGATAGCGCATGGCTATGTTATGCTAGACTTAAGTTCTGTTCATGGTCGCGTAGGCTCAATCACTAATGACAGCAACTCAAGTGTGCACATGGGACGGGCCATACTGGGCAGCCCAAATGCGACAGTGCGCACTTGGCCCATGGCGCTGTCCTGTTTAGCGCATATGCTAGGTTTCCCGCCACAGTGTGACAGTAAAAACCCCGTAAGAAGAACACGTAGTTCTATAGTTGGGGTAACAGTGACATTGCGATTGTGAGAGTCTCATAATGGTGAAAGTGGATCCCGTATGCTGCATCCTGGGTAAGGGCGTACCTTTTGTACCAGTAGCGACGCAGCATGGTGCGACAGAAGACGTGCTTCTGTAGCAGAAGTGCGCGTTGTGCGCAACAAAAAAGTGCGACAGAAGATGTGCTTCTGTAGCAAAAGTGCGCGTTGTGCGCGACAAAGAGGTGCGACAGAAGACGTGCTTCTGTAGCAGAAGTGCGCGTTGTGCGCGACAAAGAGGTGCGAAAGAAGACGTGCTTCTGTAGCAGAAGTGCGCGCTGTGCGCGACAAAGAGGTGCGACAGAAGACGTGCTTCTGCGCGCATTACATCCGTCTTTACAACCGACATAGGACGTCTCCCCTGCGGCAAGATGGTGCGAATATTTAAATCCGTCTTTGTACCGGGCTTGCAATGCCTCTTACATACGATCTGCTTTCAAATATACCTGTGTGACGCGTACGGAAACAGTGGTAGTATATACCCTAGTAGCCCCCCAAGTTTGGTGGTTCTACTCGTGTAGGAGCATTAAACTTACTTATGCCTGCGTAAAACACTTAATGCAAACATTAAAAGTATATGCTGCGAATCGCAACGTATAAAACCTAATGAAGTGAAGCAATATATAGCACATAGCATATGAGCTTAACACATAAGAGAAGTAGTAGTGCGAATTACCCCTATCGCGAGGTTTTACAAAAAATAATTAATTGTTTTTTTTTAATATATAAAAAAAAAAATCCGGATGGACGTACCGTGACCGCGACTAATAGACGCAGATGGATATATCGTGACCGCATGGACTCGAACGTTTTTGGATGATCGCAGATGAACATAACATGACCACGGCCTTTGGTCCAGTGCGCTCGTGGCGATTGACTAGCATCGTGGTGTTTGCTCGTAGCTAATCTGCGAAGATTTCCGAACGCACGGCCTAACGCGGGTAGATTTATCGCGACTGCGTTGTTCGAGCGCGAACAGGCATACCAACCGTAAAAACAGTATCTGCGCGAATTAATTCGCGGCTAAAAAAAATAAAATAGCTCCGATCGTGCGGATATTTTCTTAGGTCCGATCGTGCAGACTAAAATATAAAATAGGTCCGACCGTGCGGACTTTTTCTGAGGTCCGATCGTGCAATTTAACAATATGCAATTTAACGTAATGTTTTATTAAATTGACCACAATAGTAAACAAAGAATATTATAGTCTTTGGTCATATATCATTGCTACGTGAAACAGTATCAAAACCAATGTGGTTTTTTATTTTTGCCGTAATATTTGACCAAGAAAATAAACCTTTTGGTTTTAAATTATACCAAGGTATTGGTCGAGAAATATATTCTCTTTTCTTATGTATTGCCGTCATTATTAAATACAAGCAAAACAAAGTTTTACGCATCTAACTTAATTAAGTTTTACGCATCTAAAGTGATACTCCCTCCGTCCCAAAATTATAGTCCCATTTTGACTTTTTCGGTCTTTCTTTTACAACTTTGACTTTAATTATTTTTGTTTGTGTTATATAATACTTTATGCAAAATATATGAATGAGTTGAGTTTTGAATGTATTTTCATTTAGTATAATTTTCATCAACTATTGTACAACATAAACAAAAATATTTAAGGTCAAAGTTGAAAAAGAAAGACCGAAAAAGTCAAACGGGGACTATAATTTTAGGACGGAGGTAGTATGAAACAGTTGATTCATATGCGTCCAATTTAATAAAGTTTTACTCATCGAAATTGTACGCATCTAAAGCGATGTTATCTGGTTGATAAAGTTGTACGCATCTGAAAATCACATTTAAATTGTACGCATTTAATATCACTTTATTAAATTCACATGACGGTAAAGCAAGTTTTACACATGGCAGAATGCAAAGGTTTTAGAGTTACCGACTTTAGAAATTGATTTCTGCTTTTCGGTAATATGAGAACACGAAACATAGTTTATTCGTTCTCCCACGGATGGCGCCAACTTGTTGATGCATAATCTGGCGTGGGCTGGATTCGACGACTCTCCCTGGCCGTTCGTCGTCTTCTCGAGCCCTAAGTAGACCTGTCAACAAAGAGAACCCGTTAGGAGTGGACCCGAGGCCGTAGCCCCGGGGTCCACCTCCGACGGTCAAGTTAGTATCGGTGTTATGTGATGAGTTAGGGTTAGAATAACCTGTCATCTTGTGTATTGTGTGTCCTTGAGAAGGAGATCCAGCCATGTATTTATAGGGCATGGATTAGGGTTTAGGCGTAGAGTGGGTCGCTGTCTTCCGGGCCTGACCCATTCCTGGCCAAGTCCGGACTATACGTCCACATTTATCAAGAAAATGTACACATGTAAGATGCTGCTTTTTCTTATAACAAGGGTTATTTATTTACCTCCACTCATACTCAAACTTAGCTAGCTTTTTGTTTTGAAACTTGGAAATATTTTGTTAAAAGAAGGAAAAAAGGTTGCTCATATATAATATAGTTATTTGGGTGTTGGGAACTTGATATAGCAACGAGATAACTTTAGAGCTTTAGAAAGACCATGCCAACGAAATGGCTTTAAGACGTCAGGGACTAACGGTGTTGATGTGTTTGATAATATGATGTCCCAGTAGTCGTTAACTTCTTTGTTTGGAAAAGGATAAATGATGGTGCACGTTCAAGACTCATGAGGTTATAGTAGTAGTAAGCTTGCTTGTATTCCTGAGATAGCAGTGCTCGAATCTCCAGGCCTTCGATACTTGACGAAAAAGAATAAGTCTTCCGATTACTATTTGAAGCATGTTTGCAACCCGGGCAAGGATCTCAAAAGTCACTTCTTTGTTTCAGGCTGCCGACTCTCGAGCTATCAGTTGATAGCATGGTGGACCTTGCCTTAAAACTTATGATTCCCTGACGGAACGACATTTATGAATAAGAGATTTTCAAGATACTCAACATGAACATCGGATCTTACACTCCTTACCCCTTGGCTTCTTATCGCACTAGTGTTAACAAATAACGACTATCCATCTTGTTTGCAGTTGATTACACTTGGGTGTTTTTTGTGGGTCTGCACTTTCTCACTTGTCTTTTATTAAGTTTTGGCATTGTCTTTCATTCATGACTTTGGTACATGATGGCAAAGATGACTCTAAAGTGCAATGTTGTCTTTGTTAACAGTCAATTTTGTTTTTCATTCGTGACCAAAGGTGGAGCCATGATTTTAAGTTAAGGGGGGCCAAAAAATTTCATTTATCGATAATTCAATCTACATCGTAAAAATGGTAGTAGATCATTTTTTATATATGTACAAAAATTAACAGGATAAAAAGTGTGAAATCATAATTATTACATTAATATCCATGTTACAAAAACTGAAACAAAGAACCTCTAACCTACTGAATTAAGAGCATTGCAAACAATCTTATACATGTACCAAAAATAATATAACTAAAAACTGTGAAATCATAACTATTGTATTGATTTCAATAGAAAAAAATTACCCTATTTAATTTAGGGAAAATTCTAAGAATGCATTTTTCGCTCAAGGTGTCATCACTTTTTTAGAAAAAAGTTTGGGTATTTCCAAAATAAACTTTGAGACTTGCGACTTTTCTACTTTTCATATAAGCTTGACAAGTGTCCTTCGAAGTTTGTGTACCCAATCATTTTTTCTGACTTTTACAGCTATGATTTTCCAGCGACCGAATCTAAGCGACCGTTTTTAGAATCTAGCGAAATTTGGTTTTGTCCTTTAGTTAAAAAAAGTCAAAGATACAAAAATATTTTTTTATACATTTAGTTCTTTCCCGAGGTTGAGCGACTTAAGCGTAAAAACATAAGCGACTATTTTCTGTACATTAACAGTACCTAAAGTACTGTTTCAAAAGTAGTTTTACAACTTTTTTTTAAAATTTTTACCCTGTTTTCAAATTTTTAACCCAAATACAAACACACACAAGCAACACTACTACGAGAAAAAACACAATTGAAAATTGTGAAATCCTAAATCAATCCCTAATTATTCAGTAAATTAAACTCGAAAATGGCTGACATTCCCAAATATTTTGATGCTAAGGTAACTGTTCGTTCCAAGGTACACTTGTTTTCAGAAATTAAGTCTAAATTGTCAAGGAATCCAGATCGAATGAGGCTGTTCAGAGCAACTGTTTTTGGGCCATGGTTAGATATTCCTGACCTAGGTAAAGGCAATCATATTGTTAATTTCGTTTTACAACACCAGGTAATTATCGACAAACTTCTTGATTCTTGTCCCCCCATTTTATACAAAATTGGGAACAATGTATTGAAATTCGGTCGGGAACAGTTTCTATTGATGACTGGATTTCGTTTTGGTCGTTTGCCTCCCCATGTACAAATTGATCGAAGTCCTTTTGCTTTGCGTGTCTTTCCTGAAAAACAATTAATAAGAAAGGTAACTGTAAAAGGCAATGAGCTTTTAGATTTGTTTGGGAATGACACGGAATTTTCAAAGTTATCAGCTGAGGATGCTGTAAGGGTATGTCTGTTGCTAGTCGCTGAGATCGTGTTCATAGGTCGTGGACCTTGGTACATTGTTGACAGTCATTTGTTGCAATTAGTTGAGGATTTTGGGGCATGGAATGCATATCCTTGGGGAGAGTTCTTGTGGACCCGTTTTTACAAAAATTTAGCCAATTTGGTACCCCGGCATTACAATGCTCACTGCAAAGAGAAATTGCAAGAAAACCCTTCTACAATTGCAACATATAATATTTCTGGCTTTTTCTTGGCTTTTAAGGTTAGATGTGTATACATTTATGAACATATCAGTTTTTGTTTACTAGCAGTTCATACAATGCATTTATAATTTTCGTTTATTTTAGATATGGATTCTTGAGAGTTATCCCACTAGCAGTTCATGGTGGAACAAAGACCCGTCAAAGATACCACGTTGTTTTTGTTGGTCAAAGGGTAAAACATTTGCCAAACGCCATTATGCCCAACTTTTTGGTCCTGTAAGCATTTCCATTTGTTTGTATTTGTCAAATAAGTTAGGACTTCGTTATATTTGTTTTTAACTTTATAATTGTTTGTTTACTAGGGTTCTAATCCAGTCTTGGATCTTCTTCCAACAAATGCGGAAATGTTACAACCATGTTTTGCACCAAGTAATGCATATTTGAGCCAGTTGGCTAGTCTACCTGCTGATGATCCCACTAATGAGGTAAGTTGGCCTGTTTGTGCAAACCATGGTTGTATTCACGTTGACAATTGACCATTGCACATTCTGTTTCGATCTTGCTTTGTAGGTGCACAAGGGGGTGGTGATAACTGATACAGATGTGGCGTTAGGTGATAAAGATGTGGCTATAGTCAATAATGATGTGGCAGTAACTGATAAAGGTCAAAGTTCCAATCAGCTTGACGATATTAACAATAGACTTGCCGCTGTAGAGGAAGCTCTAAAGATACAACCCCGAGCCAATAAAGATACAACCCCGACCAAGCTAGACATTAATGTGGGAGTCCTTGATGAAATTGAAAATAGACTTGCCGTTGTTGAGGAAGTTCTAAAGATACAACGTCCAAAGGTGAACATGGTAATGTATATTACAACTTATATTACAACTTCTTTTAAAAACTTGTTGGAGTTGACCTGATAATGTATACTTTTGGGGGTTGTTTTGTTAATTTGGTGTATCCACTGCTAGCGTACATCAAACCCCTGCTAGTGGTTTTCAATCCACTGCTAGCAGGTTCCTGTTAATGTATCAGTTGGGGGGGTGTTCTGTAAATTTGATGTATCCACTGCTAGCGTACATCAAACCCCTGCTAGTGGTTTTCAATCCACTGCTAGCAGGTTCCTGTTAATGTATCATTTGGGGGGTTGTTCTGTAAATTTGATGTATCCACTGCTAGCGTCTATCAAACCCCTGCTAGTGGTTTTCAATCCACTGCTAGCAGGTTCCTGTTAATCTATCACTTGAGGGGCTGTTTTTGTAAATTTGATGTATCCACTGCTATTGTCTATCAAACCACTGCTAGTGTCTATGAAACCACTGCTAGTGTCTATCAAACCACTGTGAATCCACTGCTAGCAGGTTTCTTTAGTAGTATAATTGATTGTATATTTTAAATATCAGACTTCAACTCATACGCACGGCAAATCGGATGAGGCTTGTTCTGGACAAAGTCCCATTGATAATGAAAACTGGAATGGTAGTTCTAGTTTCTTTGATCTTCGTTCTCGTGATGTTCATTCGGCTGATTATAATAAGGTTATGTTCCTTTTAGTAGTACTTTTTTATTTTATCGTTTTTTGGTTACATACCTAAATCAGTTTGGTTAACTACAGAATGGCGACAAATCGAGTTGTGTAAATGCTGAAAACGAACAAGCTGGTCTTACTTATATAGACCCTGCCGCTTTTCCATCAACTATGTCGCAGCTCGTGGAATATTGTCTTCACGACGGACCATTGCCGTTAGATGATCACATTCCAGATCATGATCCCAGTCATTTGAATTTACCTAATTTGAATGAAACGTTTTCTCAATCGGCTGTTGAAGTACGTATATATAAATTCCACCTGCACTATCTATACATGTTTGATATAGTTGGTCATCCATATAGATGTGTTATTGTTGTATAATTACAGGGGAAACAGATGCAGCTAGATGAACAGGTGGAGCTAGAAGATGATTTCTCTGTTTATTGTCTTCACGACAAACAGGTTGGGATAGATGAAGAAAAACCTGCTGAAAACAATGAAGATGGCGAAACACCGAGTGAGGTGGTGCTAAGTGGTGATGATAAACCTGTAGAGGCGGTTCAAGCACATGAAATACAGGCTCATGAAGGTGTGTTTAATGTTGATGGTAAGTCTGTAAAGGTCGTTCACGGTAAGGAAGATGCCATTGTTCATTGCACTGCTGCTGATCAACACTCTCATGATCATGAAGTACTTTTAAATGCTGATGATAAAACTATAGAGGGTGTTCAAGTTAATGAAAATGTCATTGTTAATTGCAATGCTGTTGATGAACACTCTCATGATCGTGAGGCAGTGTCACAAATGGCAGGGATGGGGGACGAAGCATACAATGTTGATGCCCACGTTAAAGAGAAAGAAACCGGGGTTGAGTTACCGGTTGCAAATCAGTTGTCAACCAAGGCGGTAATAGACAAAATTGATAATGATGCTGTGAAGGCAAGACAGAAGATGATTCATACCTCTGACGGACAAGCCAGTAAGCCTTTGCCTACAGCTTCTGAGGTACAGCTACATTATTCATTAAAGTTACCACATGTACTTCAAAAGTTTGATGTTATTTCAATGATGAATTTTTTCTGTACAGTATGTTTTCATGCGGGGTAAAAGGAAGAGAAACGCAAGTAAGTTCAGACAGTCACGTTATAATGCCCTACCAAAAAAGAAAACTAGAAAGGCCAAAGTTACCAAAGAGAGTGATGAGAAAGTTACCCAAGAGAGTACTCCTGTTTTGAAAGAAGATGATGACTCAAAAAGGACAAAGCAGGTGGGCAAGTGTTTGCAGGAACCATACGTGAATCTCCCTCCTACGACTCCACAGTTGCCGAAACGACGTTCCAAAAGACTGAGAAAAGATATTAATCCACCACCTGGTGAAGATAATCAGTTGGAATCATGGGTAGAGGTATAGAAGAACTACATTTACAAACAGACATCTTAAAGACATATACATTAATGTTGTTTTTAAAAAATTTCAGGATCTGTCACGTCCTGAAGGTTGCGATATCAACAAGATTACTAAACCAGCGTGTATGGATACCTTTATAAAAAAAAATTTGAAGTCATCGCATAGCTTTCCTTGGGGTCTTGGCGACATCGTTGTTGATCGAAAATTTTGGTTGGCTTTGTTGGGTTATGGAAGAGGCAATAAAAAAGGATGGCTAGGAGATGAGGTAGCTAACAGATTTTTTTTTGAATTAGTTTACCGGTATTTTGCTTATAAAATTTTTCTGCAGCATCTGGATCTCTGGGTTGATCTAATGTGGCAGTTCAGGCCGGGCAATGCCGATTGGGCTATGGCTGGACCATTTTTCTCTTCCTCTATCCTTGAAGGGTCTATGCGTGCCTACTACGCCACTGGTCAACGCTATCCATTGCCATGGTCTAGTGTTGAGAAGGTTTGTATATAAAGACCATACTTTCTTCTATATATTTGGGTAAATATATGTACATGGTAAAAATGTGATGAATTATGACAAGGATTATTTGATCACATTTAGGTATACTTTCCTGTTAACGTACCCGAGTGCCACTGGTTTCTCGCCGAGTTGCAAATTCGTACCGGAGTTATAACAATTTATGACACACTAGGTACGCCAGAACCTGAGACGAGAGAAAAGAATTTAAAATGGAGGGTCACTTTTGAGAGAAAGCTACCACAGTATCTAAACTTGTGTAAAGTTCTTCAAGCTAAATCAATATCTGTTTCTGATTATAAGATCACATTTCGAGTTGCGGATGATGTCCCTATACAAGCCAATGCATACGGTGATTGCGGAGTTTGGGTATGTATTTTTTTGCACAGGCTGGGTAACAAATTAAGTATGAAGGTTGATGACCCTCTTCAAGTTGCTTTGGCGTATCGAGAGCATATGGTGGAGTACTTTTGGAAGTATAAGATGTCTGTTCATACAAGTGATGAATAAAGATGCATTTCATCTATTTGGGTATGGCTTGTATGTGGTTTTAGACTTTTGTTGTTCAACCAAATGTAACCGCAATCTGGATGTCTGTGAAGGGCATCAAAAGACAACTTCTTATGCATGTATGTGTAGCGCAACTTGGTATATTCCTAACACCCATGCATACCATCCAAATATACGTGTTGTGATACTGTTGATTTGCAACAAACATTTTGTGTTAATTGCTAAAACGTTTGTTTTTTACAAACATCCATTTGATTTGAAAAAACGACTACATACAATCTTATTGGTAAAAGACTATAACATACTTATTACATAACACTTATTGGTAAACAGATTACCATAACCAAACTACAGCACTGAAGAGAACAACCAAACTGAAAACCAACACAACTTTGTCATGAACTTGCACTCTTGACTTGATAAAAGTCAACTCATCCAACACTTTCATGATATCATTGTTTGAAACCTCAGTAACTTCATCCGAGACTGAACTCTTTCCCGTCTTCATTAAATGTTTCTTTTCCTCATGTTCCTTGTAAAACAAATCTTTGTAATACTGACTTGGTAGTTCCGGGTCTAGGAAACCATAGAAGTTACATTTGGTCTTTTTGTCCTAAAATAAAAATTTGTTAAATTCACATATTCAACCTAACAAGTAAAATAAGTATAATGCATAATAATATTACATAAATTGGACAGGCCTTGAATCTTCTACCAGGATGAGTCCGTGTCCAAGAGGTTTGTACTTCCACCGGTAATGGTTTTGGACATTCGCAGTGTGTAGCATTGATGTAGTATTCCAATGGCTTTCGATTGGATCTGGAGGTAGAGGCAGAGGAGGGAGCCATTGTTTTATTTACCCAATGAGTAAACTTGACGCTTTTATAGTATAGTCACATCTTATTTGGCGGGAAATATACTTTGTGAATGAGCGGGTAATGAATATTGTGGAGGGAAAAGTTTAAGCGAATTTTATATTGAGCGACTTAAAGGTCCTATTTTCAGCGAAGTTTTTTTTGTTTATTGTTTTGTACAATCCTAGAACAGTGAACACAAATCCCAGAACACAAAACCCAGAAAAATGACTTCGGCTAATTCCGAAAAATTCAAACTTTATTTGGATTTTGAGACATCAATTCGTGGAGTTTTACTTCCAGTTAACATCACCTACCTACAGCTGATTACCTATCTCACTAACAAATATCAGATTAAAGATAAGATCATCAGTTTATACTACATGTCCGCTTCAACCAAAATTCATGTGAGTGACGATGATGATGTTTCTTTCTTCGTTCATGAAATATGCTGTAAGCAGCACCTGATCCAGACGCTATACATCAAACTTATCGAGAAATCTTCCGAGGTAAAGCCGCCTACTTCTTCTAAGACTCTTGATATTGATCTTAATGTTCCTTTGTTGCCTCAAGAATCTGATTTTCAAACACCAAAAGTTGAAGATCATAATAACGAGGGTGCAGGGGCAAACGTTAATGTAGATGTGCCTCCTAGTTGGCAGAAAACAACATTTCTAAATATCCCTGATCCACCCAGTTCAGCTGATCCCATAATTAAAAAGGTAAGTAACCATAAACACCCTGTAGTATCTAAATTAAAGGTGGGTAGTCGGTTTGATGATAAGCAAGGATGCATTTATGCAATAGGAATAAAAGCGTTGGTTGATATGTTTGAGTACAAAGTTAGTAACTCATGTAAGAAAAGGTACAGTGTAGCTTGTTTTGTCGAAGGTTGCAACTGGTACATTAACGCACGAAAAAGTGTTGTTAGCCGATACTTCTATGTTACTTCCATTAACGACTCTCATACATGTTCCAGAACAAAAATTCATCCTAATCATCGAAATGCTACCCGAAAATTATTGGGTCACATACTTGTTGATAAATTGAGGAATTGCAAACGGGTATATACGGGTGCGGACATAAAAAACGATTTTAATGTTGATTGGAAAGTAGACATTTCCTACTACCGAGCTTGGGGTGGGAAAAACATTGCATTACAGTTGTTGAACGGTTGTCCTAGGGAGTCTTTTGAGCAGTTGCCGTATTACTGCTATAACTTAAAGTTGGAAAATGAGGGGACAGTAACTCACATTGAGACAGATGAGACAGATCGGTTTAAGATGGTATTCATTGGTTTCGGTGTTGCTGTAAGTTTTTCATAAATTCTATTATATTTTATTTATGATTAATACCTTCATTGTTATCGAAATTTTATTAATTAAGCAAATTTCTGATTGTTTTAAAATAGATCCGGAGCTTCTTACGTTTTATGCGACCATTGCTAATCATTGATGCCGCACATCTTAAAGGGAGATACCTTGGTACGAATCTGGTTGTTGTTGGGATGGACGGCAACAACCAGATTATACCTATTGCAACTGGTGTCTCTCAAGGTGAGACCAATGAATCATGGACATGGTTTTTGACCAAACTTAAAGAATGCATTGGTGAAGTAAAAGATTTGGCCATCATCTCTGACAGACATCCGGCAATTGCACATGCATGTAGTACCGTTTTTCCCAGCGCGTTTCATGGTTTTTGCTGTCGGCATTTAATGATGAACTGCAATTTGAAAACTAGAAAGTGGAAGGCTATATATTGGAGGACATGCAAAGCTTACACAGAGCAGGAGTTTGATGCTTCAATTTCTGAGATTCGATCATTAAAACATGATGTGTATAAAAAACTAAAAGATGAAGCTGGATTTGATAAATGGTCGCGTGCTTACTGCCCTGCAAACAGGTACAATTATTTGACCTCAAATAGTGCTGAATCAGTAAACTCTTTAACGAAAGATGTTAGGAAGGTTCCAATAACCCAGCTAATGGAGTACTACCGAAGGCTTCTACAAAGATGGTATTTTGAACGTCGAGCAAAATACAAAGGTAACTTAAAAAAACTGTATATTATACTTGGTTTATTACATATTTGGCACGTCGCATGAAAATGTATTATTATTTTTTTTATTTCAGATGCTCCAACTGATGAACTTAGCGAATGGGCAAATGCAAAAGTAAACAATAGAATGGCAAAGAGTGCTAATTGGGGTGTTAACGGAATTGAGATGCACAAGATTTACCAAGTCACTGATCCGAAACATGTTCATATTGTTGACTTTGACAACAGAGAATGCACTTGCCGCAAATGGCAGCTATCTGGTCTACCTTGTGGTCATGTTTGTGCTGTGTCTAGAGTTGAAGGGATGACTGACACTAGCAGTTGGGCTATGGATTGGTTTAACAAAACGTCACTAAAAAATACATACGAAGCAAGGGTTTATCCTCTAAAAGATGTATCCTTGTGGCGTACTCCTGATGACTTGCAAACCGTAAAACCTCCTGCTATGGATAAGCGACAACCTGGAAGACCCAAAGAAAAGAAACGTATCCGATCACAGGGGGAAGAGCCAGGAAGCAAAACCTGTGGCAGGTGTGGAAAGGCAGGACACACAAGACAGTCATGTACTGAACCGTTGATGACAAGCAAGGCAAGTGTGTTTCTATATTTTATTTCAATGTGTATAATTTTTAATGTTATTACTGATATGGTTGTTTGAACTAATGCCACATGTCAGAAACGTAAAAGAAAGTCACAATCGTGCACCCCTACAACTAATGAAGAAGCAGTGGAACAAGAACGACACGGTGGACAGAGGACGCGTGTAGAGGTCGAACAGGGAGAAGCAAGTGGTCAATCAAACAATGATTTCGTATGGAAATGTGAATCATCTACTCCTGAAAACATCGTTCGTAACAACATTCAGTCACAACCTGTGACTGAAAATGTTGTTCATTTGGACGATTTATAGTACTTCAATTTGAACTTTAACACAATGGAAGCACAACTTATCAGTCATTTAGAATTTTCAATGTTTGTTACTTGAATAATAATAGCTACAGGAGTGGCATTGCTTTTATTGTTTTTTTATGTTACTTTGTGAGAATGTTATACAATAAACTGTTGAACATGTGCACATTTTTTGTTCTTTTCTATAAAAACATAGAGGAGTCAGGCATATAGTGTAACGTCAATGTATGCATGTGACTGTTTATTTACCTTTCAATCTGTCTATTTAACAGCAAACTTGCAAGTATATTTTCACACAACATCATTCCATAAATAAGTAAGCAAAAACAATGTCAGGTCTGCCTAAATGTGATGAGATAAGAGCCGCTGCTAACACTAACAACTGGACAGACATGATGATTTACTACTGCCGTACCGCTGCAATCGAAGATGTTCAATTGGCAAGAAAGGTGAACATCCTAACTCAAGAATTGGCTAGACTTAATCGTGAAAGGGCTGCCGTTATTCAAGAGATGGCAACTGTGCGTAAGAAGGTGCCACAAAAAACTGTTGACTTTCTGAAGCAGGAGCAGGCCCTTAGTGAACACAAAGTGATGCAAATGAATATCTTGGCAGGAGAACTCGAGCTGAGTGCTCGAAACAAGAATTTCTTTATTCATAAGCTTGAGGGTACGTTGCCGCTATAAGCACTGTGCGATATGCGAAGTACTAACTGTTATGTCGTATGTGATATCCTAGTAACTAAGACTACTATATGCCCCAAGTAAGAATTTAGTGCTATAATGTATCTGATTTCCAAGTACTTAGTGTTATATCGTGCGTGCTTTCCTAGTAACATACTTTATTCAATAAAGTTTCCTAGTAAGTAGGAGTTTTACTCACATTTTATCTTGTGTTCAATAGTTGGATGGTCTTGAATCTTCTGTCTTTTCATCATATCCAGCGTATACCTATGGAATATATGGGATTCTAATTTAAAATGAGGTTGCGAAAATAACAAAAATTGAACAATCGAAGACATTAAATTCACATTGTTAAAGTATCGTCTGACCTTTACTACTAGCCTCATTCTAACATCAGCAGTGGATTGAATCTTCTAGGATTGGTTTAATCACCACTGGCAGTAGGTTCCTTGTAGGTCTGCAATCTTCTCTATCTTTTTAAACAGTGGATCAATTATAGGATGTGTCTCCTTTGTTCCTCTTGAACTGAGTTTAGCTTCCAGCATTTGTCTTGCCACATTCTTTGATAAAGGATAATCCCTATCAACGAACATGAAAAACCTATCCTCTTTTTTTGTTTTTACACCATGAACCTTGCAGTATGAGTACAATATCCAGTCAACCACCTCACAATCATACCAATATTCAGCCTCAAGATCAGGTTCAAACATGCTCTTTATAGCAGCCCACACAAACTTAGCTAACTCTCCATTTGGACCTAACTTCCCATATCTGAACTTCATTACTTTCCACAACTCGTCCAAATCACCCCTAGTCAAACAATCCAGTAACATCCCAAATGACCAATAAGTGGATTTGCATCCATCACCTCTTGTAATCTCAACTACTTCTCTACCTCTATGTTTGACAATCTGCCAATCGATAATAGGATGAACTGCTTTTAAAGGAATAGGATTAATAGGTTCAGGATTAGGACTATTAGTCTCCTTAAAATACTGTTTAGTTCTTTCTTTCTTTTTCAAATCTTCGTCCACCTTTTGTCTTTTATATCTGGATTGCTTCTTTAACCATTCGGCTTCTTTCTCAGAATTCATAGGAATGTGATCTTCATTAACCCTCATACACTTCTGACTAAGCTCCTTCAGCCTCTCTGTTGAACATGTTCTTAGATCTACACCAAGATGTATGCCTGAATTCTTGATAATCTTCATGTATGTATTTCTCATATCGCTCTTTGTAGGAGGTTTCTTTCTTTTGACTTGCTTTTTCTCTTTTTTGAACTTCGTGAACCATTCATCCAAGATTCTTGCTTTTTGATTATTAGAGAACATTTCCCACACTTCACGAGTGTACTCAATCCCAATATTATTAGAAGCTTCAAGATAGGCTTGTGAATCCTCCCAATCATCTATCCATCTCTGATTAGCTTCCTCCTCTTCTAGCCTTTTCCTTTTTATTTCTGCTTTTTCTGCAGCTTCCATTCTTACACCATATTCATAATCATAATCAATCTGCTCTTGTGTATTCTTAAACTTTATATCAGGTTCAACAATACCTTTTCCCTTTCCATTATCTGGTAGAGCCACCTTCTTGTTCAAAGGCTCACCAATAGTCAAACTTGTAGTCAAGGGTTTAGGTCCAGTTGGTTTAAGAAATATAGGAGCCGGTGCAATGGTAGGTGTAGGGTTTGATGAACTTTTGCTTAAATTTATCAGTGTACTGGCAGCCTCCTTCTCAACTTCTTTTGATTTAGGTGGTGAAACAGATGTAGTTGTGACAATTGTAGATGTGGTAGTAATAGCAGTGTGTGAGACTACTCTATTGTCTACTACACTTTTCAAACTAGCCGGTGGGGTTAAGGTTACGCTAGCCATGGATGTCTCATGCAGCCCCTCCTTCTCTTTAACTTCTACATCACTTGGTGTCGTTACCTCAGTTGAAGTTGTAGCTGTGGGTTCTGAGTATGTGTCCTGCACCACCTCATTCTCCTTAACTTGTACATCAGTTGTTGTCGTTACTTCAGATAGACAAGTTGTAGCAGTGGGTTCTGAGTATGTGTCCTGCACCACCACCTTCTCTTTAACTTGTACATCAGCTGCTGGGGTTAAGGTTACAGAAACACTAGCAGTGGATGTGTCCTGCACCACCACCTCCTCTTTATCTTGTGCATCATTGGGAGCAGTGGATGTGTCCTTGACCACCTCCTTCTCTTTAACTTGTACATCAGCTGTTGGGGTTAAGGTTACACAAACACTAACAGGGGATGTGTCCTGCACCACCACCTCCTCTTTATCTTGTGCATCATTGGGAGCAGTGGATGTCTCCTGCACCACCTCCTTCTCTTTAACTTGTACATCAGCTGGTGGGGTTAAGGTTACAGAAACACTAGCAGTGGATGTGTCCTGCACCACCACCTCCTCTTTATCTTGTGCATCATTGGGAGCAGTGGATGTGTCCTGCACCACCACCTCCTCTTTATCTTGTGCATCATTGGGAGCAGTGGATGTGTCCTGCACCACCTCCTTCTCTTTAACTTGTACATCAGCTGGTGAGGTTAAGGTTACAGAAACACTAGCATTGGATGTGTCCCGCACCACCTCCTCCTCTTTATCTTGTGCATCAGTTGGAGCAGTGGATGTGTCCTGCACCAATTCCTTCTCTTTAAGTTGTACATCAGTTGGTGGGGTTACCTCAGTTGAAGTTGTAGCGGTGGGTTCTGAAAGACTATCAGTGGATGTTTCCTGCACCAAATCCTTCTCTATATCATCTAATACATTCTTCACGATCTCGAGTACAGCTTCATTCCCATCTTTATCAGACACCACATACTCCCCTCCATGATCTACACTATCCACATCCTCATCCATACGCACAACTCTAGCGGTGGGTTCTGAAAGACTATCAGTGGATGTGTCCTGCACCAAATCCTTCTCTATATCATCTAATACATTCTTCACGATCTCGAGTACAGCTTCATTCCCATCTTTATCAGACACCACATACTCCCCTCCATGATCTACACTATCCACATCCTCATCCATACGCACAACTGCAGCGTCCCCTGAATCAAATCCTTCAGTCGTCCCCTGTGTTTTTTGGTCCTCCAAAACCACATCTTGAGAGGATGTCACTTTCTTAGTATGTTTCCTAACTCTTCTAACAACACTACGCCCATGTCTCCTAACTCCTCTAACAACACTACGCCCATGTCCCCTAACTTTTTCCATCACAAACATCCTGTGCTTCAATTCTCTGATCGTATTCTCCATTTTTGTACATTTAACCGTCAATTCATTTAATCGTTCACGATTTTCATCCCCAACTCGACCTGTGTTAACTGGTCGTTCATTCGAAAAGGCATCATGTTGATGTTCATCATTATACGTCCATTCATGTTGATGTTCCAAGATACCTTCCTCAGTTCGACCTGTGTTAACTGGTGCGCGTGGTGAACTTATCATAGCATCAAGGTTGGTTTCAGTGGTTACAGTCGGACTAATAGTGGGTGGAACTACGGTGTCAGTGGGTTCAGGTTCAGTCAATTGGGGTTCATTTACATCATCAAACTCACGAATGACAGGTAAATTAATCATATGCGGGAACAATGGAACATTTGGGATTGTTAAATTAGGATTTTGTTTCCTCATATGAGTAAAAACCTTATGATGCATATAATGCACCTCATACTTTGTATTATGTTCAACAGGTTCTGCTATTTGGCTACCCACAATAAGTTGAACAAACCTAGGATACAAGTAATATTTACCTTTCTTCCTAATATTCTGCAAAAACCCTTCAAAAATCATGCTAGACCAATTGAATTCCCTCCCTTCAGATAGACAAATTAAAGCAGTTGCAATTTTGGAGGGAAATTCATTAAACCCAGTGGTCTTACTACTCAGACACATCAGCAAGGTGTGAATTAAAAACTTCCATTCGGGAGAAAACATACATTTCAAAAATTTTACCCTGTCTCCCCTTCTTGTATAACCTAATCTTTCTAAACCTAAAAATATATCATTATCAGAAAGATTAACTAGTCCATTAGCATCATTGAGTTTCAACGTACCTCTAATGACTTCCTCATCCACCAAAATCTCATTATCATCCACCACAGTCCTAAACACCTCAAATCCATCTCGCTCCTGTATCTCAGCTTTACCCCAAAAATCATGTATATAGTCTTTGAGAATTGTGGGTGCTACAGTTAATGCAAACTGAATTTTAGTGTGGTTGATAAAATCAATCATCTCATGAAAACCATCTGATTGATTATTTTTTTTAAGTAAGCAACTAGGTTATGGGTGTTGGAATACTGCGACGGCATTGTGAGTTGGTATGGAAAAAGATGTGGGATTTTGAAATTACCAGTTTGGATTGGTTAGGGTTTATGTGGAGCGTCAATTGGAAGTGATTTGAAGATCAATTACTTCAACTGGCAGTGATTTGGGGGAAAAAATAAGTTTGCATCAAATTTACAAAACACACCCTTGAAGTATGCATTACCATGAAATTGCTAGCAGTAGATTTCAAACCACTAGAAGTGGTTTGATAAAGTATAGCAGTGGATACATCATATTTACAAAACAGCCCCCCAAGTATATATTATCAGAAAAACCACTGGCAGTGCATTGACAACCAAAGGCAGTGGTTTGATAGACAATAGCAGGGGTTTCATAGACGCTAGCAGTGGATACCTAAAATTTACAAAACAGCCCCCCAAGTGGTACATTAAGAGGAAGCTGCTAGCAGCGGGTTGAAAACAACTAGCAGGGGTTTCATAGACGCTAGCAGCGGATACATCAAATTTACAAAACAGCCCCCCAAGTATACATTATCAGGTCAAGTACAAGAAAGATGGAAAATCACGTGTTTATATTTACGACTTACAATTTTTTAAATTAATTTGTAATATACGTGTCTCGTTTTGTGATTTTTTAAAATAATTTGTAATATACGATTTTTTAAAATAATTTGCAACGTGTCAAATAACCAAACACTTAATGAAACCAAAGTCAACCACTTAATTTACTCCTCAACAACTTATAACCAAACACTTAACTTCTATTTAAGAACCTATAACTCAGATACTACCCATATCACACATACCCCAATTATTAACCTCAACTGCTTTCACCTCAACTTCTTCATCTTCATCTTCATCACTGCACCACCACTACATCATAGCGCCGCCTCCACCACCACTACATCACCGAGCAGGTATCGTTTACTACTTTTTATAAATACTCTTGACTGACCGTAAAAAGCTTCATGGGTTTTTGTTAGATAGTTGTAATCTTAGCTGGGTATCTCTTGTTTATTAGGTATTGTTATATAGTATGTTATATGCAATTGATTAGTTGTAGGAATATATGATTTGCTTTTATACTTGCTTCAAATTGATTAGGTGTCACGGGTTCCAATCCGAGACCAAGCCGTGACAGCAGTCGATGCCAAAAGGTAAGATATGTCGTTGTGTATTTTAAATAGCTTAGGGTTTTAAGTAACGAGAACTATCCAAGCATCGTGTTTCAAAAAGACCCTTTAAACCACTAAGCTCGAGTGGGTCATTTTAACAATTAGGGTCTGAGTGTAGGATGGTGGTTTTTTTGTGACATAAACCAAGTTATTGGCAGGGTGTTGGGGTCCAACCCCTTTCATGTGTAATAGAACTTTAACAAGGATATTGAGATCATGTTGTGTTCATATGCTTGTGATACAAAAGATTTGATCGTGTTTGCGGACGACTATTTGAACAGTGTGTATATGGTTGAGGGTTCTTGAAAACAAAAGAATGCTGTTAGTGGGTATGCTTACAGTGCTATTATACCATTGCCCAACACCATTTCATTCTCCTTTTTACAATGATCTTCCCAAAAACTCACCAACAATTCTCTCCTATATTATCAAACAACAATATTGAAGTCAAACAGCCATGACACGTGGCTTCTCTGATGGTATACGACGAGGAGGTACACGGTTTCTTGGTCCAGTAGATACCGGAAAGTGTAAAGCCATTTATTGTTACAGTATGTACAAGTTACCTGATGAAGAGGGTTGAATCATGAAGTGTAGAAAGGTGGTGCAAAAGGGTTTAGCTTGCTTTGAGATTGTTTAACTGAGTGTGTTTTTTTAGTGGTGTCTTTTTTGGTGACAAAGTCCATGTTTCCGTGTGGTATGAGATCATAGATGATAACAAGATAGATGAAATGGTTGGTAATGATATATAATGGTGGGGAGCGATATGAGTGTTTTTGAGGGTGCCTCATTAACTCCACTTCACTCGCCATCACTATCATTACAAAACCATGTCATCTATTTCTTATAATCTCTGACATCTCTTTGTTACACAGAAACATGGAGTTTCTCTACAAAAAACATACACTAAAAACACACACAAGCACAGTTATGAACTCTATACGCATGGCTAAACCACTTTGCACTACCTTTCTACCCTTCAAGATTCAACTCTCATCATCAGGTAACCATTACAAACCGTAACAAGAAACGTGTTGTACACTTTCCCGTATCTACTGGACCAAGAAACCGTGTACCTCGTCGCCGTGAACCATCAAAGAAGCCACGTGTCATACACGCACACTACAATTTTGTTGGTTCATAATATAGTAGAGAATTGTTGGTTTGTTTTGGGGGTGATCATTGTAAAAAGGATAAGGAAATGGTGTCGGGCAATGGTATAATATAACTTTAAGCAGACACACTAACATCATTCCTTTGTTTTCAGGACCCTTCAACCATATACACACTGTTCAAATAGTCGTATGCAAACACGATAAAATTTCGTGTATCACAGGCATATGAACACAACATAATCTCATTATCCTTGTTAAAGTGCTATTACACATGAAAGTGGTTGGACCCCAACACCCTGCCAAGAACTTGGTTTATGTCTCAAAAAACCCACCATCCTACCCTCCTACCCTAATTGTTAAAATGACCCACTCGAGCTTAATGGTTTAAAGGGTCTTTTTGATACCCGATGGTTGGATAGTTCTCATTACTTAAAACCCTAAGCTATTTAAAATACGCAGGTTAAGCTTTGGTCAAACTCGAAGAAGCAGGAGATAGCGGAAGTCTACTGACAAAAGACCCTGGTTAACACGAGTTCGCGCCCTATGTGTTATTATATGTTTGTAGAGAATAACTTGGTTAGGATTACCGCTAAATGGATTATAGGTATAGTTTTTGAACATTTTGTTATATGTAGCTTATGTACAGTTTTTGGACCATTGGTGATTTTGGAAACACATTTTATGTTATCGATTTATGCTTATATAAGAAATTATGTTTAGCGAACTTGTGTTGTTGTGACAAAACAAAAACGTATATGATGATAACTTCTAAACTATATACAAATATCAATTAACAGTCAAAACATATATGATGATAACTTCTAAACAGTATACATTTTTTTCCTTGTAAATAATATACGGTTTACACTTCTATTTTAAAACTACTATAATTCCACTCTATTTAACAACTCCTATCACAACTACCAACACATTTTGTGGTTATCACTCTATATTTCCACACTCTATTTTTAATCCTCTCTAAAAAAAAAAAAAAAAACATCTCAACCAACAACAACAATGTCCAACCCCCGTCTTCCCCTCTTGGATCAACTATCCCGTACAGCAAACTCTCGATCTGTCAAGGCTATGATGATTGTGGAATATTGGGGAGAAGTTAGGGATACTGTTCGGGATGAATTAGATCTGCAAGAGAAGATTGACGAGCTAACCGCTCGTGTACAACGTAGGGATGTGCTTATTGGAGAGCTGTTGGTTGTGGGTCCAACTAACTCGTCTGTTGCGTCTGTTCGGCACATGAGAAGGATGCAAATTGAAGATAGGGCTGAGATTGTAAGGAAGCAGACCTCCATCTTAGAAAGGCGTGCTCGCGTTTCTTCTTTGTTATCCTTCATTGAACATCTTGAGTCAATGGTCCTTTGAATTTGTGAAGCCTTCATGTTAGGGTTTATGTTTTGTTTAGGTTAGTTATGGTGGGTTATGTGTGTACTAGTTAAGTGTAACTACTTTTGTTTATGACGTTGTCAATCTTAGTCTAATTTGTATTTGTGTTTTACAAAACAACCTACATTGACGTTGAATTAAAAAAGCAAAATTATATCGCATAATCGACATAATTAAAATAAAAACATAAAATAAAATATCAACCTCATAATTCCTTGTATCCAATTTTTGGTTACTAAAACAAAATATGTTTGTCTACTCGGTTTAAGTTGGTAAGATGAAAATGGCGCGTTAATAAGGTCGCTTGGAATTCATCGGTTTATGTGAAAGTACTTGACATGATGCATACATTGGTTTGTGTGACAATACTTTTTTACACTCCTCAAAGCGGAAAAGATTTGCATTTGACTTGTAAATAAATGTAGGGGCCCTAAATGTAGAGTTATTGTTGGGCTTCGATGTGATAGTGGGCAGTACTTTTTTACACTTATATTACAAATTATTTTAAAAAAATGTAAGTCGTAAATATAAGCACGTGATTTTCCTTCTTTCTTGTACTTGACCTGATAATGTATACTTGGGGGGCTGTTTTGTAAATTTGATGTATCCGCTGCTAGCGTCTATGAAACCCCTGCTAGTTGTTTTCAACCCGCTGCTAGCAGCTTCCTCTTAATGTACCACATGGGGGGCTGTTTTGTAAATTTTAGATATCCACTGCTAGCGTCTATGAAACCCCTGCTAGTGGTCTTCAACCCGCTGCTAGCAGCTTCCTCTTAATGTACCACATGGGGGGCTGTTTTGTAAATTTTAGATATCCACTGCTAGCGTCTATGAAACCCCTGCTAGTGGTCTTCAACCCGCTGATAGCAGCTTCCTCTTAATGTATACTTGACGGGCTGTTTAGTAAATTTGATGTATCCACTGCTATTGTCTATCAAACCACTGCCTTTGGTTGTCAATGCACTGCCAGTGGTTTTCCTGATAATTTATACTTGCGGGGCTGTTTTGTAAATTTGATGTATCCACTGCTATACTTTATCAAACCACTGCTAGTTGTTTGAAATCCACTGCTAGCAATTTCATGGTAATGCAGTCTTCAAGGGTGTGTTTTGTAAATTTGATGCAAACTTATTTTTTCCCCCAAATCACTCCCAGTTGAAGTAATTGATCTTCAAATCACTTCCAATTGACGCTCCACATAAACCCTAACCAATCCAAACTGGTAATTTCAAAATCCCACATCTTATTCCATAAAAACTCACAAAGCTAAAGTTCTAAAGAGAAGAGATTGAAGTCAAATTGTTCATTCATTCATTCATGAAACAGTTTACAGCTTACAACTTACAAAACCCAATCAACTTCAAATGCAACTACAAATCCAAAGTGCTATACATGATCTCCTACTAATATTTCTACTACTACTAAACCTAATCTAGTGCATATCATCTGTTCCAACATCTAAAGAGCAGTGAAGATGAGCATGACTGCTCACATCTATCACACTAAATGCTGGATTTGCGTTTGTGAAGTCCTGCATAACCACCCATTCGTTCTATCCCGATGGCTGGAGCTACAAGACTTCTATAACGAAGATGCTAAGGGTCAAAAGTATGAAGGATGGATTGATGAAAACGTTGATGATGGAGAAAAATAAAGGTCTCCTTTGTGCTTCCTCCATGTATTTCAACCAAAATGCAACCCATCCACCCTTCCCTAGCATTTCTTCTATGCGATGTGTGTTGATGCACCAAAACCAGGTGCAGGAAGACCAAGCACCACCTTTCCACCCATAGGAAGTGGCGGATTGCTTGCTCGAGGCCTGCATTGAGGCAGAGGTGCTGGAGGTTGGGAGTAAGATGTTCCCTCCTTATAGTAGTCATCAGAATCATCAGCAGATACACTTGGATTCTCTACACTATCATCTTCTGATGATGGGAGAAAAGGTGATTTTTTAGGTCGAGGATCATAAGGATATGGAAAGAACTGAAGGAAATCACTGGATGATGATGATGATGATGATGATGGAGAAGAGGTTGGATTTACAACCTCTGGTTTAGTATTCATGGTTTTTAGTGGTGAATTATGGTTTATGGCATTTTTGGGGTTTGTGGTAGAATTTAGGGTTTGTGAAGAAGATTTGGGGATATTGTGAAGAGATAAGTGTGCATTGGGGTCTGTTATATAGGCGGGTGCAAGGTTTAAGGCAACTTAATATGAGTTTGGTGGCACAGTAACACTCAAGATATTTAGGGTGCGTTTAGTTGGAGAACAATTTCTCTTATTTTCTATCTCTAGTTTTGTAAAAATTTGGAAGGAGAATTAATCTCCACAAAACACTTGAAAATATAGAAAACGCGTTTAGTTGATGTTTCTATTTTCTGTTTTGAAGAAAGGGAGGGAGGGTTGAGGGTTACAAAGGAAAACAAGGAAAACAACTAAAATTTGTTTTGTAATTTTCCTTGTTAAGTTAGGAAATAGGGGATTTGTGTTTTGCAAAACATTTTGGTGGAAAACGTTAATTTGAACGCGATCTCTGTGTTCCTTGTTTGCCACAAAACATTTTGTGAAAAACAAGGGTGTTTTCCCTCAACTAAACGCAACCTTACCGTCGCAATCTCTTCTCTTTTGATTGGGTTTTGTGTTTTACAAAACAACCTACATTGACGTTGAATTAAAAAAGCAAAATTATATCGCATAATCGACATAATTAAAATAAAAACATAAAATAAAATATCAACCTCATAATTCCTTGTATCCAATTTTTGGTTACTAAAACAAAATATGTTTGTCTACTCGGTTTAAGTTGGTAAGATGAAAATGGCGCGTTAATAAGGTCGCTTGGAATTCATCGGTTTATGTGAAAGTACTTGACATGATGCATACATTGGTTTGTGTGACAATACTTTTTTACACTTATTGTTGTTTGACCTCAAAGCGGAAAAGATTTGCATTTGACTTGTAAATAAATGTAGGGGCCCTAAATGTAGAGTTATTGTTGGGCTTCGATGTGATAGTGGGCAGTAATCGATAAGAAGAAAAAAGGCGCTTTAAAAAATGTCGCTCAGAATATATTGGATTACGTGATAGTACTATTAAACACATGTCTTATTGCATATATATTTTTGGGTACCAAAAATGTCTTTTTGCATATAAAGATCATACTTTCTTCTACATACTTGGGTGATATACATGCTTATAAAATATCGCTCAACAATTTAAAATAAAGGGAACTAAACTAAATAAAGACATATAAAAGTAGCCCACTTAAATACAATTGTCGAATATACAATTTAGCAATACAACTATTGTGAGTCCATGCACGTTTGCAATACGTTTAAACACGTCTCCTCAAGTAAACCTGTCAAATTAAAGAGAAACAAAGGTTCAACATTTCCTCAAGTAAACAAATTCATCAAGTAGTGTAGTATACTTATTTTGGTTCAAGTTGGCTATCAAATCAAATCAATATGGCTTATAAGTCAAAATGCCATAATAACTATGCGTGGCTATCATATCAAGACCTTATAACTAATATAAAAACACACATAAACCAAAGGGCTATCTTAACTGCTGTTTTGTTAAAAAAAAAAAAAAAAAAACAAAAAAATAACAAAAGAAACCAAAAGAAGAAAATGACTACAAAAATGCCTTTCTGCCAGGAGTTAGCTGCTGCTGCTGGTTCTAGTCTCGTTAGAGACATGATGGTGGAGAAGTTTAGTAGGGAGGTTACTGTCACTAGGGTGGACGAAGCAGAATTAACCAAAAAAGCCCAACATATTAGGTCTCGTGTTACCGAGAGGGATTTCGTGATTGCAGAGTTGGAGCTTTTGTATCCCTTTGATTCATGTGTGCAAAGTATTTCACAGTTGAATATTTTGCAAAATGAAGATTTGGCAGACATTGCTAACATGTTGGTGAAGGTTGTGAACAAGCAGAAGCGAACAAGGGAGCTTATGTCATTCATTGAGAAGCTCAAGTCTATGGTGTACTGAACTGGTTTCTTCATATATGTTTTGAGTTTAGTATATGGTTAGGAATGTATGATGTTTATGTTTATGCTTATGGATGTTCTATAAACCAATTAAGGTTAATTTTGTTGGATATATATGCACTTACTTATTTATGTTTGTCTAAGTACTTTTGTGGGAACATACCTGTGTTATAACATGCTCCGTTGATATGCTGGCTTGTAACGTAGTGTTGAAAACATAACCTACACCATCAAAAAAAAGTATAATCGATATGGATACGTGTCGTGGTAAGTGTGATATGAATTAATTGGTAACTTTAACGCACCAGGTAAAATATAAGTGTCTGCTATAAACAAAAACCCAAAAAAAAAAAAAAAAATAAAAAAAAATAAAAAAAAAAAAACGCGATATTCCTGGGCTGCTAAATGCTACTTTGTGACACATATATCGCCTGGTTTATTAGATGTATGTGTCACAAAGTAGAATCTAACAGCTCAGAAATAGCGTTGATTTGATTTTTTTTTTGCACCACCTTAATTTTTTTATCGATCGCCTGCAAAGGCTTTATCTTGCTCTTCAATGAAAACCAACTTACGCTTAACCTTAGGCTTAGCAACTACATCCCTATGGCTAACAGACATATCGACATCAACATCAATAAGGACGCTTGCTTCTTCTTCAGCCCAAGCAATAAGCTCATCATATGTCATATTGCTTGCATCTTTTAATCTTCTTCCATGTATAATCAATTTGGTTGTATAATCATCTTCAGAATCACAAAAGTTAAGATTTTGATAATAAAAATCAAATAAGTTTTGGGGATTATGTGCCATATACATCATCAACTTCCCATATCGATCAGCAAGGTCATACATGGCAGCCACATCCCTATCGCACTCTATTAGTTTCAATCCTACCTCTAATTGACATTGTGGTAAACAGAAAAACAACGAATGGAAATTTAGCTCAGTATGTTCTTTCAGAAACTGGCACATACTATTATAGTCCACCTTCCTATCCTTGGACAAACTCCAATAAAAAACACCCCCATTTTCATACCTCAACGGTTGGAAATAAAACTCCCCCAAAAGATGAACGTCAAACAGGTAACGAGGATCTGAACTCCAAATAGGTGCCATCCTGTTACAGGAACACGTAAAATACAATACTTTAAAAAGTAAAAATAATTTTAAATGTAAACCCTAATTAGGTTCGAATATTGAAACATTAAATATAGGCAAAATTGATATGGGGGACCATGACAATAAAGTATGACGAACCTTTCGCACAATTCAATTTTAATAATCGAACGAAAACGACAGTTGTATTAGATTATTAAGAAGATAGGGTTCTGGTCGGTAGGAAGTGAATGTGGGAACAAAAAGATAAAAGACAAACTATTAGTGTATCATAAATCGCTAAATTGAAAAAAGGCGCTTTTAAAAAGTTGCTCAGAATATTTTGGGATATGTGATAGTACATTACAGTTGTCGTATAAATGTATGCAATAAATATTTCCCCTAAAAGCAACAACCGTTTGGTCAGTAAATATAAAAAAAAAAAAAAAAAAAAAACAAACAAACAAAAATAAACATTTTCAAAACAATTTTTACCGCTCTATAAATACCAACTTCACCTCAAACACATTTTTTAACACACAATTTCAAACACAATTGAAGATCAAAATACTTCCCACAAGATTTAATATGGCTTGCCGTCTCCCCCATTCTGTTGAAGATATGCAAGTGTACGTTCAAAATCAATGCAATATCGACGATGCGGCTCGAAAAAACGCTATTATAAGCGTCATCAAATTGTTTGACCAGGCAAAGGGGGAAAAGGAACAAATGAGACAAAACTACCAGATTTGCAACGACATTACCATTGAAAGAAAAGCTGTCATCGACAAATTTTTGAAAGATCAAGCACGCAAAGATCGCGAGGTTGCTGACAACTTGTGGCGGTGTGTTTCGAATATAACGAACAACGCCAGCACCAAAATAAGTTGGAGCTATCGGGAGAACAAAGACGATGGTGTAGACGATGCTGTAGACGAGGAAGATTTGGCTCGGTTGGAGGGATTTGCTCGTTCTCGTACTCCGTCGTATGACTCTGCATGCGGGGAGCATTCTGATTAGATTTATGATTTACGTATTTCGGATTGTTTTTATTTAGCATTGTAACATTTTAATTATTAATGAAATTTTAGTTTATGTTAAAAATGATTTTAAAATAAAAGTTTTCTTGGGTCGTTGGAGAGAGAAATGTGACGTGGCGCAGGTTGTCCCAGTTCGTCCCAGGTCGCGACTGGAACCAGCCTTACAATATACAAACAGTGGTTAAACAACAGTATTAGCAGTGGTTTAATTGTAGCAGTGGTTTAATCCAAGCATTGGATTCATTCTTCTGGCAGTGGTTTCATCAACTCTAGCAGTGTTTCATCAACTCTAGCAGTGGTTTAATTCAAGCATTGGTATCATTCTTCTGGCAGTGGTTTCATCAACTCTAGCAGTGGTTTGAAATGTCCTAGCAGTGGATACACCAACGACACTCCAATCTGTTGACCAAGATTACATCTACCAAAAGTAGTGGAAAAATAGTGATATTATGAACTAATATGAAGGATTACAACATAATGGTTGTGTTGTGAAAGTCGTACTTACCATAAAGTGTTAAAATTTGTAACAGTCTAAACAGTCCAATCGAATACAAGTATATACACTCTTTAACCACGGAAAAGTTTGTTCATGTAACCCAACAAAATATATAGAGAAAATGTCATAACAATCTACATACATGAAATTAAACCTTATCTGATTTCCTAACAAATATGGAAAACAGGATACACCAAACCATCATAAGACTCTACATACATGAACTTAAACCTTATCATCTTTCCATGCTCAAACTCACAATCTTCAAAAAAGTAGGTCCAGTCACCTAATGCATTAACATGATTCACCCGGAATGGATTGTCTCTATGATACTCAATCTGAATTTGCATCATGTATTCGACTTCATCATTCCTAAAAAGTGCATTTTGATAAAAATGCATAGGATGATTCTGAAGAAAATGGTTTGGAATATCCTGGTGTGCAACAATTACAAAAATTATATATAATTACATAAATGCATAGACAACAAAGTGCACACAAAACACAAACTTACAAGTTTACATAACGGAAGAATTTCAGTAGACCTTCTGTAAAAGACATCAGTTCGCTCACCAAAATGATCAAGGTGACCAATCCATTGGCAAATGTGTTGCATTCGCTCATCACCTGTTTCAAAAATATCAAAATAAATCTTAAAGATAAATGCTATGATATTATTGAATATGATTATGAGATTTCAAGCCTACCTCCATCTTCGTTATCAAGATCATTTTGTGGAAAAAACAATTGCGTCACACCAAGAAACTGCCCCTGTATCTTTGCCCCACCTTCGAAACCAAACACGGTTATATTCAACCTATTCTTTGCCAATTTAGTAAAAACAATAACATCGCCAAATTCAATATCGGAATATTGAAGAGCAGTCGACCACATCTCATCATCCATAACATACAAAACACGAGGATCATGACCTCGTTCATAGCCCCAAGTAACATCCACATTAAACTCCATTCCTTCAACAACAACAACAACAACAGTACCACGCAACCCAATACCATCTAGAAAATTACCGGGCAATGTCTGAAACACCATCTGCTGATTAACAATTATAACATACACAGTAACAAAATACACGTATTCTTAAATAAACGTAAACAAAAAATGAGTTGTTATAAATAACCTGTGGAAATTGAGGGTATGGCAGCCGATAACTCTGAAACCTTATATGACGACTTTCTACACCAGCATAATCCTCAACTTCCAACCCTTTAGAATCATAGCCAGTAACGTAAAAAGAGTCATCACCTTCTTGAACAAAGTGTAACATGTGAACATCCGTATACATGTTTTCATGAACAAATTCTACCCATTTGTTACCTACAATCCTAATGGGACCTCCTAACTGACCAATAATCCTTACTTTCTTCCGTTGTCTTTGTATTCCAGTTAAATAGAAATGACGATTCCCATTGAAAGCACGGTCAGCAAATCGAGGAAGCTCAAGAAACCCAGGGTAAAAATTTCTGTTTGGTCGCACCACAAACTCGATGGCCATGATTACCTTATAAACAATTACAAGCATGTAAAGGTTAGTTAATGCTAAAATTTTGATGATGAATATTCAAACATAAAAGACAGTCAATATTGATATGGGGGACCATGACAATAAAGGATCACGAACCTTGACAGTTGCCCAAAATAGCTAAAAGATAAGGTTTTAGTGTTTCATAAATCGCTTTAAAAAAGTCGCTCATACTATATCGGTTAAAAATACGCTTATCTATTATCCCGCCTAAACACAAGTCAACAAAATAAGCATAAATACAGTCAATTCTATAGTCCACATACAACAATTCACAATGGCTTTGAACTTATCTGGAAAAGGTAATTGTGAACAAGTGCCAAACAAGAAAGAGGATGCTGATGACAATTTGATGGCACACATACAACAATCCACAATGGCTTTGAACTTATCTGGAAAAGGTAATTGTGAACAAGTGCCAAACAGGAAAGAGGATGCTGATGACAATTTGATGGCACACATACAACAATCCACAATGGCTTTAGATTTATCTGAGAAGATAAAACTAGATGGTGATATTACGTGTAAGGAGAACCAAGATGGCATTACACCAGAAAAAGTTAGGGCATTGGCAAAAAGGATTAAAGAACTGGAAGAGTACTTTGAAAAACTCAAGGAAAGGAAATCAACTGAAGAAGGATGTGGTTCTAGCAGTACTGTTTGAATGGATGTAATAGTTCAATAATAAATGTTATGAGTCTAAATTTTAACAATGTAATGGTTGTGTGGAAAATCTTATCTATGAAACAATTTATTGAGATGATTGTTGTAGTTTTGTTATCGAGATAGTTGTGCTGATAGACATCAGCATATTTAATCATAATAATTGCAATGTAACATACACATGGTAGTAGAAGCATCATCACATACTAGTTTGTAACATACACTAACAAGCCTTCACCACATACTGAAAATAAATTGTTTCATCATGATGACTAGTTAGTGTAGTTTGTAACATACACTAACTAGTCATCATGCAAGGAAAGGAACAAAAATACAAATTGTTTAACAGGGTACATACCACCCTGGAAGATCAAATAACTACCACATGGTAGCCTTCATAATACCTTCGAATTACTTGGATCAGAAGAGGCTGGGTATGACATGGAACCATCAGCTGTGGAATCTGCAACTATCACTTGATCATTAACCAAACTGATTGCCTCATCACCCTTCATATCATCAGATTGATTACTACCAACTTCTTCAAATTCATCAAATAATCTCCTAGATTTCAAGGTACCAGTTTCAAAACGACTTTTCTTGGACACATATTGAACTACAGTTGAGCTTCCAACTGTAGGAAGGCCATCAATGTCATTAAAAAACCTCTTACACTTTAAAGGGCTGTTTTGAATAGATGGGAGTAAACTAGTAGAATGTGGATCCTGAAGGTCATGATTATCAGCAGCCTCAAAGTCGTTCAAAAGGTTCTTACCTCTTAACGGACTAACCTCGAACCCACGTTCGTTTGACAAACACTCGGTAACAGTGGAGTTCTGTGTCCAAGAATCTTCAAAGTCATCCGACACATAAGGTCGGACTGTAGTCCTTAAACAAGGAGGAATGTATTCAAGGTCATTATTACCACCAAATTCAGACTTTCCTCTGAATAAACTAGCTTCAACAAAAGGCTTGATATAAGGTGTCCTAAGGTAGGCTGGTGAATTTTTTTCCTCTTCTTCCCATGCCATTAGTTCTTCAAACTGACAGACAGTCGACATCTTTTTTTTTCTTTTCGTGACTTTTAATTTTAAACGTCAGATCATCGTCTGAGGAATCAAAAGGACAAGTTCTTGTGATAGTAAGTAACTAAATGAACCTGTGGCTGATGACAAACATAGATCTCAACTAGACCATGGAGCTCAGCCATGTCATACAGTTTCTTGACATCATTATCATCTTCTACAAGGGTCAACCCTTGCTCCAGACTACTACTTGGAAGACAAAAATACCAAGCCCAAATATCCTCCTTAATTTCTTTCAACAGCATGTCACATATTTGAGAATACGATAACCTACTCAACCTAGGTAACCTCAAATGTAAAACATCTCCACCTAAATAACTTAAGGGGTAAAAAAAAAACTGACTGCCATGATAAACATCAAACCCAAGATCTTGACTGTTTTCAGACATTCTGTGTAACAATGGATATAATTCAGCAAAACAAAATCCTTGTTGAATAAAATTTAATAGAGAAAAAGTAAATGGACAAACTTACAGCCATTCTTGATACCATAATTCATAACAGCCCTTTGATTCTGTGTTTTCTGATGCCATATTTAGTAGAAGTCTGAAAAACAGAAAATATATGTAAGATAAAATATGGGGTAGTTTTGGTTAGTAGGTACAAAATATACAAAAGGTACAAAATAGTGAACAGTTAAAAAGTGTCTAAAAAGTACATTACAGCCATACTCAAATGATATATCTAAGATATAGTCAAACTCTCCCAAAAAAAGTCGCCTAGTGTGTAATGTTGAGTAATGCATACCGAATGGACAGTACTTGTAAACTAGCATGCATGGGTTTGGCCTACTTTGTATATATATAATTTGGTGTGTGTTTAATATTTTTTTGCTTATTTTTATAGAAAAATATTACTAGTAAACAAATTTGCAACGTCACTACCTTAGCTTGAACACAAGTATAATACAACATGTTCAATACAAAACCATTCAAGGGAGCATATGGTTATCAATTTGTTTCAAGTAATACATCAACAAAAATAGAACATAGCTAAACACAAACACGGTGTTTAAAAAAAAACTAGCCATTTGTTCACGGTATGAAAGCGCAGCCTGAATACGATCCTTCACATCCAATGGTAGACCAAAAGCCAAGCGGTATAAAAAAATACATACCCAAATACCACAATCACCAAATATCCCGGCCTGCTTCGGTACTTGTTCAGCGATAGTAAATGTAATGAAATAACTAGCCGGATCAATGCCTTTCTTCTCAAATACTTGCGCTTGTGCTAGGACCTCAGGTAATTGTAGCTGTGGACAAAAGTAGAACTGTCTTAAAAAAACTAATGTTTTAAAAGCTGGTTAAACGGTTATGTATTAATTCTTATGACATATGAATAAATAGCCAAACCTGTAAACACTCCCTCAGTTTGATATAAAACTCTCGCCATTCCTCTTCAAAAGTTTGACCGCTATCATAAAAGGTAACAATGCCAGTGTCTATCTCCAAACGGGCAAGAAACCAATGAGCGTCAGTTTCATTAATCGGCATGAAAACCTACAACGTTTGGGTCACAAACATAATATCAATATATGGCAAAAGCTAATCAGCATTATTAATCGGCATGTATATATATATCGTTACTTACGTGCTTAACGTCAGACCATGGAATAGAGTATCTTTCACCATTAGCATACCACAACGGCAAAGAATTTTGTAACAGAAGCTGAACAAAATAGCTACTAACCATCGCCCAATTAGCCGTATCGGGCCTAACATGCCAAAGGTAATTAACCCACAACTCTATGTGCTGTAAATTTCGAAACATGAATGAGTGTGATAAACTTTATAAGAAATCATTTCTGTATGTACAGTTGTATGAGTACTTGCCTCATCCCTTAGCCAACCTTTCCTAGGCGGGTCTAAGCAAACCAAACTTTCCCAAAACCTTCTATCCACACACACATCGTCACACCAAGGAAACTTGCAGTTAAGTGGTCCTATTTGTCCAAGAAATTCATCAAATTCATTTGTAAAATGAACTCTGTTGACAGCATTGGTGCAGCGTGCAAGATCCTAGTATATGAAACGATTAAACTTATAATCATTTGTCATTAACAAGATATATTTTAAAAGGTTGTCTAGAAGTATTTTTCATACCTCAACCCAAGGCGTGACAAATTTAAGTTTTTCACTCATATCTGGATCAGCTAAGCTAGAGCATCGTCTTTTCTTTTCAGCATATGCATTGGTCTAATAATACGAATTAGCTTCACCCGAACGTTGTTCACTCCTCTTGGAAACTGCAAAACGCGCTCTACTGGCTTTCATATGATCTGAGTTCATGATTGCTTCTCCCCTTTTCTTTCATTCATTTTCATACTGCAACCTCTTTTCCTCTTCCCTCATTATCAACTTGTCCTCTTCCATCCTCAACCTCTTCTCTTGTTGCATCAACTGCTGCTCTTTTAACCGGGCACTTTCTAATTCTTCATGTCGCAACATTAATTCTTCTTGGATAATAAATTCCTGTCAGCGTTTATAAATAACCTATCATTATGATATGTTATGCTACGGAAAGAGTTTTACAATTGTTTACTGATTTTGTACATTACCTTTGCAAGATCGTCATCAGAAAATTCATCTAGCCGCGCTGATGAACTAGTATCAATGCTTGACTGACTTGACTCAAACAAGTCAAGAAAATCATGATTAAGCTCATCACAAAACTGTGCACTAAGATGCCGTAGATCATTACTTAACTCCAATTTCTCCTAAGAATGAAAATAAGTATTTATAAAAAGGATATATACGAAAGATAATGGATAATTGAAGGGCTGTTTTTGTCAATTTAGTGTATCCACTGCTAGAGTATATGAAACCACTGCTAGAGGTTTTCAATCCACTGCTAGCAGGTTCCTGATAATACTTGAAGGGATGTTTTTGTAAATTTCGTGTATCCACTGCTAGAGTATATGAAACCACTGCTAGTGGTTTTCAATCCACTGCTAGCAGCTTCCTGATAATACTTGAAGGGCTGTTTTTGTAAATTTCGTGTATCCACTGCTAGAGTATATGAAACCACTGCTAGTGGTTTTCAATCCACTGCTAACAGCTTCCTGATAATACTTGAAGGGCAGTTTTTGTAAATTTCGTGTATCCACTGCTAGAGTATATGAAACCACTGCTAGAGGTTTTCAATCCACTGCTAGCAGGTTCCTGATAATACTTGAAGGGCTGTTTTTGTAAATTTCGTGTATCCACTGCTAGAGTATATGAAAGCACTGCTAGTGGTTTTCAATCCACTGCTAGCAGCTTCCTGATAATGTCAAAGTATATATACGATAAAAAAAAGAAGAAGGATATATTACCCCATTTCTTTCTCGAGCAAGAACCTGAAAAAAGGGACGTATATTATTATCAGTATTCGTGTGATTATTGATGGGTATATGAGTTTGAACAAATGCTTAAATAACCTGAATAATTGTCTCAAGTTTGAACAAACGCTTATTTAACTCTGTAATAACACGATCCTGTGTTATGCTGATCTCTATTATACTGCTCTCACTCCTGCGTATAATAGGTAAATGTTTCCTTTCAGTCTTGCCACGTTTGCGTGCTGCGGCCATCTTCTTCAACCACTCGTCGTAGAGATGTGTTGTTTTCACTGGTGGAGTTCTAGGTATGTAATCATGGAAAAATGCCGTAAACTTTATATACCAATCAGATCTCCTCTCAGCTATTGTCGGTGTCAGTTCTTTAACAGGATTCGAATCCTTAAAAAACAAATAATAATGTTCAATAAAAGATTGCATTAATGTAGAAAAAAAGATTGCATTAATAAGAAAATTTTATATATTACTTTTACCTTTCCAAAAAGAAACTTATAATCAGATCTTTTGAAGGGTGTATTCTTTGACCACGCTACTCCTCTTGGCATAATATCAGGAACTTTATTCCACCATAGAATGCTTCTTTCAAAAGACTCCAGTATCCAAATCTATACGGATTTTGGAATTTCAATAAAAAATAATAGCATAAAATATTGATACACAAAATGAATCCAGTTTATATTGATATATAAAATATTAACCTTGAAAGCCCAAACGAATCCTGACAGTGTATAGGTTGGAACAAACTTGTGGTCTTTGTTAATACCTTGAAGGAAATCCCACTTGTGTTTATCTGCAACATCCAAAATTTCATCATACAAATGCCTCCAAATATGCTCTCCCCATGGAAAGGCATCCCAATCATCTAGGTTTTCAACTAATCGCATGAGAGAAACATCAACTTCCTGAACCAATAATCTGCCCATGAAGATAACCTCCAAAGCTAACAATAGACAAAGACGTACTGCATCTTCGTCGCATATGATACCAAATGCCTCTTCATCCTCAATTAGGCCAAGAATATCTAAGTTTGTAATTTTTGAACCTGAATGTTTTGGGAAAACCCTTGACATAAAATTGAGGTGTCCAGATCCATATTTTTCAAAACTTACTTTTCCAAAATTAAAACCAGTGATAAGCGAAAACTCTGGACGACCGAAATGAAGGGGACGGTCATCAATATAATATACAATCGGCATATCATAATGGTTTTCATTCGGATAACATTGTTTTTGTAAAACATAATCTATCATATGTGCTTCGTGGTCAAAATAAGAAAGGTCCAACCATTTACCGAAACAAGTTTCCCTAAACAACTTCCTTCGATTTTTATCCAACTTGGATTTTATTAAAGAAAAGTAGTTTGGTTTACTTCTGATGATGATTTTCGCCTCATATTCCTACAAATGAAAAAATAAAATAAATAAATAAATAAATAAATAAAATAAAATAAAAAATACTCTACTTAATAACATATAAGGGGAGTAACAAAACTGCATTCAATCATCCAAGCCTCACACTACAATTTTGTAACAAATGCCAAGTATACTTTCAAAAAGGTAGAACAACAAAGAATCACATCTCAGACACCAGATAAATTACAAACCCAAACACAATTTTGTAACCTTTTGCTAACTTAAATAAACAAAATTGTTGTTGCAAAACTACTATTAAACATGATTAATTTCAAATAAATAAGGGGAAAAACAAATATACGAACAATTTATATATATCAACATAAAAAAACATACCCGAATACGAAACATTTTTTTTGCAGGATTTCGAGAAGACGATGGTTCTTGACTTGTAGGAGTAATTTTGTAATGGGGGTGTAATGTATGTGTTATTCTAATTCATTGGTTAGGAAAGATATGTGATAAGTAAAAAGTATTTTTACCGTGGTGTAAAAATTGGGAAAAAGTACAAAACTACTATTTGGCAAAAAACCGCTAAAATTAATTCGCTTAAGTCGCTCGACATTGGGAAGGAGCAAAAGGAATAAAATATTACTTTTTAAAGTTTGACTTTTTTCTCGAAAATATCAAAAAAAAAATCGCGCGAATCTTAAAAAGTCGCTGGATATTAGTCGACTAAAATTCATAGGTACGAAAATGATTGGAATCTGAAAAGTGTCAGGACACGTGTCACTATTACATTGGAAGGATAAAGTCGCAAGTCTCAAAGTTTATTTTGGAAATACCCAAACTTTTTTCCTAAAAAGTGATGACACCTTGAGTGAAAAATGCATTCTTAGAATTTTCCCTTTAATTTATACCATCACAAACCAAAAAATGTATATATATCTACTAATTGCTACATATATATTTTCAATTGGAAACAAGTGTTATTACATGTAGGGTACGTTTGGCAAAATGGGCCGGAACTCATATTATAAATCGAAACTAGAATTTTTATTTTCATAACTTGTTTGGAAAATTAGTTTAAGTTGAAGTTTATTATTGTAAAATTACTAAAAAGAACATATAATTAAATTAACATATGTATATATTAGATATTTTTGTTGGTAATTAAGTAATTTGTTACCAACGAGACTTATATTTGGGCCTTATAAAAATTTTAGCCTCATTTTTAGTGCTGGGGCTTATTTTTAGGCTGGGGCTTATAATTTCAAAAGCTCTCTTATAAGCTTCTTCGCCAAGCGAGACCTATTTTTGGGCTACGGCTTATTTTTAAAATTTTAGCCCTATAAGCTCCTACGTCAAACACACCCGTAATATCCAACTTCAAAAAGCTATAAAAGGAGAGTGTTGAACGGGCTAAAGAAAAAAAAACAGTTGAGGAAATAACTAAAAAAAAAATAAACAACTAATAAAAAAAAGTGAAAGAACTTTCATAAAACTAAATCTCATTTAATATTAAGGTTGTCAATATATTTTCACGAGTAAATTGCATAAATGATCCATGTGGTTTGCCTAAATTGCAGATTTCGTCCCTGAGGTTTTGAAAGTGCAGGCGGCCTCCCTTAATGAAAACTTTGGTTCCGTTTTGGTCCTTGGTTACTAACGATGTTAGTTGGTTCCAGTTATCTTTAGGACCCTTTTTTACACCCGAGGGCAATATTGTCTTTCCATGTTGTTTGGTTAGATTAATATATATCAGATTAATACTTAATTCCTTAAACGATCCAAATTCCACTTTCTTAAAACTTAACCCTAACCCTCTTTCATTTTCATCCCCGTTTGATTTGATTTGTTGCAATCACAATCCTTAAAAATTGGCCACATATAAACATGACAACACCAATCCAACATTGGTATATTAGACCAGATGGAGAAAAGTTTGATGAAACAATTTATGGTAAAAAGTTTTTTGCATTTTTCTTAATCTTTCTTAGTGAGATATTGTGTAATTTACACTAATTTACTCTTATTTTGATTGTGCAACAGATGCATATCCCAACTTGTTTACAATGAGGTTCCATCATGGTGGACGTTTCACAGATTTGCCAAATAGGAAGTATGTTGAAGGTGAGGTAACCTATGTGGACTTGTTAGACATTGATAAATTCAACATTGATGTGATACATTCAGTATTGAACTGCATAGGTTATGATGGTAATGCCATAACATACTTTCACTACAAGATACCATTGAAAGGTTTAGATTATGCACTTAGGACTTTAAGTAGTGTTAATGATACCTGCAACATGTTAAAGTATGTGCATAAGCATAAGACTATGTATGTTTATGTTGAGCATGACCATACCACAGTAGAAACTAATAGTGAATAAAGTTTTAAGAAAGCAGCTGAAGTTAAGGAGTTTGATCCAAATGTGGATATACTTGATGTGGACGATGTTAGGCAGTTTGATGGGAATGAGGATGATGAGGTTGAGAATGAGGATGATGAGACTAACACAGATGATGAGCAAGACAGTGAGAGTGAGGATAGGATTGAGGATATAGTTGATGAGTATCACATAGTTGATGAGGTGGAAGTGAACATGAATAGTTTTAGCTTTCAAGTTGATGATGATGGTGAGGTTGAACATAATGACCCTATTATACCTGAGATAACTGTGACTGAAGAGGCTTTGGAAGAGATTGATTTTGACTCATTTGAGAGTGATGTAGGTGATGATGAACAAGCAGAAAGAAGAAAAGGTCTTAGGAAATTAAGAAAAGCTGATGGTACATCTGGTATTAAAAATAGTTTCTTTGTAGGAAAGGAATTTGCAAATAGAGATGTAGCTAAGGAGAGGATTAGAGCTTATTATGTTGAGTGTAGAAGAAACCTTGAATTTGTAAAAAATGACAAGCTTAGGATTAGGATGAATTGCAATGGTGTTGTTCCCACTGTGAATAACAAAGACAGTTTTTTAGATAAAGGCTAATAAAGAACAAGTTAATATGAAGGGTAAAGAACTTGTTGCTGTCAAGGGTAAGGAAAAAATCAAGGGTAAGGGCAAGATGGTAAATATAGTTACAGAAGAAGACAAAATACAATGTCCCTGGTTACTTTATATAGGAAAAGGAGATAAGGGAAAGTGGGTTGTTAAAACATTTAAGGATGAGCATAAATGCTTAAAATCAATAAAGATAAAAGCGTCCACTTCTACCTTTCTTTCTAAACACTGTCAAGATCTAATTCACATGAATCCTGAGATTCCTGTTTTAGCTGTATAAGAACATATGCAAAAAAATTCCATGTGGGTGTATCCAGGACTAAAGCCTTTAGGGCTAAAGCAAAAGCACAAGTTCAAATGAGAGGTGATGCAACTATGCAATATTCTTTATTAAGAGATTATGTGATTGAGCTACAGAGATGCAATGCAGAACTACAGTTAAGGTTTATGTAAATGGGGAAGAAGATCCTGATTCACCAACTAGAATGTTCAGGAGGATCTATGTTTGTTTAGGTGCTTTGAAAAAGGGGTTTCAAGCAGGTGGAAGAGATCTCTTAGGTTTGGATGGTGCTTTCATGAGAAAACCTTACCCAGGGCAATTGCTTACAGCAGTAGGTGTTGATGTTAATAATGGCATCTACCCAGTGGCATATGGCATAGTGGAATCAGAGTCACAACACTCTTGGACATGGTTTTTAAAATGCCTTGGTGATGACTTAGACCTATACAGCAACTCAAATTTCACCTTTATCACAGACAGGCAAAAGGTAACTTATATTTCAATTCAGTTTTAGCTTATTATTTAAGTTGTTGTAAATTTACAATGTAGTAATTATACTAATGTTAACCTATTAAATGTATTACAATCTTATCCTTTTGGTTACTCATGTGTTGTGTTTCTATGTTTTGTGTTTCTATGTTATCACTAGAAAGGATTGAACTTCAATACCACATAAAAACTACATTAACCAACTGCCAATACTTCATATAAACTTGAACTTCAATACATATCACAAAATCAATTGACCATTACATATTTGTTGGTCAATTATATGTTCAGTTTTTTTCATAGTCTAACAAGCTACCATTACATCAAATTGAACAAAATAAAAAAGATCCAACTGCAAATTAGGCAAATCTTCAACCTTCTGTTTTCACCAGCCATTCCATTCAAAGCCACTTGTAGTACATTTATTGACCTTAGCAAACCAGGGATTATTTCAATTGCACGAGGAAAAATAGGTGGATCCAACCACACAAAAAACCCGCAACTTGGGACTTGGGAGCAACAATGAAAACGACGACCAAGGTTTAAATTAGTCCATGAAGTTCTAACAATTGATTGATTACCACAAAAACAATTCATTGTTATGTGTATGTGTGGTAATGTGTGTTTTTGGGAAAATAAATTAGGGTTTATGGCAGTGGTGGGTTTGTGTGTGTTTTGATTTGGGGAAAAAAAATATGTTGGATTCTTAAAGTGTATTTAATAATCTCACCAAATATTTAAAAAACAATACTTCCCTCGTGTTTAACAAAGTGCCCAAAACATAACTGGACCCAACTAACAGCGTTAGTAACAAAGGACTAAAACGGAACCAAAGTTTCCATACAGGGAGGCCGCATGCATTTTCAAAAACTCAGGGACGAAATCTGCAATTTGGGCAAACCACAGGGACCATTTATACAATTTACTCTATTTTCACATATGACTAAAGAATTTGGGAGGGGCTAAGCGTTTAATTTATAGATGTAAATGGGCTTGGGCTAAATATTTGACATAACAACCGGACTAGTTGGGGGGGTGATGCGCACCACTTGTCCAAGGTTATAAATTTGTAAGATAGGTATTGTTCTCATCAACGCGTGTCACTCGTAACTGGCACAATAATTTTAAACATGATTCAAAAGAAAATAAAAATACACATTGATTTTGATCAAGGCCTATCCATGTTTGTTTATTTGCATGGTTTGTATTTTAGTCTATTGTTTTATTGATTCAACTTTTTTACTTATCAATTGATTGCATTATCCTTTTCAAGCAATATTGAATACTAGTTATGAGAAAGTTGAATAGTTATAAATCCATTTTGTGAGATTTTAAATTGACACACAATGCTATAATCTCCAAATCCGCTCGTAACCATAGTATAATTAGTTGTATAAAAAATCAAAGACAAATGAAATCTTCACATCCCGCTTTATCCTTGGGATATATATTTGCTCTACAACAACTAATTATTCTTTTGAAATTTCTTAATTTTTGTAACTTAATGTAACTACATATATAGATGAAGGAATATATTCACTCATCAAATATCTCCGTTGGTTGTAATTTTTCGTTTATCACTGGCATTCCCAAGATCACTAATCCGGTTGATATTAAAGACTACTGTCTCATCACTTTAATTGGTTTGCAGTATAAGATCTTATCTAAACTTCTTGCCAACCGCCTTGCAAAAGTTCTAGAAGCAATTACTAGTTCTGAGCAGACCGCCTGCATTAAAGGAAGGCAAATCTTAGACGGTCTGATGATTCTAAACGAAATTGTCGAATGGTTCAGAGGGAAGAAGAAAAAACTTTTGCTTTTCAAAGTTGATTTTGAAAAGGCATTCGATTCTTTATTGTGGATTATCTTCAAAGAATTTTGGAATATTTAGGCTTCTCTCAGTTAGGGCAAGATCATATCGTATTCAAGCATGTCTCACTTCGTCTCGATTGTCCATCTTAGTAAACGGAAGTCCCACAAATTAATTTCAAATTAAGCGGGGTTTAAGGCAAGGAGATCTGTAATCTCCTTTCCTTTTCTTTATTGCTATGGAAGGATTACATGTTGATTTATCGTTTTTTGGGTTTATTAATAGAAATAGCAAACTTCGTCATAATCGGACAGCGTGGCTTCAAAACTCGCTTTTTAATATTCCTTTGTAATTGTCGTTAGCTTTTTTCTAACTTTTATTAAATCTCAGCTATTCTAAAACAAAAAGATGAAGGAATATATAAAGGTTTCAAACAATTGATGTGAAGAGGGTATGTTGACTTAAAATAGCAAAAATGTAAGCCAGGAAGTGATCTGATGATGCATGGGTTTGGGGTCGAAAAGACTTCTTTTTTTACGAGCAAGTTTTACAACCTTCTAGGCAGTGTATCTAATCATTGTAGTGTAGTATGGGGTAAGTTCAGGGGGTTGATCATTCTCTAGGGGAATAGAGATGCTAGGAAGAGATGTATGACGAGAAGGTAAGGTTGAGGGAGATTCTTTTTTAGTCTTTTATGTTTTTTGAAAGCAAGTAAATATCTCAGAGTATAGGAGTTGGGGGTGGTTCTTCTACCAATTTTACTACTTTTTAATAAAACTTATTAACTACTTAAACAATTAAAATAAAAGGATAGATTATGCTAATGTAGGTGTACTCTTATGATGATTAAAAAATGTGTTTACTCAGATGTTCTTACTCCATAATTATCTCCTAATGGTCGGTTGAATTGTCACATCCTCATCTTAATTGGTGCGTTGTATTCCGTTTGGTCATAGGGCGGCGCTAAATTTCCCAATTCTATGAATCATAACTCTCCTCTAGACTATCCAGGATCGCCAAGCACCAAAGTATCTTCCCTGAATACTCTATTATCATAAAGCTACAACTCACGCAATAAACACAACGATGGCCTAAGTGCGCTCCTAGGCTTTTTGCTATTTAGGACGTTCAAGCTCGCAACAATTAAAGAAGAAGCCAATTTTCCTTACTCTAGCGTCTACCAATCAAGACAAGAGACAACCTAACAATAATTAACAACTAGGTTTTATAGATCTAAGCAAACACAAAGATAATTTAGCTACTCATGGTAAACAACATACAATTAAACATGGGGTAGACATAATGATAATATGGATTAACAAACATATCTTATGATATAAAGAAGGGTATGGAACCATAAAATACTTTCCAAGTCGGACTACAACTGAATTAGGGTTTGCTCTCCAAAGTTCTACCTCCTAAATGCGGAAAAATCAAATTCTATATATATATTTACAAGTGCGATGACGTCACCTTTTGCAAGTGACACTGTCAGGTCGCAGTTATTAGGGTTTCGTTTGGGCCAAGTCATCGTTGGGACTGCGTCAGCTTATGAATGTGACACCGTCTGTCTTCAATAGGGACGTCGTCTGGGATTTGTTCCTTGGTCGTTTGGTGTAAAACAAAGGGTGACGCCCTCTAGAATTAACACATGACGTCATCAGGTTATAGAACCAAAATTTCACCTGAGCCGTCGCTTGGACTTTTTCCAACAACCTTAAACAAGTGACGGCGTCGCCCTTTAGATGGGACGCCGTCAGGCTTTAAAATCTACTTGAGTTTTGACTTTTTCGTTTTCTTCATGTTTTCGCTCCTTTTTGTCCAAATATGCTTCATTCCAGCATTTTTCTTCCAAAAACTTAAAATGTGAAAATGAACGATTTAAAATAGTAACGGATATAAAATGTGTCGATTTATAGCTTAAATGACCCCCTAAAAATGTGTGTTTTAAATCCTTATCATCTAACATTCAAAATATTCATGAAGTCGGATACTTTAAATTCCATTACAATCAATAAATGCACATATTGATTTGCCGCCATAAATCCAACAAGTAAAAAAGCTTTTTAACCATGAGTGATCTAGCTCTAAATATCATGAAAAAAATGGTAATTAACCATACAAGTTATTGTGGAAAAAGTATTCGGTGATCTAGCTCTAAATATCATGAAGGAAAAAAAAGTTAATTCATCATACAAGTTATTGCGCTGAAAGATACCATCACAACAAAAACATACATACTTATCTTAACTCAAAACAACTTCAACATAACTTTAGTATATAAGTTACCATCCTTTTCTTTCTACTACCTATGTGGGGATCAAAAACAGTTTTTATCAAGAAAATATATACACATGTAAGGTGCCTGTTTTTTCTTATAACAAGGGTTGATTTTTTTTTTTTAAAATTTGCTTTTGAAGCTTGAAAATCTTTTGTTAAAAGAGGGGAACAAGCTATTTGGGTGAAAATCTTTTAACCATGAGTGATCTAGCTCCAAATATATATCATGAAAAAAAAAAGTTAATTAACCTTACAGTTATTGCGGAGAAAGTATTCGGTTATCTAGCTCTAAATATCGTGAAAAAAAAAGTTAATTCACAATACAAGTTATTGCGGATGAGATATCAAAGTGTGATTTATAATCACACGGCATACCATCACCACAATAACATAATACTAATCTTAACTCATTCAACTTTAACATAACTTTAGTATATAAGTTACCATCCTTTTCTTTCTACTATCTATGTGGGATCAAAAACAGTTTTTTATCAAGAAAATATATACACAGGTAAGGTGCCTGTTTTTTCTAATAACAAGGGTTGCTATCGAAACTTGAGAATCTTTTGTTAAAAAAGGGGAACAAGGTTGCTTGTATATAGTATAGCTATTTGGGTGTTGGGAACTTGATGTTGTGGCTAGGTAAATTTAGAGCTTTAGATAGACCATGCCAATGAAGTGGCTTTAAGACGCCATGGACTGACGGTGTTGATGTGTTTGATAATATGATGTGGTAGTAGCCGTTAGTTTCTTTCTTGAAAAAGGAAAAGTTGATCGTGCATGTTCAAGACTTTTGAGGATAGTATGCAGTGCTTGAGTCTCCGGGCCTTAGATACTTGATGAAAAAGAATAAGTCCTCTGAGTACTGTTTGTAGCATGTTTCAACCCTGGCAAGAATCTTAAGGCACTTCTTTGTTTCATGCTGCTGACTCTCTAGCTATCAGTCGACAACCTGGTGGACCACGTCTTAAAAACTTATTATTCCCTGACCCTAGGCGAGAACAAACAAGAGATTTCCGAGATATTCAACAAGGACATCGACTCTTACACTCCTGATTTCAAGCTTTGACCCCTTGGCTTTTTATCTGAAAAACATGCAGGCTTTAACTGTCTGTATCGCACTAGTGTTAACAACTATCAGCCTGTAATCCTGTATGATGTTGGTTACATTTGGGTGTCTTTTGCAGGGTTTTAAGCTTGTCACTTTGATATTTGGAACCCTTGTCTTACTTCAACTCTCGATGGTTTTATTGCATTGTATTTCATTCCTGACTTTGGATATATATAATTTGACCGTTTGCATATGCTTTTTCCAATAGAAGCTAGACTCCATCTTCCCTGAGTTCCTTTTTTGGTGGCGAAACAAAATGATTGTGTGAACCTTTAATTGTGTGAACCATATTCATTTTTCCAGGTTAATTGTGTGAACCTTTAAAATATATGAACCTTTAAAATCGCTAATTGGACCTTTAAAATCGCTAATTGGTGTGTTCACATCAATATCATCTCCCCTCCCTTGAGTTTCTTTTCGATTGGGAGGTGAATGTTCTTTCTTACTTCCAACTCTTACATACTTCCACCTTTAAGTTATTTAGTGCCACCATAATGAGCAAAACTGTGAATTGATTATACAATAATAGCACATTCGTATTTTATACGTAACTAGCATTGATGATTCATGCCACCTTGAAATAATTGGACATTAACTTATAAGTAACTCTATGAAGATCGAAAATAGAATTTTAGCCAGGAGGTGATTTAACGTTATAATATTAATGCATATGAGAGTTTGATGCATGCTTTAAATCCAACATATAAAAAGCTTTTACCATGAGTGATATGAAAAATAAAAAGTTAATTAATCATACAAGTTATCATATGGATAACGCATGCATCGATGTTATAGCATTTCCAGTAGTAACGGCTTAACGGCGTTAAGGTGCAAAAAACGGGCGTTAGCCCTTGGACCTTCGTCGTTAAAGCCGCGTTAAAGCCCCGACAGGCGTTAATTGCATTTTTTTTTTCATTTCTGCCCCTAAATCTTAAATGAGGGGTTATTTTTGTAAATTGTTAGGGAGTTAAAATTTAACTTGGGATGTTATTGTTGTGGGTGTTTTTTTGAGATGTTAACTAAATCTTAAATGAGGGGTTATTTTTGTAAATTGTTAGGGAGTTAAAGTTTAACTTGGATGTTATTGTTGTGGGTGTTTTTTAAGATGTTAAAGTGAAATGTTAAAGCTCATGTGGCAGGTGTTAAGATGTGCATGCTCTTATGTATTAACCGATACAAGTTTCAACCTAATGATAACATAATACTAATTTCAACTTAGCCAACCAACATAATTTTAGTATATAAGCCACCATCTTTTTCTTTCTATTACTTATGTGGGAAAAAAAAACTTTTATCTAGAAAATATATACATGCAAGCTATTTGCCTTTTTACAATGAAGGTTCTTTATTTACCTCCACTCATACTCAATCTACCATTTTGTTTTGAAACTTGAAAATATTTTGTTAATAAAAAGGGAACAAGGTTGCTCAACTTTGTATGTAGTGACAAGATAACCTTAGAGCTTTGGAGAGACCTAAATACCATTGCACATAACGAGCTATAGAAACTTAAAATCCAGACGAAATGGCTTAAAGACATCAAAGACTAATGGTGTTGTTGAAATATTTGATGAAACAAGTCTCTTATGGGTTTGTGTCTTATCACTATTATCATCAGTTTGGGAGTAAATATTGGACCATAGCTAATATTAAAAGAACCCGAAGATTCATGAGTTGATTAATAATTATTCTTGTGAAATTTCTTAATTTTTGTAACTTTTATGTAACTATATGTAGATCAAGAATAGAGGTCTGAAACAATTGATGTGAAGAGGGTATGTTGACTTAAAATAGCACAAATGTTAGCCACAATGTGATCTAGTTCTAGTGTTCAAAATATTCATGTCGGATACTTTAAATTCCATTACGATCAATATATGCATATATAAGTTGGACGCTTTAAAACCAACAAATAAAAAAGCTTTTTAACCATGAGTTATCTAGCTCTAAATATCATGAGAAAAAGTTAATTAACCATACAAGTTATTGTGGAGAACACATAAAGTGCGGTTTTTTTGATCGCACAGAAAATCATCACCACAATAACATAATAGTGATCTTAACTTGTAGAACTAAAATATCATAAAGTTATATCCTGTGCGATCAAAAAAATCGTACTTTATGTGTTCTCCACAATAACTTGTATGGTTAATTAACTTTTTCTCATGATAAAATACCAATTTATATCAATATTTTGATAGAGTTAAACACATAGAGCTAAACACAAACTTTGATAGAGTTAATCGGAAATATCATCACAAATTTTTTGATTCACAAAAGAATCAAAGTACCAACAACCGTCAATAAATAAATCAACCAAATCATTACCATATTGAATCATACTGACAAATCCATGACTAGCATCCAAATTCCAAAAATGGAATCAAACAAAAGCATTCAACCACTTTGTTATTATAATCAACCATTTGATTATAAAATGAATCAAGCATCACATACAACGATTATCATATCGTTCAGATATTTTGTGAATTATTTTCAGGTATCATCATCCATTCTGCGTCTCCCTCTATGTGTGAAACACATAGAGTTAAACTTTGATAAGTTTAATCCGAGATCATCGTATCTCTGAGATCATCCACTATATTGTGTTTCATGAGAAAAAGTTAATTAACCATACAAGTTATTGTGGAGAACACATATATTGCGATTTTTTTGATCGCACAGAATATCATCACCACAATAACATAATAGTGATAAGTTTAATCTGAGATCATCCACTATATTGTGTTTCATCATCACCACAATAACATAATAGTGATAAGTTTAATCTGAGATCATCGATCTCTGAGATCATCCACTATATTGTGTTTCATGAGAAAAAGTTAATTAACCATACAAGTTATTGTGGAGAACACATAAATTGCGATTTTTTTGATCGCAAGAATATCATCACCACAATAACATAATAGTGATAAGTTTAATCTGAGATCATCGATCTCTGAGATCATCCACTATATTGTGTTTCATGAGAAAAAGTTAATTAACCATACAAGTTATTGTGGAGAACACATAAATTGCGATTTTTTTGATCGCACAAAATATCATCACCACAATAACATAATAGTGATCTCAACTTGTAGAGCTAAAATAACTTTAGTATATAAGCTACCATCCTTTTCTTTCTACTACCTATGTGGGATAAAAAAAACATTTTTTATCAAGAAAATGTACACACATGTAAGGTGCCTATTTCTTATAACAAGGGTTGTTTTTTCTTAAGAAATGTATAGTCATACTCAAGCATAGCTTCCTTTTTGCTTTTGAAGCTTGAAAATCTTTTGTTAAAAGAGGGGAACAAGGTTGCTTATATATAGTATATGTATTTGGGTGGGAACTTGATTTTGTGACGAGAAAACTTTAGAGCTTTAGAAAGACCATGCCAAGGAAATGGCTTTAAGACGTCAGGGGCTAACGGTGTTGATTCGTTTGATAATATGATGTCTTAGTAGTCGTTAATTTCTTTGTTTGGAAAAGGAAAAGATGATTGTGCATGTTCAACATTCTTGAGGGCTTTAATTGTCTATATCGCACTTGGTTGTTTTTAGTGGGTATGCACTTTCTCGATGTATATAATAAACAAAACTAAATAGGTGATACGATAATTAGCATATTCGGATTTTATTTGTTTCTAACTAGCATCGGTTTTCATTCCTTCTTTATCACAAATAAATCATGAAGCTAAATCATAAAAAATATAAAATAAAAAGTCGTTAAGGTCGCAGGAGAATCCTTATCCCACAAAACAAATACCTGGCAAAAACTTGGCACCACTTGAAATATATAATTGAACATTAACACGACTTCTCCACAGTAATCTAATGTTCGCAGGGGGTTTCAACGATATGATTTGACCAATGATCAAAAACTAACATTCAAAAACCAATCGAAAAAGAAACGACCTTTTTTGGTCGATAGTTTCATCATTCGTTAACCAACACAAGAAATCAAATTTAGATGAAATTATCACATCCTTTAGCTACAATCGGTTGTTGTATACGATTCTATTTGGACGATATTATTTACTCTACAATTATTATCCTTGGATGAAATTTCTTAACTTTTGTAACTTGTATGTTATTATATGTAGATCCATGATAGAGGTTTGAAACAATTGCTGCGAAGAGGGTATTTTGACTTAAAAATAGCACAAATGTTAGCCATGAATTGATTTGCTATAAAATTAAAAACAAAACTTGAATTAGATCTTATTTTGTTATTATACTAGTTATAATGCCCGTGCACGCACGGGTTTTTTTCTAAATTTTCGAATAGTGTTATTCTTTCTATTAAAAAACAAATACTTAAATTATTGTTTTTATCTCCATAAGATCGAATATGTTTGTGGATAAAAATGTTGTGAAATAATTTTTCTAAAAGTGAATACTTTTAATACTTTTACCAAAAAAAATATTAAAAAAAAAGTTTGTGAATTAATTCACTTTTTTGTACGTAAAAAGCTTGCTTACTTTTTGTTATGATCTTGCATCGATAATTTTGGTCAAGTAATAGTTTAATCTTATATTGAAATATTTATCGTTTGGTGACGATGTTACTGTTATTAGTTTCTTATCTCTAATCACTCATTCTCATTCATATTCACTGATCTCTTTCTTTTAGAATGTCTAACAAACCCTAGTTTAATATAATGTCTAACATCATTTTGTTTGAGTAAATGGAACTCTGTCTACTTTGTCATCACAACAATGACAATGACACACCTATCTAACTTTACCCTCAGCGGTAATCTCCATTTTGTAGCTCTCCAAATGAATACTCTAATCCTTGTTGGAACCAATTTTTTCCATACCGTTTCATGATTCCCTTGCCTTTGATGTATGCTTCGATCTTTTATTATGGAAGTAATTAAGTTCTTTAACTGTAAAATCACCATCATCCTTCAAGTTCCATTTCCAAGTATCCCCTACATGTTGGAGACACATTCACATTTATTAAACAATTTAGATGATCCACATCACAATTATTCACCATCTTCCCTATCCCTTGATTCTTTACACCATTCCTAAACCCAACTCCACGTCCCGTCAACCCAACGGCCCATACCCTTAGCTGATAATTCTCTCCCTTTCAAGATAATAAAGCCTAAAATGTGTCTTTTAGTTGCTTAAAAATAGTTCAAAACCATGATGACATAATTTAACGTTGAAGACAATGAATTAACACACACCTACTAAAAATGATTCAAAATTTACTCTTTAACTCCAATAAAATCGTATGTGTAATAATTTAAGTGAAATTTTAACAACTTGTAAGGTCAAAAAAGATTAGGCATTAGGGCAGCTTGCATAAGAAAACATACCTAAGTTAAACCATATTGCAATTAGGGGTATGAGCTTTTTGCACCAATATAAGATACCAAACTCTCTAAAAAAAATGAAGTTTTCATTTAGGGTAACTATTCGAGTTTAATGGTTTTCAAGTGCCATATTAAATAAAAAAAAGTTTCATTGCTTAGCGTTAGAGTAACTTCGATAGGTAAGAAAATTTCAACCTGTATCCAATCTTTGAATAATGCTAGAGTTGTGGTGGTAACAATTTCCACTTTTTTGGCTTATCAACATTACCACATATTGAGCTAATGAAACTAATAAAAAGAGGGATACCATTTAGTTTACCTAGCGAAAATAGCAAATATCAAGATAAATCTGTCTTAGGTAAGCAAAGACAGTTTACTCATGGTTTAATGTTTGTATTTTTTTGATAGTCGTAAAGTCGTAGCTGTTAAGTCTACAACTTAGCGCATACATATAAGTCACCCATAAAGATGCCTAAATTGCGACTACCACCAAATTTCACTTTGCATAATTTTTTCAACTGTGATGATTAAAATGGCATGCCAATTTCTGATATAAGGTTAATATATGTAAGTATTCATAGCAATTAAAAAGGACACCTTAAAAAATGCAACAAAAACATATATTGTATCAGTTTCATATAAGAAGTCTAAGAGATACGTAGTATTTCTTATTTCAAAATGTAGATGTTACTCATCCAACTAAAGGTTTCTCGAACGAAGCAAAACTTGTTGATTTGTTATCCTAACACGTATAAGATGCCTTGAAACATTATAACATACTCTCTAAGAAAGTGGTGCATAACTTTTTAATGGTATCCACCTAATTGATCAAACAAAAGTGATCTGAAACTAACTAACTAAACTTATTTGCTGCCAATATCAACCATATTGGTATGTGACATGCTCTGTTTCCTGATAATGTAAAATGGCATCATAAATAATGTAGCATTCTAGTACTATAATAGTTCCCCAACTTCTTTACACATTTATATCAAGTATGATTTTGAGGGGGGGCTTGACCTACCTGAAATTAGTTACTCTAATAAGCAATTGCAAACATAAGTTTCAGTAGTCAATTCTAAATATGAAATAACCCTTTAAGAAATTTCAATAAGCAACCCCAAACAGCCCTTAAGTAGTTATTACAATGAACAATCTCATACAATCACTATATACCATTTCATAAGCAACCCAAATAGCCCTTAACTGTAGTTGATCTAATAACCAATCAGCTTGTATAAGCGGTTATTCTAATAAGTGATACCAAACAACCCCTATAGACAGTTTGACTAACTAACAACCCCTGAACCATACTTAATGTTGCATGAACACTTCCAAATCCAGCAAAGGTTGAAATATTCAGAGAGAAAATGATATATAGTTATGTAGTGAAATTTGTAACTTTTGTGGGTGAAATACTAATGTTACATTATGCTGACCTAAAAAGTAGAAAATTTGAAGGGGTTTCTGAATAGGAAGAAACCATGGTGATCAATCCATCTTTCTTATTTAAATTCAAGTGCATCTTCACCCTATGTGAACTTCATCTTGCCCATTGCATATGGGAAGTAGGCTATTATATCCCTTAAAAATAAACGGGTTAAAGTTCCACTTCGTCATTTTTTATCACCATATCCACTCTAAACAAAAGCTACTGGTATATCCTAAACTACATTAATAGTTAACTTTTCAAAGTCACTAAGCAACAAACACATCAATTCAATATAACATTTACACAAATTATTAAAAGAGACTTAGGATTTAAGTGATGTGCAATGATATGAAATTGAGACTTAGCATGATATGTGTCGGGAGAAGCATCAGAAGCAAGAAGCAAGTGATCATTAGTATGTTGTGTATCAACATGTTGTGTATCAACATGTTGTGCATTACCACGCTCGCATAAGCGACAATTTCCAAGATCTTTTATCTATCTCACCGACATTATTGAGTATATTTTTAAGTAATACCTCACATCAGGTTCTTAATCTTCAGTTGAAACAAAAAAAAAATGTATGGGTATGTCAAACTAAAAATTCGTCAATACATATGTGATTAATGAATACTTTTGTAAGTTCATGTTAAAGTTTAAGTAGACCCATTTTGACTATTAATAGCATCAAGATATACTTACAGAAACGTGCAGCAACCATGTAGATGCTACTGAATGAAATCAAATTGCGAAGTATAGAAATACAAATGGTAAACATGCTTTTATATAAGTCAAAACATCCTTGCTAATATTCTTTGATGATGTGACCACAAAATCTAAATATATAAGTTGTTCATACCTTTTGGGGCTCTCATGGTTTCACACAAATAGCCATTTTCTCACATGCATCAACAGCCCCTCAGTAATTCATCCAATCCGGGACACCATATATGAAGGTTGTAGGCATTTTTCATTCATAAAAAAAACAACTGAATGCGTACCTCCGGCTGCCGCTGTTCTAGTCTCAGCCTCCCTGCATCTGCCATTTCATACATTTTGTAAAGGCCATGCTATTCAGCACCGACACACGACACTTCTTTTTTCTTACTCGTCCACTTCTGTTTTCGTGTTGCCATCGACCCACATATTCGTTGGTGCGTTTACTGCATAAGAAGTAACATTCCAGTAATTAATATGTGCAATTCTGTACCAAAAATGCATTTCAAGAAGTTATGTTTTTCTCTTCACATAGGATGCGTCTAGGATTGATTATAAAAACAGCTTTTATCTTTTGAGGGTGTTTTTTATTGCTTATTGAAGTGCTTGTTTGTTTCAACATTCTTACCCATTTGACCCGTTAGCAATTTTTATTTGTTACCTATTTGATCCGTTTGGAATTCATTTATGTTACCCATTCAACCCGTTAACTATCAAATATTACCCAAACTGACCATTCATAAGTAAAGGGATCTAAATTTCCAACTCTAATTTTCTGTATCACAATATCTTAATCAAAATTAGTACGTTTCCTGCTCTTTCTACCAATTCAATGTCTTCTTTGACTTCATTCGTACTTAACTTCTCACCACGTTAATACAGTGGCTTGCATGTCATTTAGTTGTTTCATAAGAATGGCATTGTAGACATTCCTGATGAATTTGAGCATCATGAAATGGAGCAAAAATTCGTCAAATATCTCTAAAAACAAAATACTCAAAATAAGTAGAACAAAAGTAACAAAAATATAGTGAGATTAAGAAAGCAATGCATAGAAATACACTACAAAAACCACCACCAAATGGCCTAACGGTATCTTCGGTTTCCTCACAAGAGGTCAAGTGTTCAAACCTCAGGGGGTGCCCAAGGAAGGGTCATAAACGGTCATGGGATTAACCCGGTGAGGCCGCGTACATTTAAGTCAAAAAGGCCCGCCTTCCGGGGTAATCTGACAGGAAAAACCTCACCCATTTACCCGTTTTATGGATAAATGCAAGTGATTGACAATGAATTTATGAAAATACTCATCAGGTACTTGGCAGTGGCACACTCATATAGGCGTTAAAATGTTAAATCATACCAATGGAATCATTATAATGCTTAATCTGAGATTCAAAGCCACCATAAAATTTCCTATGCAAAGGTACCTACTTCTATAGTAATGGCCAATAATAAGTTAATAACCTACATTTGGTTAACCTGGTTAAAACAAACTCGTCATACAACTTTACAAATATATCTATGATGCTTGCAAAATTTGGTGTGTTTGGCAATAAGGACATACAACCACAACTTGTACACATATCATTATTCAATACTTACAGGTGAAGAATCTCAAATGAAGCGAATAGAACAAATTTATAGCTGCATTAGCATCCTCGTATTTCTCAAGCAGAGAGACCTGTTCAAACCCCAATTAAATCGAATAAATAAAACATAAAGGGACTAAACTATATGAAAATTTTGACGAATAACCTTACATAATACATACTAAAGGGCTGTTGGGGATTTATTATTCAAACACTCTTTTATAACCAATTCCTATAAGCAAGGGCAAAAAACCCCTTCTATTCGGTTTTAATAGCGTATGAAAGTGGTGATCAAATAGAAATTGAAGTACCTCCATAGCAATGGCATTGCATATTAGGAGTCTACATATGAGTGGATGTTGATTCTTCATAATAGGCATAATCTTTTCTGCAAAATAAAATCACTTTAAACAAAAATTAGAATACGTTTTAAACAAATAATAGCTTTTGAAAAAGATAAATTTTTAATTTTTTTTATCTCAGCTTTGGTGTAAATAGTTTGAAGTCCTTAAGTGCTTATAAACACAAAAATCATACCTTCGAATGTATTATATAGAGGTGGCAAATGGGTCGGGTCGGGTCGGTTTGGGTCATGGGTCAAATGGTTTATGGGTCAAATGGGTCATGGGTCAAACGGGTCATACTATAAGAATGGGTTGAATGGGTCATGGGTCAAACGGGTTGGGTCGGGTTGGGTCAGGTCGACTCGTTACATTTCCACCTGTAATCATGCTACTATAGTATGTTTCGTCCGTTTTTTACGTTTTCGTCGTTTTTTTTACGTTTTCATCAGTTTTCTTACGTTTTCATCCGTTTTTTACGTTTTCATCCGTTTTTGCGCGTTTTCGTCCGATTTTTTACGTTTTCCCCTGTTTTTCACGTTTTCGTCCGTTTTTTTACTTTTTCATCTGTTTTTGCGCTTTTTCGTCCGTTTTTTTACGTTTTCATCCGTTTTTGCGCATTATCATCCATTTTTTACGTTTTCATCCGTTTTTGCGCGTTTTCGTCCATTTTTTTACGTTTTCGTCCGTTTTTTTTACGTTTTCGTCCCTTTTTTTACGTTTTCATCTGTTTTTGCGCGTTTTCGTTCTATTTTTTACGTTTTCGTTCTATTTTTTACGTTTTCGTCCGTTTTTTTACGTTTTCGTCCATTTTTTTAAGTTTTCGTCTGTTTTTTACGTTTTCATCCGTTTTTGCGCGTTTTCATCAATTTTTTTACGTTTTCGTCTGTTTTTTTACGTTTTCGTCAATTTTTTTACGTTTACATATATTTTGCGCGTTTTCGTCTATTTTTTTACGTTTTCATTCGTTTTTGCGCGTTTTCGTCCTTTTTTTTTATGTTTTCGACTGTTTTTTACGTTTTCATCCGTTTTTGCGCGTTTTCGTCTGTTTTTTTACGTTTTCGTCAAGTTTTTTTACGTTTTCATATATTTTGCTCGTTTTCGACCATTTTTTTACGTTTTCGTCCGTTTTTTTTACGTTTTCATTCATTTTTGCGCGTTTTCATTTGTTTTTTTATGTTTTCATCCGTTTTTGCGCGTTTTCATCCATTTTTTTACATTTTCGTCAAATTTTTTACGTTTTCGTCTGTTTTTTTACGTTTTCGTCCGTTTTATTACGTTTTCGTCAGTTTTTTTACGTTTTCATCCATTTTTTTATGTTTTCGTCCGTTTTCATCCGTTTTTGCGCGTTTTCATCCATTTTTTTACGTTTTCGTCTGTTTTTTTACGTTTTCGTCAATTTTTTTACGTTTTCATCTGTTTTTGCCCGTTTTCGTCCATTTTTTACGTTTTCGTCTGTTTTTTTACGTTTTCATCCGGTTTTTTACATTTTCGTCCATTTTTTACGTTTTCATCCATTTTTTAGCATTCTTGTATTTTTTTTACGTTTTCGTCCGTAAAAAAACAGACGAAAAGGTAAAAAAACGTAAAATAAGGGAAAAAACGTAAAAAACTGACGAAAAGGTAAAAAACGGACGAAAACGTAAAAAAATCGATGAAAACGCGCAAAAACGGACGAAAACGTAAAAAACGGACGAAAACGCGCAAAAACAGATAAAACGTAAAAAAACGGACGAAAACGCGCAAAAACAGATGAAAACGTAAAAAAAGGATGAAAACGTATAAAATTGACGAAAACATAAAAAAACGGACGAAAACGTAAAAAAACAGACGAAAACGCGCAAAAACGGATGAAAACATAAAAAAACGGACGAAAACGTAAAAAAACAGACGAAAACGCGCAAAAACGAATGAAAACGTAAAAAAACAGACGAAAACGTAAAATAACAGACGAAAACGTAAAAAAATAGATGAAAACGCGCAAAAACGGACGAAAACGTAATAAAACGGACGAAAACGCGCAAAAACGGATGAAAACGTAAAAAAACGGACGAAAACGTAAAAAAAAAGGCGAAAACGAGCAAAAACAGATGAAAACGTAAAAAAAAAAAAAGAGACGAAAACGTAAAAAAAAAAGACGAAAACGTAAAAAACGGACGAAAACGTGCAAAAACAGATGAAAGCGTAAAAAACGGACGAAAACGCGCAAAAGCGGACGAAAACGCGCAAAAACGGACGAAAACACGCATAAACGGCTGAAAACGTAAAAAAACAGACGAAAACGCCCAAAAACGGGCGAAAACGTAAAAAAACGAACGAAAACACGCAAAAACGTCAAAAACGTAAAAAAACAGACGAAAACGCGCAAAAACGGACGAAAACGTAAAAAAACAGACGAAAACGCGCAAAAACGAATGAAAACGTAAAAAAAACGGACGAAAACGTTAAAAACGACGAAAACGTAAAAAAATGACGAAAACGCGCAAAAACGGATGAAAATGTTAAAATTGACGAAAAAAATATAAATGGTTGAGTTATCATCCGACCATTAAGTGACCCATTCGACCCCTTTATTGACCCATTCGACCCATTTGTTGATTCAAATAAGTCCATATGTTGACCCATTTGACCTGTTCTTTGCAAATGGGGTAACCCAATCCAACCCATAAGTTGTTATTTTTGACCCATAGCAACCCATTTTTCTCTAAATGGGTTGTGATTGCCACCTCTAGTATTATACGATTTGTAATTGTTCTAAGAAGGCTTACGGAACCAAGGTCTTCTGTCCAGGGTACCCCAACTAAAGCCATTATCCTCAAGCCATTCCAGGCAAGCAAGCCCAAGCAAACCTGCTGCAAGGCTGCAACATTACATAAACCCCCTATCATCATATACTCACTCTTAAACTAAATGCCAAATAATGTGTAACCCGAAAGAAACCAACATAACGGTCATATATAATTATTGAAAACCAAAAACATAACTGAATTGCTTGTTGGGTTTTACGTAACTTCTCCCATTAATTCATTATCCTGAAACATATTAAATTAGAGTTTTAACAAAACCCTAAATATTTTCCCCCAAATTGAAACATAATTATAAAATAATAATAATAATAATAATAATAATAATAATAATAATAATAATAATAATAATAATAATAATAATAATAATAATAATAATAATAATAATAAATAAAAAAAATCACAAACCCTTTTAAAATCTTAATAAAAGACTTATATCAAATTCAAACAAAATCAAGAAGTTATACATTAAAAATCATACCTTTAGGCCATTGAAAGAACTTTTGTTCTTCCATAAATGTATTATCAGAATTATCTTCGTAAGCAATGCAACAACAATTAAATTGAAACATGTTTTATTCAATTAATTTCAAAACGCCCTAGGATTCGACTTAAAACTGTGGGTTGAAGAAAAAATGGTTGGAACTGTGGGTCAATATCAGAATTCTTGTATCGTTTTGTTTTTCTGAATTTTCAGTTTTAGCCCCTCAAATCTTGAGAATAACCCCGCGTTTTTAAAGTTTTTATTTTTTATATTTTTGACACATATATTTTTTAGCTCAATTTTTTTTCAAAAACGAATTTACAAATACTTTTGCCAAAAAAAGAAAGTATTTAGGTTTTTTAATTAAACATTCTTAAGAAAAAATCAAATTAAAAAAAATTATTACTTAATAAGGTATGGTTTAATTTTTTTGAAATGGAAAATTCCCACTAGGGGTTTTGTTTTATTATATAAAAGATATACTTATCGACAATACATTTTTATCGATCAACTATTAGAAACTAGCGACATGCATGCAAATTCACATATAATAAGTGGTATTACCATAGAAATCTCAAGCAAATTTCAAAAGCACGAATACCAAATTCGTTTGCTTGACAACTAACCAAAAAAGACTTTTATCCAACTTAAACTTACTTTATCTAGAAAATAAAAAGTGAATTCTTTCAAAAATTGCTATGACCACAGCAATTATCGTCCAATTTTGCGGCCGTAATTTTCTTTTTCCGTTTTCCTTTCTTTATCTTAAATCATAAAAATTAATTAATCATACAAGTTACCATCTAGATAATGCACGCACAGATTTATTAACCAGCGCGAGCTTTCTCCGAGCATAACATAATACTAGTTTCAACTTAGCAAACTAACAAAACTTTAGTATATATAAGTCACCGTCCTTTTCTTTCAATTACCTATGTGGGATAAAAAAAACAGGCTTTTATCTTGAAAATATATAAACACATGCAAGCTATTTTCCTGTTTACGTCGAGGGTTCTTTGTTTTGAAACTTGAAAAAAAAAAATTGTTAAAAAAATGGGAACAGGGTTGCTCAACTTGGTATCTAGTGAGGAGATAACTTAGAGCTTTAAAAGCACCTAAATACTAAAATACCATCACCCCTAATGAGCTATAGAAAATTGAAATCCGGCCGAAATGGTTTCAATATGTCAAGGACTAACGGTGCTGTTAAGATACTTGTTGTTCAAGGACTAATGGTGTTGTGACTTTTATGCAACTCTATATGTAGATGAAGGAACAGAGAATTGAAATAATTGTTGTGAATAGCACAAATGTTAGCCAAGATGTGATCTAGCGTTCAAAATATTCATTAAGTCGGAGACTTTAAATTCCATTACGATCAATATATGCATATAAAAGTTTGATGCTTTAAGTCTAACAAATAAAAAGCTTTTCAACCATGAGTGATCTAGCTCGAGAATATCATTGAAAAATAAAAAGTTAATTAATCATAAAAGTTATCGTCATGATAATACATGAACAGATTTATAAGCCGTACACATATCATCGCCACAATAACGTAATACTAACCTTAACTTAGTCAACCAACGCAACTTTGGCATATAAGCTGCCAACCTTTTCTTTCTATTACAATATGTGGGATCAATTTATCTCGAAATTATATAAACACATGCAAGCTATCTGATTTTTTACAATGAGGGTTCTTTATTTACCTCCACGCATACTCAAGCTTAACTACCTTTATGTTTTTGAAACTTGAAAATCTTTTGTAAAAAGAGAGGAACAAGGTTGCTTATATATAGTATAGCTTTTTGGGTGTTGGGAACTTTAGAGCTTTAGAAAGACCATGGCAATTATGAAATGGCTTTAAAACGTCAGGGACTAACGGTGTTGATGTGTTTGATAATATGATGTGGTAGTAGTCATTAATTTCTTTTTTTGAAAAAGGAAAAGATGGTTGTGCGTGTTCAAGACTCATGAGGTTACTACTATGCTTGCGTATATTTCTTAGATTGCAGTGCTCGAGTCTCCGGGCCTTAGATACTTGATGAAAAAAAAACAAGTCTTCTGAGTACTATTTGAAGCATGTTTGCAACCCTGGCAAGTATCTTAAAAGTCACTTCTTTGTTTCCGGCCGCCGACTCTCGAGCTATCAGTCGATAGCCTGGTGGACCTTGCCTTAAAACTTATGATTCCCAAACCGAATAAGAGATTTCTAAATAAGATAATTTCGAGATACTCAACATGAACATCGGCTTTTACAGTCCTTACCCCTTGCCTTCTTATCGCACTAGTGTTAACAACTATCCGGCTTGTATGCTGTCGGTTCTACTTGGGTGTTTTTATTGGGTCTTTTATAAAGTTTTTGCTTTGTCTTTCGTTCCTGATGGCAAAGATGACTCTAGAGTGCAATGTTGTCTATTTTGTTGCATTAGATGGATAGTCGTCATACTTTATGTCTCTCTTGGATTGTTGGCAATGAGCCAATGAGCAAAGTCACCACTTTGGATATATACATCATCACTATCAGTTTAAAAAAAATGTTATCGGTACTTCTTGAAGTTGAAATCTTTTCTATTTTTATTCCAAAAAAAGTTCGGAATCCACCTTCCCCGAGTTTCTTCTTTGGTGGCGAAACAAAGTGATCATATTCATCTTTTCGGGTTAATTGTGTGAATAAGATCGAGCACCGAGTTCATCCTTTGGTCGGTCAAAAATACTTGCGCCTTTAAAATCGCTAATGAGTGTGTTCAAATAAATATCATCTCCCCTCCATGAGTTTCTACTCGATAGCGAGATGAATGTTCTTTCTTACTTCCTACTCTTACTTCCGCCTTTAAAATAATCAGTGCCACCATAATAAGCAGAACTAAATGTGTGATACAATAATTAGCATATTCGGATTTAATTTATATGTTTCTAACTAGCATTGGTGATTCATGCCCCCTTTATCACACATAAACCAAGAAGCTAAATTACAAAAAATACGAAATAAAAAATCGTTAAGGTCACAAGAGAACCCTTATCCCACGAAACAAAGACCTGGTGAAAACTTGACACCAATTAAAATAACTGGACATTAACACGGCTTCTCCACAATAATCTAATGTTCGTAGAGTGCTTCATGGATATGACTCGACCAATCATCGAAAACAAACCTTTAAGAACCAAGCGAAAAAGACACGACCTTTTTTGGTCAATATTCTCATCATATGTTAAGCAACACAAGAAATCAAATTTAGGTGAAATCATCACATCCTTAGATACAATCAGTTGTTGTATGCAAATATATCCATGGACGACATTATTACTCTACAATATGTTATCATCCTTGTGAAATTTCTTAACTTTCGTAACTTCTGTGTAACTACTGCATGTAGATAAATAATAAAGGTTTGAAACAATTGCTGTATTGAGGGTATGTTGACTAAAAACAGCCCAAAAGTAGATAAATAATAGAGGTTTGAAACAATTGCTGTAGAAAGGGTATGTTGACTAAAAATATGCTTTAAATCCCACAAATACAAAAACTTTTTAACTATGAGTGGATTTAGCTCTAAATATGATGAAAAATAAAAAGGAGGGTCCTCTCAAGTTATGTTAACTTAAGAGGCTAAATTAGAAAATAATGAGCCATTAGATTTGATCAAATTGATTAATGAGCCATTGATCAAATCCAATGGCTCATAATTTCCCAAATTAATCAAGCTGTGTTATACAACTTGAGAAGATCACTCTCCAAATAAAAAGTTAATTTTTCATAAGATCATGATCTCTCTCCAAATAAAAATTTAATTTTTCATACAATATATTGTCATGATACTACAAGTACTTCCTTTGTTTTGAGTCATTTGATCAAATCCTATGACTTATAATTCTCCAACTTGAGAAGATCTATCCCCAAATAAAAATTTAATTTTTCATACAATTTATCGTTATGATACTACAAGTCCAGATTTATTAATCAGGACTATGACTCATAATTCTCCAACTTGATCAAGTTGAGTTATACAACTTCAAAAGATCTCTCCCCAAATAAAAAGTTAATTTTTCATACAATTTAACATCAAGATACTACAAATCTAGATTTATTAATTAGGTATACATCTGACAACAACACAACATTAATGTTAACTTACTCAACCAATGTAACTTTAGCATATAAGCCACCATCATTTTCTTTCTATTAACTATGTGGGATATGTTAAAAACAAACTTTTATCTATTAAATATACAAACACATGCAGGGTTCTTTATTTACCTCCACTCATTCTCCACCTTAACAACCTTTTTGTTTTGAAACTTGAAAAAATGATGTTAAAAAAGAAGGAAACAAGGTTGCTCAACTTGGCATGTGTGACAAGATAACAACTTAGAGCTCTAAAAACACCTAAATACTAAAATACCATTACACTTCTCATTGCGATCAAGTTGTGGGTTACACTACAACAAATTGGTCACTTGCTCACACTTTTTTCTTCACACTTTATAAACCGTGAACTTTTCTTTTAACATATTCACACTTATAAGTGTGCCAAAAAAGTTCACACTTAAAAGTGTGAAAAGTTGTTTTAAAATCATATTGTTACAAAATCTTCACCCTTAAAAGTGTGAACTTTTTTATAAATCTTCACACTTACAAGTGTGAAATTATATGCTACACCCAATTGGTTCACACAAATTAAGTGTGAACTTTTCAAATTCACACACTTTAAAGTGTGAACACATGCATTAATAAATGTGAAAAACTATCTATTTTGTTGTAGTGTTACCAACTATGATAAATTCCACATTCGCCTCATAAATTCCAGAGCACTTTTTAGATAAAGTTTATAACTACACGTTTTTAAGCTATGATAAAATATGCTGTCGTTCTTTGGAGATACTACATTCATGTGGCTAGTAAAGGGTCATGTTTTGGTTAATCAACATATGTTTGAACGTTAATGGCCAATTGCCAATACTAAAAAGCAAAACTAATCTCAACTCAGCTAACCAACATAACTTTAGAATATAAGCCATCATCCTTTTCTTTCTATTAACCATGTGGGATCAAAAGCATATGCCAAATAAGTTAATTATCCATAAAATACGAAAACAAGTGTGTGGATCAGCCAAACCCGACCCAACCTGTTGACATTAAAATAAAAGTTAACCATTCTAACCCAAGCTCTTTTAGACTCAAGACCCAACCCATGCTTTATGGCACATGTTGATTCATAGATGTAATAAAGTTGCAACGAAGCTTACATGGTGTATGCATATGCATGGAATGCACATATAGAAGAAGGATCAGTTAAAGCTGCTAAAAGTACTCTCAGTGTGTTTTCATATACATTCTCACGGTTCTGCATACATAGTTTGGAGAAGAGATTACACAATAGCTAGTTGTAAGAATTTGTAAAATACACTCAAATTTTACGTGTTATCATGACCACCAACATACTTTCTACTATAAATAAAAAACATAAGAAGTTTTAGGGGTGAGGATGGGGCGGGGTGGTGCGGGTTTATGCTAAAACCAAAAACCGAGCCGTAAATTCCGGTTAACACTAGAATACGCATATAAGCCCTAATTTAAAAGTTCTTTCAAGCAAAATTTTTCTATTTATGAATTTGACATGTTATCAATAAAATGAAACACAAATTGACCCATTTCCGTATAATGGGTTAAAATCGCTTATATGTTAAATTATAAAGCTCCGTATGCACAAAAATAAATACCATAGGCATAAAGATAATCATAAAACAAATAAATCGTACTATGAAAACATACCATGCCGTACTGATAGAAGTCTTTACATTGCCTATAAAGATTCGATGACCGTTCCTCGATAAAAGCACCCTCTTATCACCCTCTGATGCACCCATTCTACAATTAATTTCATACAAAGGAAGCAAAGAAATCAAAGACAAATAAAATCTTCGCGTCCTTAGCTATAATCAGTTGTATACGTTTTATAATCGGACGATATATTTTACAACTACTAATTATTTTTGTGAAATTTCTTAAATTTGTAACTTCCATGTGATTATATATGTTGATGTGAAGAGGTGATGTTGACTTAAAATCGTACAAGTTTTAGCCACGAGATGACTTTGCGTTTCAAATATTCATGCTTTAAATCTCACCATGTTAAAAGATATACATATAAAGTTTGATGTTTTAAATTCAACAAATAAAAGGCTTTTCAATCATGAAGTGATTCATGATTAAACTAACATGTAATGAATTCTTTGAATATCATGAATTAAACATTTTGCCAAAACTAACCAACTGGCTTAGCTCAGTTGGCTACCTAGACTCCTTCTAGATTTAAGGGATGTTTTAGTCAAGGTTCAAGCCTCACAAGTAACAAAAAATCTAGGTTTTCCTCCTAGTGCGAAGCCGTGAGTTCTAAGGGAATTTCCATTCGCGGGTCTCTCCTAGTGGTTCAGGTCCCGGGGTCTACCCGTTTGGATGGTTTAACTCGAGGATCGGATTTCAAGTATGATGTCATTATAAAAAAAATTGCCAAAAACTAAAAATGTAAATGAATTATATATACAAGTTATCCTATTAAGAGAGAAATGTGTAGATTTATTCATCTATACATGTGTCACCTATAAGATAACATAATATTAATCCAAACAAAATCAAGAAACATATCATTAGTATATAAGTTATCAACTGTTTCCTTTAGTTATCTATGTGGGATAAAAATAATATTTTATCTAGAAAACATATAAATACAAGCTTGCTCAACTTGGGATGTAGTGACAAGATAACTTTAGAGATTTAGTGACAAGATATTCAAGCTTAGCTAAAAATGTAAATGAATTATATATACAACTCTCATATTCAAGCTTAGCTACCTATTTGTTTTTAAACTTGAAAAATCTTTAGTTAAAAGAGAGGGGCACAATGTTGCTCAACTTGGGAGTTAGTGACAAGATAACTTTAGAGATTTAGAAGACCAGGACATAAATACCATTACACTTAACGAGCTTTAGACAACTGAAATCCCGATGAAATGGCTTCAAGACGTCAGGGACTAATGGAGTTTAAGGAAAAGATGATGGTGCATGTTCAAGACTTGTGAAGGTAGTATGTTTGCTTATATTCCTGAGATTGCGACGCTCAAGTCTTCGGGCCTAAGATACTTGATGAAAAAGAATAAGTCTTCTGATGATGATGTTATTCGTGTATTTACCACCTCGTGGTTGATGCTCAATAAGGTTATGAAGTATTGTTTAAAACATGTTTGCAACCCTGACAAGGATCTTAAGTCACTTCTTTGTTTCAGGCTGCCGGCTCTCTAGCTATCGGTCGATAGCCTGGTGGACCATGTCCTAAAAACTTATTATTCCGTGACCAAAGGCAAAAACGAACAAGAGATTTCCGAGCTATTAAGAGATTTTCGAGATATTCAACATGAACATCGACAAGTGAAATCTTCACATATCCTTAGCTATAATCAGTTGTACACGTATTATACTTGGGCAATATATTTGCTCCACGACAAGTAATTATTCTTTTGAAATTTCTTAATCTTTGTCACATTTATGTAACTATATACTACACAAGTGCCCGTGCATAGCAACGGGATTATATAGCGGCAAATAGTTTTAGTGATACAAAAAAGTTTATATGTTATAAACGAAAAATAATAAAAGTTTGAGGATTTGGGGATTAAACATTATGTTTTGAAACCCGGTTCGACCCGGGTGGTTCAACCGGTTGAACCGTTCCGGTCAAAAAACGGGTCAATTTAAACCGAGTCAACTCGACGGGTTGGGTCGAAAAACGGGTCAAATTAAACCGGGTCAACCCGTCCCGAGTCAACCCGGTTTTTTATGTGCATTAATAGTTTTCTTTTGAAACATATGTGTATTAATAGTTGAAATTACTCATAATTAATTGTTTCAACATTTCTTTTTTTATTTTTTCTACATTTCACTTTCTTAACTTTTCACTTTGACCATTTTTGTTTTATAGATAGCATAGATGTAGATGAAGGAATTGAGGTTTCAAACAAATGATGTGAAGAAGTGTTGCTAACTTAAAATAGCACAGTTTTAGCCAAGCGAGGTGTTTAACGTTCAAAATATTCATATAAAAGTGTGATGCTTTAAGTACAACAAATAAAAATGCTTTCTTAACCATGAGTGGAGGAATATCATGAAAAATACAATCATACAAGTTATCATCTCATCCAGGATATTACATGGATAGATTAAATAATCTTTTCATAATAACTCCTGAATAATAGCATAATACTAAACTCAATTGCCCAACTAACATAACCTTAGTATATAACCTACCTTCGTTTTCATTCTATTAACTGTGTGGGATCAAAAACATTTTTTTTGTCAAGAAAATATATCTAACTCGTATATGTAAGGTGCTTGCTTTTTTTATAGTAAGGGTTGTTTATTTACCTCTACTCATACTCAAGCTTAGCTACCTTTTGTTTTGAAACTTGAAAATCTTTTGTTAAAAGTGGGGAACAAGGTTGCTCATTTATAGTATAGCTATTCGGGTATTGGGAACTTGATGTACTCATGAGATAACTTTAGAGCTTAAGAAATACCTAATTACCATTACACTTAATGAGCTATAGAAAATTGAAATCCCAAGGAAATGGCTTTAAGTTGTCAGGAACTAACGACGTTTTTTTGTTTGGAAAAGGAAAAGATGATCGTGCATGTTCTAGACTATTGAGCGTATGCTTGCTGAGTTTCCTAAGATTGCTACATTCGAGTCTCTAGACCTCAGATACTTGATGAAAAAGAAAGTGCCATCTGATGATGGAGGTGATCATGTTATCCTTGTATTTACCATCTCGTGGTTGATGCTCAATAACTTTATGGAATAATGTTTGAAACATGTTTAATTTGCAACTCTGACAAGGATCTTAAGTTACTTGTTTGTTTCAGGCTGCCGGTCTCTATCAGTCGATAGCTAGCCTAGTGGGCCTCGCCTTAAAAACATATAATTCCTTGACCGAATGCAATAAAGAACAAGAGAATTCCGAGATAGAGATTTCTGGGATAATAACCGCACGCTAGCGTAAAGTGTCGGTGTCTCATAATGCTTGGGGCTAGGGATGCTAGGGTCGCTCAACACCCAAAAAGGGTGCACGGGGTCAAGGTTTCCCCGCCAATTCAAACTTTTCTGAACAACTACTTCCAATGTAATGATTCAACTTTTACTTATCATTTGAAGACTAGTTATGAGAAACTTGGATAATTATAAAACAACTTTTACTAATCATCTGAACAACTGTATAGCTTTGAATATCGTATTAAAGAGTCATCAAGATTTGAATATCATGAAAAACACAAAAAGTTGATTAATCATACAAGTTATCGTCTGTGATATTACATGCCCAGATTTAATAATCAGGACACAGAAAATACCATAACAATAACATCATACTAAACTCAACTTACCCAATCAACTTAACTTTAGTATATAACTTGCCTTCGTTTTGTTTCTATTACCTATGTGGGGTCAAAAATAGATATTTTATCAAGGAACTATATCTTAACACATGTAAGGTGTCTGCATTTTTTATAACACTGATTGTTTATTTACCTCCACTTATACTCATGCTTAGCTATGTTTTTGTTTTTGAAACCGTAGTTCAGGATATCAAGTTAACGACACCCAAAAATCTGAATTATAAGAAATCAATGACAAATGAAATCTTCACATCCTTAGTTATAATCAGTTGTATACGTTTTATACCTGGGCGATATATTTGCTCTACAACAACTAATCACTCTTGTGAAATTTCTTAATTTTTTTTAAACTTTTATGTACTGATATTTGTAGATGAAGGAATAGAGGTTTCAAACAAATGATGTGAGGAGGTGTTGTTAGCTTAAAATGGCACAAATTTTAGCCGGGAGATGTCTAACATTCAAAATATTCATCCAAAGTCGGATAACTTAAATCACATTACGATCAATATATGCATATAAAAGTTTGATGTAAAAGAGGGATTGGTTAATAGTTGAAGGACTCATATTGGAACATTGAAATAGTGTAGGGTTTGTTTTGTAACTTTTCTGTTACTCTTTTTCTCCTTCCTCCCATCTGTTTCTGCTGTATAAAACCTTCGTATCTTTCATTTTGAAGTAATAAGGAGAATCATTTTCAGTGTGTGAACTGTGTGTTTCTCTCTACTCATTACTGTCAACATGGTATCAGAGCTCAGTAATGAGTTCTTGATCAGTTACAACCGACTCAACCGTAACCACCATAACTAACTTTTCCGATCACCATAAACCACCGTAACTAATTTTTCCGATCACCATAAACCACCGTAACTAACTTTTTCCGATCATCATTTCTCCATCATTCCTATCATTCTATTCACAATTATTTCATCATTTCTATCGTTCTTTCAAGATTGAGTTCTGGTGTATTGTTCAAGGCTGAGTTTGTTGAGTCATTTGGTTGTTGTAACGGTTCTTTCAAGATTGTTGAAGCTTCCGCAACGTGTTAACAATGGCAGCATCATCTTCTTCCACTGATGCTACTAGCCAAAACAGTCAATCTCTTTTGTTTCAAAATCCACTGTATTTGCATCCTTCTGATGGCCCTGGTACTCTTGTGGTGAATGAGAAATTGTTAGGAGCACAAAACTATCGTTCTTGGAGACGATCAGTTGAAATTGCTCTTTCTACCAAAAGAAAGTTAGGTTTCATCAGAGGAACAGTTCCAAGATCACAAGATGATGTGAATTTACAAGAACAGTGGGATACATGTAATAATCTGGTGATTAGTTGGTTAATGAACTCAGTATCTGAATCCATTGCAAAATCCATTATGTTCATTGGCACTGCTTATGCAATTTGGATTCAACTTGAGAAAAGATTTGCTCTCAGCAATGGGTCATGTGACACACGGTAAATTTTCACCAAAATTTAACTGATAATTAGTAATTCATTTTACTAAGCCAAATTTATTAAGCATGCATAAGCTTTGCCTGATCATTTGAGTAGCTAACTCGCATACAGTAGGTAACTGCACCACTTTTGCATTCATATCATTTTATGAATATTTTATTTTGTCTTATGATTCAAATTATAAGACGAGAGGTTATCTCGTTCTTCCCAGTGACCGACACTACACGCGTACCGACACTATGATAAGGACTCGCTAAAACAATTAACAAATGTCAACAACTTGGAATATTTCAAAGATAAAATATTTCAGGCGCGTAACAATAAGACACTACGTTATAAATACTATCGAACAATGATACCTTGGTCACAAATTCATATCACGAGACACAAAATATATAACACACTACCACTCAAACAAAATGTTTGTATAAAGCTCAAATAACATTAATACTTAAGGGTAAAGTATATTCATACATTATCACAAGTTGTACCATGAATAAAATACATATACAACCATTTATACTTTCACCTTAAGAGTAAACTTTGTAAATATGTAAATAAAACTCCTTTTGTCTTTTCACTACCCACTCACGACAAAACCAAGGAGGATACAAGCTAGACTTTAACAAATTGTCTCTTTGGCCTCCTCCCCTCCACGTCTAAAGCAGCCAAGAACCAGGAAATACAAGTTAGCCAAATATTCCCTTCAACCTAGCCCTACACCTCTCACTAGATCGAATCTCCCAAAGAGGGAAGCCAAACATGCCTATCCATCATCTTCTCATCTCTCATGCTATATTCATGAAAGATTTGGTCTCAAAATCCAACCTTGGTGCGCTGGTTATGGGTTAGACGAATCCAATGAAGAATCAAAATGAGATCATTCACAAGAAACAAATCTCTACTCCAATCCACCTTGAGCCAATTCACAAGATTCGTCCATTCTTGGAAGCTAGCCATTTTCGACTTCAATCCAAACACCAAGAAGAGAGAGAGAGTTCAAGCTTTACCCAAAGTGCCTCTATATCTCTAGTGAAGATGCAAGAACCCCAAGTTGTGCTTCAATTTCATTTTCTCTCAAAAACTAGGGTTTGTCAAAGTTAGGGTTTTCAAAAATTAATTTGGGGGTTTTGCAATTGGAGGTACCTTGGAGCTAATTCGAGTTTGGTTTGGTCCGAATCCAAGAAACGACCTTTCATCCATCACCTATCCTTTTCGGATTTAAGGTTATCATTTCTTTGTTGTTATGTTTTTATGTTGTTTTATGATTTTAAGAGTGGAAGAATTCATCAAGGAAATTATCATGTGTTCTTGGGTCATGTCGATTTGAGTTCAAGTTTTGAATGCCACGTTGAAATTCATGTATATAACTAGTTGAGATTTTGATGTTACTTGTTTTGCTAATCTCGTTTTGTAACTGAAAACTTAAGTAGTTATGTACTCGAGGGTTCGTATATTTTTCTGTCGAGATTTATGAGTCGAGGAAATGAAGGTTAAGTCTTATAGTAACTTGGTAATTTAACTATACAACTAAGTAATCTTGACGTGATAATACTCACTTTTTACAAACAACTATGTAACTCCGGAATTTAAGGAAGTCTTGGGTAATACGTGGGTTTGGTTTACTATCGAGGTAGGAACCGGGTCGAGTAGTACTCAACTATGGTATAGCCTTGCCACTTCTTTACTCTATCGCGTATAGTGAGCCTCGACTTCATCATCAACATACTCGGCTTAAGAACCTTTGTCTTGGCCTCACCTTGTAAAAATCCATGTCATGTATAAACAAGTTTGTTAACACTATAGTGAAAATTTGGATGTCTTAATTTGAAAAACTGTTTCTGTCGAGTAGCCGAAACCAAAGAGTTGAAGATTTCTCATTTGTAAGTCAACTAGTAAACATAGTCATAGAAACTGGAAATTCAACTTTGAAAGTAGTACTTGACTTAGTAAGTCAAGCACCTTGTATCAAGTTTAACTTAAGACACTTAGTCACATACTTTTCGTTATTCTAGTTGTGGTGTTGTTCGGCTCGAAAGGGAATCCTCATCGAGACCCATGACACCATCAACCGAACATATAACTAGAAACTTTAGTCTCACAAGAGTTTAATATTTTGGCTTAACTAGGGGTGCATCTTGTGGAAAACTAGCTTTATGTCTTTCTTTTAAATTTGGCCGAATACTCATTGAGGTGTTATGATCAAGACGGGTAGCCGAGATGTGTTCAAGCACATTAGTCGCGACTCGATTGTAACCCCAAGAAGGTGACAGTTTAACTCGAACTCATTACCTCTCAAATATGTATTGACTACATGCCTCTTTCTTTTTCTTGATCCCTGCGTTAAACATCATACCCAAGCCCAATACATTGCAACTTCTTGACTAGCTAAGTAGCTAAGACTATTAACAAAAACTGATGGGCCACAGCCCATTGCATCACAAAAAAAAAAAAAAAAAAAGATATTCGAACTCCTTTTTGGGTCAAGCCCATTCGTGTACCCAAACTGTCGGCCCACAGCCCACTTACAATTTTGGATGTTGGTTTTAGTAATTAAAACGCGCCAAGTAATACCGGAAAATCACAAAGCTAAACTCGTTGGTTGCACAATTGAAGAGTCGACTTTAGATATATACACATATTTCGACGAATAAAACAAGAGTAACGGCGTACAAACAATGAACCAAGTGTCTAAAGATTATGAGTCATACAATAAGATTTGCGAAATGAAGTTAACGACAATGTGTAAAGAAATGTATGCCAAGTGAACATCTCATCGATATATATATATACGGAACTAGTTTGTTAAATAAATGAGATACCACTATATTATTTCCTAGTCCATTTAACATTGATGACTATATATTTCACTCGAACTCCTTCCTAAATACAAATAGAAAACAAATTATAATTTTGACAACACCATTTCGTGTCAACCTAAATAGGTATATATACATCTATATACTTACTAATAGAACATTTTTAATTATATGTTTTAAATCAACCTTGGATCTTAAAACCATACTAACGTCAAAATGAAAAGAGTATATATATACATTCATATACCTACTAGTTAACCTCTTAAATTACTCTTACAAACTAAAGGTTAATTTTTTTTAAAACCATTAAATCAGAATAATATAAATTGCACCATTTTAAGTATGATATACTTAAAACAATGAACTAAAACATTTCCCTCCTTATTCTAGGTCGCGTGTCGGTGCAGCTTCACAATATTCACTAAGTCCCACATTTGGATTTCACATTTGCTAAGGTGAGTTTCATAGCCCCACTTTTACTTGATAAATTGTTTTAAACATTTGGGGTGAGAAATATGCAAAACATTTTATGGACCAAAACTATTACATGATTACTATTACGTGGTGTAGCCTAAGCCCTTATGTCCCTAGAGAATGCCCTTTTTCATGAACCGTCAATTCCCCATTGGGAAACGCGAATGTTATAAATAGATCTATTGAGGGTGACTCCTCCGTTCGGTTGGCCATGCTAAGGCCAAGGCGAAACGTATACCATGTCGGAATCAAGTGTTGAGGGACAAAACACTTGCTATGGGCCCCTATATTGTATGACATCTTTTAGCATACAGAAAACTGTCTTAGTATCGGTTGCATGAACTTAGAGCTAACGTAATAGACATTCATACATATATCATTATATTCGTTGTAATGATTATATGCCTTTGCTTATGGTCCAAGCTTACTATATTAATTTAAACCTATGAACTCACCAGTTTTTAGCTGACCTTTTAGCATATTTTTCTCAGGTGTTTAAGGTTTGTTCATGAAGGCAAGGCAAGAAGCGGATGTATGGTCGTAGTAGTATTAAAGAAGTGTTTACACACAAAAATGATGTTTTTACTCTGGGACCACTAAATTTAATGGGATGTACCCATTTATTTAAACTATGTTGTAAGACAGCGTTTTAAAACTATTTTATAAAATCAAACGGAGTATGTATTCCGTTCTTTATTACTTGTGTTGTGATTTACCAACTCCGTAACGCTCCCGAATAACACGTATGCTTCCCCTAAACAAATTTGGGGGTGTTACAGATTGGCATCAGAGCCTAGGTTATAGAGAACTAGGTACATATAAGACCATGCAATCAGGAAGATCTGTGAGTGAGTACTATACAAGTATGAAGTGTGTTTGGGAAGAATTGGATTCAATGAATGAATTGCCAAGAATAGTCAATATCACCCCAGAAATTGCTGTTTTTCTAACTGTTTTGAGTACTCAGAAAGAAGAGCAAAGATTGTTTCAGTTCTTGAATGGTTTGGATGACAAATTTTCTCATCAAAGGAGTCAGTTGTTGTTAAATTCTCCTTTGCCAAGTGTTGAGACTGCTTGTGCTTTGCTTCAACAAGAACAGTCTCAAAGGGGGGTATTTGGATCAGGACTATCATTTGTTGAATCTACAGCTCTCTATAGCAAAGGTGAGGTCAAAGAGAAGTGTAACATATGTGGCTACAAGTGGCATCCACCAGACAAGTGATGGGAGAAAGTTGGTTACCCCACATGGCATTACAAGTATAAGCAGTCACAGAAAGGTAAAGCTCCTCAGAAGGCTGGTTCAGGGAATGTGAAAAAGACAGCTGCATTGGTTGAAACTGGTGGTCATGTGGTCTTTACTTCAAAGCAGTTTGAACAACTCATGAAGAGTATTCCTCATTTCAATCAGACTACTGATGAGACTAATACATTGGAACATCCTTTTGGAGAAGGTACACTCTACTGTTTTTCTTGTGTTAATGGGGTTATAGAAGGATGGATAATTGATACAGGGGCAAGTGATCATATGTCACCAGATAGCACTGATTTGAATGATGTTGAGGCTCTTAAGTGTAAACAGGTTATTAATTTGCCAAATGGACATACTTCAGTCATTTCTAATGTAGGCAATGTTGCTTTACAAAATGGACTTAAGCTGAACAATGTTCTCATAGTTCCTTCCTTCAAATTCAAGCTTTTGTCAGTCTCTAAACTAACAAAAGATTCTCATTGCTTTGTTACATTTTATGAGAAATTCTGTGTTATCCAGGACTTGAAAACCAGGAAGGTGTTGGGCTTGGGTAAAAAGCAAGCTGGCCTCTATCATTTACTCAATCTTCCTCTGGATCAAATTCATTCTCAACTTTCTTCAATGGTTGTGTCTGCCCTTGAAGATTGTAGTCTATTTTCATTTTTCTCAAACTGTTCTGTTCCAACAAACTATGCTTTTAGTGTTTTCAATAATTCTTACAGTTTGTGGCATCATAGACTTGGTCACATTTCTGATTCTACTTTCAAACATATTACTTCTGTTCCTGAAAGTGTATCTCATTCTAATGAGAATTCTTGTTTGACTTGTCCAATGGCAAAATTCACAAAACTTCCATATTCTGCTAGTAAATCTCATTCCAAAGTTCCATTTCAGCTCATTCATATAGACATTTGGGGACCCTATAAAGTTCCAACCATAGGGAATCATAAGTATTTTCTCACTATAGTTGATGATTGTAGTAGAGCTGTTTGGACATATTTACTAGTCAGAAAGTGAGATGCATTTGCCACTTTCAAGTCATTTGTTACTTTTGTGAAGAAGCAGTTTGAAAAAGATATAAAAGTGGTGAGATCAGACAATGCCTTAGAATTTCTCAAAGGATCTATAGGCCCTTTTATGGACTCACTGGGAATAGAGCATCAAACTTCATGTGTTGATAGACCTCAGCAAAATGGGAGGGTAGAAAGGAAACATAGAAACATATTGGAGATAGCTAGAGCCCTAAGATTGCATGCTCATTTGCCTGTACATTATTGGGGTGACTGTGTTATCACTGCAACATATCTCATTAACAGATTTCCCACTGCTGTGTTGAAATTTAAGACACCTTATGAAGTTTTGTTGCAATCTAAACCTGAGTATAGTCATCTAAGGATGTTTGGTTGTTTAGCAATGGCTAGTAATCCTTCCAGAGTTGCTGACAAATTTGATTCCAGAGGTGTACCTTGTTTATTTCTGGGTTATCCACAACATCAAAAAGGGTACAAACTTCTGAATTTGCTGAATCATACAAGGTTTGTGTCAAGAGATGTTGTCTTCTATGAACATATATTTCCCTACTCTAAAACAAGTATGTTGCAAGTTCTTCAACCTGTGCCTGCACCCATTTCTTCACCATTGTGGTATGAAGATTTTGTATCCACAACACAACCTGTTCATGAGCCCTTTGTTACCGCTGAAGTTGTTCATGAATCTGCTGAAGTTGTTCATGAATCTGCTGATGTTGTTCATGATTCTGCTGATGTTGTTCATGAATCTGCTGATGTTGTTTACACTGCACCATCTTTCATTCCAACCACTAGTGTTCAAGATACAGGAATCAGAAGATCCACTAGAGTGTCAAGTGCTCCAAGCTGGCTAAAAGATTATGTAACACCAATTCATCAACCAAAGGCTAATCAAGTGTCAGTTACTCCTCTTCAGTCTCAATTTCATGCTTTTCTATGTGCTTTGGTAGCTCAGTCAGCACCTACTTACTTCAAAGAAGCAGTTAAAGAAGAAGATTGGTGTAATGCAATGACTTTGGAGCTAAGAGCATTAGAGGAGAATGATACATGGGAAGTGACTGTTCTACCTAAAGGGAAGAAAGCTATTGCTTGTCATTGGATCTACAAAATCAAACTCAAAGCTGATGGTACACTTGACAAGAAGAAAGCTAGACTTGTAGTGAATGGGAATAGGCAAAGAAAAGGTGTTGACTATGAAGAAACTTTTGCTCCAGTGGCAAAAATGGTGACTGTTAGAGCTTTACTTGCAGTGGCAGCCATGAAAGGTTGGGAAATATGTCAAATGGATGTGTCTAATGCCTTTCTCCATGGTGATCTCTTTGAAGAAGTGTATATGCAAATGCCTCAAGGGTATATTGGAAAGGGGGAGAGTGTGCAAAATGTTCCTGCTGATTCAAGTTTAGTATGCAAACTCAAGAAGTCCTTGTATGGTCTCAAACAAGCACCTAGACAGTGGTTTGCCAAACTCTCTTCAGCATTGTTGTCCTTTGGCTATACTCAATCTAAGGCTGATTACTCATTGTTCATCAAGACAGATGCTGAATCCTTTACAGCAGTCCTTGTTTATGTTGATGATCTTCTAATCACTGGTTCTAGCAACACTCAAATTCAAGCTCTTAAAACACAATTAAGTACTCATTTTCACATGAAGGATTTGGGTGAGATGAATTATTTCTTAGGACTGGAGGTGTGCAAAAGTGACCAAGGCATTTTCATCTCTCAAAAGAAGTATACTACTGATTTACTTCAAGAAGCTGGTTTGACTAATGCAAGACCATACAAGTTGCCTATGGATTCTCATATCAAGTTGCAAGCAGACATGGGAACTCCTTTACCTGATCCAGAAGTATACAGAAGATACATAGGCAAACTCATATATCTCACAATAACAAGACCTGATATTTGCTATACTGTGCAGTTGTTGAGCCAGTTTATGCAAAATCCTACATCAGTGCATATGCAAGCAGTGAAACATTTGATGAGATATTTGTTGAATTCACCAGGTCAAGGTATATTATTAGCTAATGATTCAGCTGTTCATTTGACTGCCTATTGTGACAGTGATTGGGCTAGTTGTCCTATGACAAGAAGGTCCACCACTGGCTATTGTATTTTGCTGGGTCAATCACCTATTTCATGGAAATCTAAGAAGCAACAAGTGGTGTCTAGATCATCAGCTGAAGCTGAATACAGAGCTATGGCCCTAACATGTTGTGAAGTTACTTGGCTGGTGACATTGTTGAAGGATTTGGGGCTCAAAGATCTTGGTCCTGTAGATTTGAAATGTGATAATCAAGCTGCCATTTATATAGCTGCCAATCCGGTCTTCCATGCCAGAACAAAGCATATAGAAGTGGATTGTCATTATGTAAGGGATCAAGTCAAGAATGGGGAAGTCCTACCTTCTCATGTTTCCACTAAAGACCAGCTAGCTGATGTGTTTACTAAAGTTCTTCCAGCAGATCAGCATTCTAAATTAATGTCCAAGTTGGGAGCTTGCAGTCCTTCCACCTCTCAACTTGAGGGGGAGTGTAAAAGAGGGATTGGTTAATAGTTGAAGGACTTATATTGGAACATTGAAATAGTGTAGGGTTTGTTTTGTAACTTTTCTGTTATTCTTTTTCTCCTTCCTCCCATCTGTTTCTGCTGTATAAAACCTTTGTATCTTTCATTTTGAAGTAATAAGGAGAATCATTTTCACTGTGTGAACTGTGTGTTTCTCTCTACTCATTACTGTCAACATTTGATGCTATAAATCTTTTTAACCATGATTGTTCTAACTTTGAATATCATGATAAAAACAAAAAGTTAGTTATTCATACAATTTAACTTTGAATATCATGAAAAAAAAAAACAGAAAGTTAATTATTCATTCAAATTATCTGTACATATTTAATACCCGGCACATGTAATCAATATGCAATACTAATCTTAAGCTACCACCCTTTTCTTTCTATTACCTGTTTCGGATCAAAAACAATTTTTTATTAAGAAAATGCATGTAAAACATGTAAATGTGTCTGCTCTTTTTATAACAAGAGTTGTTTGTTTACCTCTACTCATACTCAACTAGCATAGAAATAGAGAAACTTTTTATTTCTATTTACCCATCTCGGATTAAAAAATAAATAAATAAATAAATAATTGTAATTGAAAAGTAATGGCACATATACGAGTTACCAATGCTAGTTTTTGGTTTACTCTATCAAAACTTAATTACCGTGTTTAATGTGAAACATGAAAATCTTTTTTTTATAAGATAACTTGTAACGATAAAACAACTTCTGCCTAATGATTTGATTTCGAACGAAGATAGTATTGAACCTCTTGATATTTCTTGTTTTGTTTTGCACAAATTAACATGATGAATAATGCAAGTGGATAAGACATCAGTAACAAACAAGTTACACAATATGAACAAACTAAGATATTTTTGAATAATTAGATGAGGTACACTCGAAAACACTTACTTAAAATATATTGTATAGTGACAATCCTTCACTAGGGACCGTAAATGTGCTGCTTACGCATTTAAAATTCACGTGTACTTCTTGTCATAAACTCGTAACTAATAAGTACTCATCATTTGTTGACCAATACAAAAGATTAAATAAAGATAGAAGATGTATTTCTTCTACGACAAATTAAATGTTGACGATGAATAGAGGTTTCAAACAAGTTATGCGAAAAATTGTCTTAACTTAAAATTGCACAAATTATATATGTTGTGATCTTTCATTCAAAATATTCATGCAAAACTCAGATGCTTTAATCTCACCACGTTCAAAGTGTAGATTTGCAAGTTGAATGCTCAAATACAACAAATAAGGCTTTTTAACCATGAAATAATAAGCTTTTTGAGAGGTGTGTTGATTTATTTTGCACATTAACTCAAACATTGTTTATATCCCGAAGACTTTGAACTACGATGGAACATGCATTCTATGTTCCAATATGCATTCAATAAAACTATTGTTCTCACCAACGCATGTCACTCATAACTTACACAATTTTAAACAGGTTTCAACAAACAAGAAGCTTCTTAACCTTGAAATAATTATGAACAAAACCTTTTGGTAAATTCACAGTAAGTTACTAAGTCACACAAGTTATCTCCGTAACAATGACTGGCTAGGTTTTAAATCTATTCAATTATTATCCCCGCCAATAACACCATACTAATATCAACTTACCCGGCCAACATGATTTTAGCATATACCCTACCAACTTCTTTTTTTCACTACCTATGTGAGATCAAACATTTTTTTCTAAAAGATATTTCAACACATTTAAGCTATCTACCTCATTTTAATTTTTAACAAAGGTTCTTTATTTATCTCTACTAAAATTCAAGCTTAACTACTTTTTTATTATAAAACTACGTACATAATCATTATTCTAGGTGATAAGTCTGAGCTAAAATAAGCCTTTAAAGCTTAATGTTGATTCAAACCAACGTTATCCTTTAGTCTATTGTTTTATTGATTCAACTTTTACTTATCAATTGATTGCATTGTCCTTTCCAAGCAATATTGAAGACTGGTTATGAGAAACTGGATAGTTAAATAAACTCTTTTTTAAGAGTTTAAATTGACACATGTGTGCTCTAATCTCCAAATCGAGTCATAGCTATGGTATAATTAGTTGTATACGTTTTATACTTGGGCGATATATTTTCTCTACAACAACTAATTAATCCTTTGAAATTTCTTAATTTTTGTAACTATATATATGTAGATGAAGGAATAGACGTTTAAAACAAATGATGTGAAGAAGTTTTGTTAACTTAAGATAGCACAAATAAGAAGCTTTTTAACCTTCAAATAATATAACATTTATGATAACATATAATAATTGCCTGGAAAATCATGAACAAAACCCTTTTGCTAAATTCACAAAAAGTTATTAACTCACCCTAGGGGAGAGACTGTGATTTGCTAGATTTTTAATCTAATGAATCATTATCCCACCACTAACATCATACTAAAATATAGTACTCATCATTTGTTAACCAATATAAAATATCAAATAGAGATGTACATCCTTAGCTATAATCACTTGTATAAAATTTATCCTTGGAAGATATATATGTCCTACGATAAATCTTTTATATAATAAAGGAATTACATCATTTCGGAGTGATTTTGTCAATTTATTTATAATGAAAAATTAATTGGGCCAATAAGAGAGCTCGATTTTGCCACGTAAGCAAAATCGTGTGATGTGATTGGTTAATAAAAGTCAAAATTAAATTGATTTTTGTCAAAATCTAATAAATTTGGTGGAGAAATTTGGTTGATAAAAAAAACACATAAAAATATAGGTGTTAAATTTGTGAAAACCAAAAACTTAAAAAAAAAAAAGAGGTAATTAATAAAACTTTAGTGGTTGAATTTTTAAAAATCATATAGAGTTAAGTGTAATATTATAAGCCTCCATGTTTTTAAAAACCTTTGGATTATAAACAAATATCCCCTTATACTTTATTTCATTTATACTTTATATATCTTAAAAAATACAATGTATATGTTGTTCTAAAATAACAACATATAAATTTGCATAAAATTATAAGTATCAATATTTTTAGTATATGCACTCAATAATGACTCATTTATTTTATTTTTAAAAGTTTAACCTATGTGGACACGAGTTTATATTTTAAATACGGTTAAATTACTAAAAACGGGAATACAACTATCAAATTGTAAGAACGGGTTACTTTAATATAAAAATAAATACACGCGATCGTACTTATAACAATGACTCATGTAATTCTTATTTATTTATATAAAGATATCTAGAAAAACATTTTTTAAAAACTTTAAGGAGTATACTTTAACTTTATCAACGCTCATTATGTGCTATTAAACTTGCATCATGTGTACAACATAATATCAGTAGTGAAATTAAAATAAAAACATCACATCTTTGTCAGCTAAATAAAATTAAATCTTGAGTTACCCAACAAAAGTTTTTACAAATATTTTACCAAATTATAATGGATATTAATGCATAATGAAAAAACGTTGCATAAGTATTAGTTGTACTTATATCACAATTTTCATGGGCAAATTCTTATATGTGTATATACTGAATTAAAATGTTAAAATAAATTTGATTTATGTGTAAATTTCGTGCGTGCACGAAACTTATAACTATATAATTATATGCAATTACCTTTAAAAACACAATATTCAATATTAATACAGAATAATTTCTTTGACAAAACCGCGTACGTGCACGGGTATAATTATAACTAGTTAAATGTAGACGAAGAATAGAGGTTTCAACAAATATGAAGCTTTTTAACCTTAGAAATAATTTAACATTTATGATAACATATAGTGCTTGGAAAATCATCAACATAACCTTTTGCTAAATTCACAAAAAGTTAATAAAGTACACAAGTTAGGGCGAAAGATTTGACTAGCCAGATTCACAATCTGTTCAATCATTATCCCGCCAACAACATCATAATGATATCAACATATTCAACCAACATGACTTTAGTATATATCCTACCAACTACTTCTTTTCGCTACCTATGTGGGATCAAACATTTTTTTTATAAGATAGTTTAAAACCTGAAGCTATATAACTCTTTTTCATTTTTAACGAAGGTTCTTTATTTATCTCTGCATGTAATTCTCCCTTTATTATAGAACTACATAATCATTTTTCTAGGTGATAAGTCTGAACTAAAATAAGCCTTTGCTTAATGTTTGATTCAAACCAGCACTATCCTTTAGTCTATTGTTTTTTGGATTTAACTTTTACTTATCAAATGATTGCGTCATCCTTTCCAAGCAATATCGAATACTAGTTATGCGAATACACGTTGATTCTAATCAGGGCCTCTCTAAGTTTATTTTTTTGCATGGTTTGTGTTTTGTCTATCGTTTTATTGGTTCAACTTTTACTTATCCAATGATTGCGTTATCCTTACCAAGCAATATCGAATACTAGTTATGCGAAACTTGGATGCTATATATGTATGTTGACTTAAAATAACACAAATGTTAGCTAGGGGTGATCTAACATTCAAATATTTATGAAGTTGGATACTTTAATTCCATTACAATCAATATATGCATATAAAAGTTTGATGCTTGTTTTACTGGATGAAATGCTCTTTACTCAAAAAGTTTAATGTTTTAAATCCAACAAATAAAAAAGCTTTTTAACCATGAGTGGTGTAGCTTTAAATGTCATGAAAAAAAAGAAAAAAAAAAAAAGAAAGGTTAATTAACTATACAATTAATAGCAAAGATCATATCCGGTGCAATTTTTTAATCAAGACCACCATACAATCTTTACAATAAGATAGCACTAATCTTAACTTTAGTATATAAGCTATCATCCTTTTCTTTGTACTATTTATGTGGGATCAAAAAATATATATATATATCAAGAAAATGTTTACACATGTAAGATGCATGCTTTTTTTTAGGTAGGTGATTTGCACACTCTCATAAATAATTGAGACATTTAAATTTTGAGTGTTTGAACATTTATACCATCAAATAATTTTTAGTTATATTTATCTTGTAAAAGTATAAATGTCCAAGCACTCAAAATTTGAATGTCCTAATCATTTATGGGAGTGTGTAAATCACCTCTCTTTTTCTTATAACAACGGTTGTTTATTGACCTCTAGTACTCATACTCAAGCTTAGGTACCTTTTTGCTTTTGAAACTTGAAAATCTTTTGTTAAAAGAGGGGAACAAGTTTGCTTTATTTTGTGACGAGATAACTTTAGAGCTTTAGAAGACCATGCCAATGAAATGGCTTAAAGACGCCAGGGACTAACGGTGTTGATGTGTTTGATAATATGATGTCTTAATATTAAGCTTGCTTGTATTCTTGAGATTGTAGTGCTCGAGTCTCAGGGCCTTCGATACTTGACGAAAAAGAATAAGTCTTCCGGTTACTGTTTGAAGCATGTTTGCAACCATGGCAAGGATCTCAAAAGTCACTTCTTTGTTTCAGGCTGCCTACTCTCAAGCTGTTAGTCGATAGCCTGGTGGACCTTGCCTTAAAACTTATGATTCCCTAACCGAACAAGACATTTCTAGATAAGAGATTTTCGAGATACTCAACATGAACATCGGATCTTACACTCCTTACCCCTTGACTAAAAATAGCACAAATGTTAGCCACGAAGTGATTTAACGTTCAAAATGTTCATGAAGTCAGATACTTTAAATTCAATATATTACAATCAATATATGCATATGAAAGTTTGATGCTTTAAATCCAACAATACAAAAACTTTTTAACTATGACGATTTAGCTCTAAATATCATGAAAATAAAAAGTTAATTAATCATACATGTTATCATCATGGTTCACGAGTTTAGATTTATTAGTCTATACTAGTCAACCAATGACAATATCATAATATTACTCTTAACCTAGCCAACCAACATAACTTTAGTATATAAGCCACTATACATTTCTTTATATAACCTATGTGGGATCAAAAACAAACATTTATCTAGAAAATATATAAACACATGTAAGCTATGTGCCTTTTTACAATGATGTTGTTAGGAATTAGAAATTCCAGGTATTAAAGAGTCGGTCACCTCAAGTATATGTAATCGTTAGAAAGCTCGTAGTCATAGTTATTTTAAGTTAAGTAGTATTTAGTTAAGTAACACCGTGGAGGACGGACGGGTCTTTACCCACTGTATGCCTGATCCACAGCCCGTTGTGTGGCATTTTATTGTAAGACTATAAATACTCTCTACCTTCCAAGGTAGAGAGTTGGAGCTCATAATAAGAATTTTCTTTCTCTCTCTAAAGTTCCCTAAACCTCTAACTTTCTCTCTCTAGAATTCCACTTATTCGCCACCTTGTTGTTATGGTTTGATGTGTATGTGAAAACTAATATCTTACAATTGGTATCAAGAGCCATGGTTAGATCATATCTTGCACATCTTTGGATTTCTAGTGGTTTTTAGGTGGTTTTTTAGTTTGAAAAAGTTTAGTGGTTTGTGCATCATTTGGTTGATTTCTTGTGTTAAAGTTTGGATTTTGTTAGTACTTTTATGTTTAGAATCATCACAAGTGTTTAGGTTTTCATTTGGTAAGCTTGAATCATCTTGGTAGGGTTGTTTTTGGATTGAAAAGTGATGTTTATGTGGTTTTTCTTGCTAGCGACTTGACATTCGGACTTCTTTCTTCGTAGCGACTTGCTTCACAATTTTGTAGCGAGTTACAGTTTTGGAGCTAGCGACTTAGACCTAGCGATTAACAGTACAAGTAGTGGACTCTCCACTACGGGTAGCGACTTGGTGGTAGCGACTTGGTCTGTAGCGAGTTGCTCTTTAGCGACTTGAGTAGCGAATTGCTGCCAAAATTTTGCTAGCGACTTGAGGCTTAGCGAGTTACTACTTAGCGACTTGCATTTGTCTAGCGACTTGGAACTTTAGCGACTTGGGGGTGTAGCGAATTAGGTGTTAGCGACTTGGTGCATTATCTTCTAGCGACTTGGGTGATTGTTTACGGTTTTCTCTTGATTTAGTAAAATCCCGTGAAAGAATCTATTTCTCGGTTTAATCATAGAGTTATAAAATCTCGTATTATCTGTTAACATGTCTACTAACGTTCCTACTATCATCTCCACTGTTGCCGAGGATGTTCAAGCAGCTGGGTCAGATACTCGTCCACCCATGCTTGACAGAACTGACTACGATTCTTGGGCTCAACGAATCAGATTGTACTGCCTTGGAAAGGAAAATGGTGTCAACATTCTCAAATCCATTGATGAAGGACCGTATCGAGTTGAGACGACTAGAGATGTACTTGATACTGCTGAAGATGGAACTCTGATTTACGGAATGGACAGACCAAAGATGTATGATGAGCTTGATGATAAGGAGAAAAAGAGATTCGATGCTGATATCAGGGCTTCTAACATTGTTCTTCAAGGTCTTCCTAAAGACATCTACAAGCTGATCAATCACAACACCGAAGCAAAGGCAGTATGGGATAATGTCAAGATGCTTCTCTCAGGTTCAGAATTAACTATGGAAGACAGAGAATCACAACTCCATGATGAATTTGAACACTTCAAGATGAAACCAGATGAGAGTGTCTATGAGTACTATGTGAGATTTCATAAGTTGGTGAATGACATGAGGAACATCAGAATGACTATGCCTAACATTCAGCTGAACTCAAAATTTGTGAACAACATGAATCCCGAATGGCACAAGTTTGTCACCTCGGTGAAGCTCACTAAAGGATTGAAGAATACAAACTATGAGCAACTCTATGCCTTCCTCCTTCAGAATGAGAGACATGTTATGTTTTAAAAATTGGTTCTTAATCAGTTCAAAACCAACCAGGGAGAGACAAGCTCGTCTAATGACTCAACTGCCTTCTACTCAAACATCGGAATCACAACCAAAGCCTCACAAGTCATACCCATGGGAAATGGTAATCACAAACTAATTCCTGATCCTATGTTTAAACAAGCTGATGCTGATGCACACGTGGGTAACTTCATTAATCAACTAGCTCTTATGATTAGTCAAAACATAAATTCTCTCCTACAAACCAATAACAACCTCAGAACAGCATCTAACCCACACAATCAAGCTACTGTTAAAGATGGGAGGATCGTAGTGCAACCAGTTCAGGAAAGACAATATGATCAGGGAAGAGGTGGAGCTGGTAGAGGTTATGTTGGTAATCAGAATCGAGGAAGGAATGGTAATCAAGGTCAAGCTAAGCCGATCAAATGTTATAATTGTGGTGGTGAGGGACACATTGCAAGGAACTGCACTTCTCCAAAGCGTCCACAGAATGCTGATTACTTCAGAGACAAGATGCTACTTGTACAAGCTCAGGATAATGGTGCTGCTTTGGATGAAGAGGAATTGTTGTTTCTTGCTGAGGGCAATGCCAAGACCTATGATGCAGATGTGGATGAGCAGCCTATTCAGGAGATAGGTCACAATCATCAGAATGTCTTTCAAGTCGCTGATTGTGATGCATACGACTCTGATGTGGATGATGGACCTACTGCACACACAATCATTATGGCTAGCATTTCTCCAATGGCTTCTCCCAAGGTCTCCTCTTCACCACAAGCTGGCCCTTCCAAAGACAAACTCATCTCAGAGGTACTAAAACTATACGATGATGCTGATGTGCAAAAGATGCATGACAAAGTACTATCAACTGAAACTATTGAATCAAATATTGAAAATATGGGTAATATCAATGTTGTCCCATATGATCAATATGTGAAACAAAGTGAAAGTGAAGTTGTACCAAGTGATGCATCTCCTGCAGTCAACAATGACTATATTTTTTATGAATACACTGCCTGTGCCCCTGATGATTCTGTAATTTCTGAACTAAATGCCTATAAAGAACGTGTTGCTATTTATGAACAACGTGCAAAATTTGAGTTGACCACTAGTGAGCAGGAAATGGATGACCAAGTGCGTACAGTCATTAGAAAAAGTAAATTTAGAGAAGAAGTATTGAAACAAGAATTAAATTCCTTGCAAGAAAAGCTTTCTAAAACAGCTAAGCAAAAACAAGAACTTCAAGAAAATGTGAAAATGCTTAAGCAAGAATTTAATGCAAAGGAATCAAAACTCTTGAGAGACTTTTCTAATCTGAAAACTTTGAAAAACAAACTTGAAAACAAGTTGTACATACAAGGAAACACCATTCAGACTGCTCACATGATCACTAAGCATAGAGTTCTAAGCGATAAGCATAGTGTTCCCATTATAGATAAACCCAATCCTGAGTACGGAAAGATAGCAAAAGCAGCTCAAAGTGTTATCTATGATGGCAATGAGATTCTTAAACCTAGACAAAAACCTAGTTGCATTGAGTGCACTGAGGATGATAAGAAATTAGATGAAATCACTAGGGAGAAGATGAATAAGAAACTAAATGATCCTAAATGCAAAGAGAAAAAAATTATTATCACTCCCCATGACTACATGAAGGAAAACTGGATTTCCTTGAACAAGTTTAAGCCTCAGACATTGTTGACTCCCGAACAAGTCTTCTGGAAAATGGATTTAGATAAGCAGAAAGCTGAAAATATTGTTGAAACAAACCCTCCCCTTTGGAAAATGCCTAGAGCGACTGTGTATCCTCCTAATACACCAATGCATCTTGTTCCGAGAACAATTGCCACTAAAAGCAAGACCTTAATTAGCCAATATGTTATATTTCAACTATTTGTTGATTTTGAGAAAACTTGCAAGAAAAGGATCACACCCACTGGTATAACTGAAGGAGAAAGGGGTTTTGAGCAAATGAAAGAATGTTACTTAACTGAGGTCATGCCTTTCTTTAAACTTCTAAAAGATCACTTTGAGAGTCTTAAAAAGGGGATAGAAACTGATATTAAGGGAATGGAAAAGGAATTTGATGCAATGATAGTTGAAGTGAGTGACTATGAGCGTGCACTAAGATATAATGAGATTGAGAGGAAGAACTTGCATACATTAAATGAGACTCTTATCACTGAATGTGTTGCTCAAGATATGTTTTTCACTGCTTCAAATTGCTCTATTAATGCTTCCCGATTTCATGAACTATCTGTTGCCGTGAAAGTCTCCCATGATCGTGTCATTGAGCTTGAAAAAACTAATTCTAAACTAAACGAGAAAATTGAACTGGATGATCACGACAATTTGGTTAAACATTTTTCTAAACTAGAAGTTGAGCATTTTAATTTACAACTAAAATATCAACATCTTAAAGAAAATGTCAAAACTTCAAATATCAAGACATCCTCAGATGCTCCAGAGTTTGATGCAGTTTTTCAAATTAACAAACGTGATGAACAGATTCAAGCTCATTGCAACACAATCAGAAAGGTGAAAGCCCAAATCTCTCAATTAAAGGGTCAAACGAACAATATGACAGGCTCCCAAATGCCTCCTCCTTTAGACTCTCAGTATTCTCAAACGTTTCATCTTCAAAACCTAGTAAATGCATTACAAAAAGAAAATGAAAGTTTTCTAGAAGAAAATGAAAAAGTTAAACGTCATTTCAATGAGTTATTTGAATCAATAAAGGTCACTCGTAACAAAAATAACGAACAAATAGCTTCATTGCAAAAGGAAATTGAGAATCTGAAAAAGTCAGGTAAAAGGGAAAATGCCTATGACCAATGGGGAGAATGGTGTATCAAAGGTTCACTCTTGTAATAAATATGCTTTGTCTGTGAAATATGTCCCTCCTCATCTCAGGAACAACAAACTTGCAGTTCAAACATACTTCTCATCCCTTAAGGATTGCCTAGAATGTCTGCGTGAGATTGTTGAAGAGGATAAGTTAGAGAAACCTCATGATAATGCAATTGGACATGCATGCTTATATGCCAAACGATCTCAAGAAATCTTAGAATGCTTGATCACAATATGCCCAAAGTCATTAGGTGAGAGAGTTAATCCTTTGATTCCATGCTCAATGCCTAATGCCAAGTATGATATTCATTCGATTCCCAATGTTTTGAATGTGAACCGTAGTGTGCCTTTAAGTAGTTCAGATTCCAGATCTGTCAATTTTAAGAAAGTGAATCTTAGTGTGCCTGCATGTAGTTCAGATCCCAGCACATCTAAACAGGTGATGCAAAGAGTAGTAAAACCAACTAATGTTCCCATTCCCTCTACAGGAGTAATCAGTGACATTAAAGGGAGCAGGTCAAAGTCTCAAGACAATACAAGGAATTATAGGACCTCGCAAGCTAAGAATGTGCACTGGAAAAGAGTAGAAGAACAATCTAGGAACTCTAAGTTTGAATCGAATAAAATGAATCGTGTTGATTCTAGTATTAGCCATAGGGGTACTGTAATTAATTCGAATTCTGATACTATTTGCAAACCTTGTATTGATGTCTGCTTGAATTCTGTCTCTAATCATGAATGTGGTGTTAATGTTCTGCCTAATGATGTTAATTGTCCAGTTAATATTGTTAATGCTAAAATTCATGCTAAAAAGGCTAAAAGGCAAAAACGAAAGAAAGTTAGAAAACAGTGGAAACCCACAGGAAGAACATTCAGTAAAATAGGCTATTATTGGATACCTGTTGGTCATAAGACTAATCAGAAAATGCCCACTAGAAAATGGATGCCTACTGGTAGAACTATTCCCTTTAGAAGTGATCACACTGTGAACAGGGGCTAATACAGACACTAGTACTGCATCTAATCACAATGATTCTATTGCCTCATTTTCTGATATGAATGCTTCTATTTCTGATGTGGGTGTTCCAACCATCGTTACTAACCAAATGGAACCCATTCTTGCATGGGGATCCCAATTATCCAGTTATCCATTCTTGTTTGTGTTCAACTGCAGATCGTTCAAATCGTTCTGTGGTACCTGGACTCAGGCTGTTCCAAGCATATGACTGGAGACCGGTCGTGGCTCATGAACTTCGTGAGCAAATTCATCGGGACTGTTAGATTCGGTAATGATCATTTCGGTGCAATCATGGGATATGGAGATTACGTTGTTGGTGATAGTGTCATCTCTAGAGTATACTATGTGGAAGGTCTGGGTCATAATCTGTTCTCTGTTGGTCAATTCTGTGATTCTGATCTAGAAGTAGCCTTCAGAAAACATACCTGCTTCGTTAGAGAACTTGATGGTAAGGAACTTTTAAGAGGTTCACGTGGTTCTAATCTATACACCATCTCCATCGATGATATGATGAAGTCTTCTCCAATTTGCTTGCTGTCAAAGGCTTCTAAAACAAAGTCATGGTTATGGCATCGTCGTCTCAATCACCTGAACTTCGGCACCATCAATGATCTCACCAGAAAGGACTTAGTTGTAGGTTTACCTAGACTCAAGTACGAAAAGGATCATCTTTGTTCAGCTTGTCAATTGGGAAAAAGCAAGAAGTATGCCCATAAACCCAAACCTACTAACTCTGTCACAGAAGTTCTTCATATGATTCATATGGATTTATGTGGACCAATGAGGGTGCAGAATATCTTTGGGAAGAAATATGTGTTAGTTGTGGTTGATGATTACTCTAGATTCACCTGGGTCAAGTTCTTAAGGACAAAGGATGAAACTCCTGATATCATCATCAAACTCATCAAACAGCTGCAGGTTCGACTTAACAAAACTGTCAGAATTATCCGAACAAACAATGGAACTGAGTTTGTCAACAAACAACTTAGTGAATTCTATGAAAGCGTTGGAATCAGCCATCAAAGAAGTGTTCCACGAACTCCTCAACAGAAAGGTGTAGTTGAAAGACGAAATCGAACTCTTGTTGAAGCCGCTAGAACAATACTGATTTACTCAAAGGTTCCAATGTTTCTCTGGGCTGAAGCAATTGCCACTGCATGCCACATACAAAATCGTTCCCTGATTCACACTGTTCATGGAAAAACTCCATATGAACTTGTCCACAACAGAAAACCTAATCTCTCTTTCCTTCGTGTGTTTGGTGCATTGTGTTATCCAACTAATGAGGGTCAAGACTTAGGCAAACTTAGGGCTAAAGCTGACATTGGAGTATTTGTAGGATATGCACCAAACAAAAAGGGATACCGAATCTACAACAAAAGAACCCGAAATATCATGGAAACAATTCACGTTACATTTGATGAGCTGACCGGTCAAATGGCTCCTGGACAATTCAGTTCTGGACCCGCACTTCAAAACAGTCCAATTGGTTCATCCCTTGTTCCAAAATCTTCTCAAGAAACTCCATATGTACCTCCATCTGAAGATGATTTAAAGAAATTGTTTGATCCTATGTTTGATGAACTTTATGATCCAAGTACTAATGAGGTGTTAATCCCTACAACAGAGGCTGCTCATATTCCTGTGAATGAAGTCAATCCTTCAGTCTCAATATCTTTAAGTCAAGAAGCGCCCTCTGCTGATCCTTCCGTCTCATCAACAAATCATCATTCTTCAAATGTACATCATGGAACTGTTTCTGGCATCAATGATGAAGTTAATCCCTTTGCTAATCCTGAAGATGCTCCATTCGAAAACATATTTGCTCCTGAATCTTCTTCAGAACCATCTTCTTCAGGAGACATCGACTCTGCTACTTCAGTCCCTCAACAACTACCACATGAACACCTCAGAAAATGGACTCACGATCATCCATTAGACAACATCATTGGAAATCCCTCTCGTCCTGTATCAACACGGAAACAACTTGCAACTGATGCCCTATGGTGTTTCTTCAACTCCGTACTATCAAAGATCGAACCAAAGGATGTTAGAACTGCCATGAATGAAGACAGCTGGTTCAATGCTATGCAAGATGAAATTCATGAGTTTGATCGACTTGATGTATGGGAGTTAGTACCTGCTCCAGACTATGCTATGATTATTGCTCTTAAATGGATCTTCAAAGTGAAACTTGATGAGCATGGTGATGTGTTGAAGAACAAGGCTCGATTAGTTGCTAAAGGATACCGTCAAGAGGAGGGTATTGACTTTGAAGAATCTTTTGCTCCAGTTGCTCGAATCGAGGCAATCAGAATCTTTTTGGCTAATGCTGCTAGTAAGAACATGATAGTCTATCAGATGGATGTGAAGACGGCATTTCTGAACGGAGACCTTAAAGAAGTCGTCTACGTCAGCCAACCTGAAGGATTTGTAAATCAAGAGCATCCTACTCACGTTTATCATTTGAAGAAGGCCCTTTACGGTTTAAAGCAAGCTCCAAGGGCATGGTATGATACACTGTCAAAGTTTCTTCTATCTACCGGATTTATCAAAGGAGCAGTTGATCCTACATTATTCACCAGGAAGTCAGGCAAACATTTAATTCATGTTCAAATTTATGTTGATGATATTATTTTTGCCTCGACTGACCCAATAGATTGTGATCGTTTTTCTAATGAAATGAGTTCAAAATTTCAAATGTCAATGATGGGACAAATGTCATTTTTCTTGGGATTACAAATTTCACAAAGTCCCGGAGGCATTTTCATAAATCAATCTAAATATGCAACAGAGATCTTAAAGAAATTTGGATTTGATTCAAGTGACCCTGTTGACACCCCCATGATTGATCGAACCAAACTAGATGAGGACCACTCAGGGATCATGATTGACCAAACAAAATATCGTAGTATGATTGGATCCTGATGTACCTCACTGCTAGTAGACCAGACATCTTGTTCGCTGTTTGCATGTGTGCTAGATACCAGGCTAAGCCTACTAAAAAGCACCTTGAAGCGGTTAAGAGGGTCTTTCGGTATCTCCAAGGAACCATCAATATGGGTCTTTGGTACCCGAAGGACACCGGTATGTCACTAACAGCCTATGCAGATGCTGATCATGCAGGGTGTCAAGATACTCGTCGAAGTACATCTGGAGGTGCTCAGTTTCTGGGTGATAAGCTTGTGAGCTGGTCTTCAAAGAAGCAAATGAGTACTTCTATTTCCTCTACAGAGGCTGAATACATAGCCATGTCATACTGTTGTGCTCTAATCTTATGGATGAAATCTCAATTATCTGACTATGGCTTTGAATTCAACAAAATCCCTCTGTACTGTGATAATAAAAGTGCTATTGCTCTCTCATGCAACAATGTTCAACACTCTAGAGCAAAGCATATCGACATTCGACATCATTTCATCAGGGAACAAGTGGAAAAAGGTGTGGTGGAACTCTATTTTGTGAGGTCTGAATATCAGTTAGCAGACATCTTCACCAAAGCTCTTCCAAGAGAACGTTTTGAGTTTATTCTTCCACGTCTTGGCTTGAAAAGCCTTCAACCAGAAACACTCAAACGTCTTCAGGAGGAAGACGAGGAGTAAAGGTCTATCTTCATCTATCTCTTGTATATATCTATTCGAAAATCAAAATACAAAAATATAAAACTCTCAAAAAAAAAAAAAAAAAAAAAAAAAAAAAAAAAAATTGAAAAATTGAAAAATTTCGAAAAATCTTCAAAAAAAAAATATTGTCAATTTTGTCATGTTTTTCTCGGTTCGATAATATCTACGGTCTTTGTGCTGTCATTCAAAGAATGACACGGGACTTTAGATGTTGTTCGAATTCTTAAAAAAAAAAATTATTTTTGGGAGAAAGAGAAAGAAATGGTTTATTGTCATGTCAGGCAGTAACCCGCTTTTCAAAGAATGAACAGAGCTATGCTTTACCATATTTTCAAATTCCATGCTCTGATTCTATAAACATTTATGTGCTGAAAACTAACTGCTTTGAAAAATAACTCGGTCTCTATTTTTGATAATCATCAGGACTTATCTGTCAAAATCTCTATCTCTCAATCAACAACCTATGTCATTGATTGAGGGGGAGAATGATTTCAACTAAATATAGAAGTTATTTGGCATTAAATTGTTTTCAAAAGATATTCATGCATGTTTTACCAATGGAGTTTTTAAGTCTTAAAATCTGATCCTTATCAGTTAAAATGCTTTCATAATCAAGTCACAATTCTCCTTAAAAGCTTTCAAAATCAATTTAAATCTATAAGAGATCACAAATCTCAAATGATTTGATAATTGTGATCGGGGGAGAATGTGTGATTTAAATTGATTTTAATCTGATAATTCGGTAAATGGTTTTATAAGGATGTACACGCTGTCCTTCCCACATGTGACAAACGATTTCAAATTTTCAATGCACATGTTGAGGGGAAGCATCTATCTTAAACCTATGATTTGAAACGTGATCATTTATCTCAATGTGCAGGTTCCCTCTAGTATGTGCAAAACTCTTTTCAAACCTCGAGGCACATATTGAGGGGGACCAAAATCATGAAAACCTCATCCTTCCCCAAAATGATTTATCTACTTGATTCGATTAAGGAAGTGATGTTGATATCTTTTAGAAAATGGTAATCAAAGAAGTTAATTCTTCCTCTTGCCTCCGTGTGCAAAACGATTTCAAACATTTGATGCACATGTTGAGGGGGAGTTCTCATTCTAAAATTATCAAAAACAATTCAGATACAAAATGCTTTGATAATACATCTTAAGTATCTGGATTGATTTTCAAATGGTTTTCAATTGGTTCCAATGGCAGATGAACAATACCAAATAGACCAACCAACTTTACTTCATGTACGGTGATATAAGGATGATAAGGTTAGGTATTGGTTCCCATGATCCGCCAGAACCGGAGGGATCTACCCAGGGACAACCCACTAGTTAGTACAGAAGTCCTTAGGTATGATGATAAAAGGAGAAAAGTGAGATATGGGAAGAGTGCGGACTGAGACAGAGCAAGTACTAGAACAAACCCAACAAGGTTCTTGCTATGAAGTCTCGGTAAGCACTGAAGGGGTTGAAGAATTAAAAAGAATTGAATGAGAAAAGGGTGAAAACAAATAGCCCTCCATTTATTCAACCTTAGGGCAGAAACCGGGTTCAATTCATATGCTACTGATGGTAACATCGGTATTGAAGACAAGACGTCATGGACCCAGTGACGCACTGCACTTCAACTTTCCAAACCACTCAAGTTCCTCTTAAAAGGACTTGTTTCATTCTCACGGGGAACCGACATATCTATCGACTTTCTCTTAGAGACTGTTGATATTGAAGAAGGAGACCCTCTCCCTAGTCTCCGGCACAGGATCCAAATATGCACAAATTGAGTCTAGAGCCACGAGATCATCAATAAATCTCATTAGGACACTTTCAATGAAGACTCTCTGTTTCACACAATGTGGAAAGAGAGATTATATCTTGAGTCCTACGCATTATCCTTGTGGTATTGCCAGAACATCTGAGTGATATGCAAACATACTCACAATGAAGATGGAAAGCCTTCTGGAGCCAACATCAAACAAGCTCCTGGTAGGTGGCATGTGAGATCTTCTATATAGATCAACCATGTGACAACTGAACAGAAACAATGGGGCGATTCAATCTCTTGAATCAATCCTGGTTCAGGTTATGGATTGACGGATACCTTTGAAAAACCGGTCTTTGTGCTTAACAACTCTTTTCTTTAGCACATCGACCGTGTACTCATTTTTCAAATCAAAAGGTGTTTTTATGATTGATAATTGATTTTCAATAAAACCTTCGTTGTATTGCAAAAACCATCTATATTGAGCAATACACGACTGCTTTTCAAATCTCTTTTTATCAATCAGTGGACTTAAATTCGCTGGTTCACTCACTCCGTGTTGTCTTCTTTGAGATGCTCCGGTTTGAGAACAGCTAGAGTAGCTGCGAAACCCTGTCAAGGAAATTCTTCGGAATTATACCTGATCATAGGCAGTACATGTACTGATCAACGGGGAACCGTGGGCCGTGTACCTCAATTCAACGAAAGTGATCAAAGACACTTTCGTGCGATTTATTGCTAACTGTTGTATGCAGGTACACCCGACGTTTGCAGCTGATCAGAATGAAGCGGTCAATCCATAGCCGCATGCTCACTTATCACATTCATCTTAAAAGAAATCATGATTAGTGCATCAATGACTCTGATATTTTCACTCCATGCTTCTGCTACGCTACTGCCAATATCATGAATCAACTAAAACTTCCGCAACTCTGATGAGAAGATATCATGATCCAGAATGTGAGCATGTCGGTCTGAATGTCACAACATCACAATATTCCAACACCACAATGGATGTCGCAGAGATTTTTGATAGCTGATGATCTCAAAAGCTGACTCTAAATTATTATCACATGGATCAGTAAATGACCTCCTCCTGATGTAACCCAACATGCAATGAGAAGAATCAATGACTACGAGCTTCGATGCAAACTACTACATCAAGAATGCAAGATCAATTGTTAATGTAATATCTATTTGTATTCAATGTAATTTTAGTACATGATTGAGGTGACCTCCCTTAGGGGGAGATTGTTAGGAATTAGAAATTCCAGGTATTAAAGAGTCGGTCACCTCAAGTATATGTAATCGTTAGAAAGCTCGTAGTCATAGTTATTTTAAGTTAAGTAGTATTTAGTTAAGTAACACCTTGGAGGACGGACGGGTCTTTACCCACTGTATGCCTGATCCACAGCCCGTTGTGTGGCGTTTTATTGTAAGAATATAAATACTCTCTACCTTCCAAGGTAGAGAGTTGGAGCTCATAATAAGAATTTTCTTTCTCTCTCTAAAGTTCCCTAAACCTCTAACATTCTCTCTCTAGAATTCCACTTATTCGCCACCTTGTTGTTATGGTTTGATGTGTATGTGAAAACTAATATCTTACAGATGTTCCTTATTTACCTCCACTCATACTCAATCTTAGCTACCTTTTTGTTTTGAAACTTGAAAAAACAAATTAAAAAATAAAAAAAAGTAGAACAAGGTTGCTCAACTTGGCATGTAGTGACGAGATAACTTAGAGCTCTACAAACACCTAAATACTAAAATACCATTACATTTCTCATTACGATCAAGTTGCGAGTTACCAACCACGGCCTTCCCACATTCGCCTCATAAATTGAGAAGCACTTTTTCCTAATCGCGTTCAAAATCTCTATAGTAAGCTCAATTGTGTGTCAATCAACCAATGAAACTAGAAAATATGTATTGGAGAATATGATAATTTGTGTATAAATCTTTTCTTAAATGATACACATTTAAGACAGTAAACTGGTATGAATTTGTTTGATCTTTTCAGATAAAATTTAGACTAAAATACACCGTTGGTCCCTAAACTTGGCAGGGTGCATCGCGATCGACCGAAACTGGCCATATTCATCGCCATAGGTCCAAAACATGGCCATTAAATGCCAGATTAGTCCTTTGACCAAGTCAAAGTCTGTTTTTTATTTTGTAGTCGAGGGTATTTTAGTCCATACACATTTATACTTTTATAACACATTTATGTTTTACCCCTTCATCTTTCATCCTCTTCATCATCTACCCAAATCATTCATCTCCCCAACATTCATCATTCATTTCCCCAACAATCATCCTGGAAAAAATCTGTTGTTGAACATCTGCACACTTTACCGTAACATAAAGAAGTTACAGTCTATATCTCATATACACTTTGCACTTCAACATTACCAATTTAGTATCAGTGCGGTGAGATCTACCACTAAACCATGATTAATACCATATAGTATAAAGTTTTAGTCTTTCTGTTTTTGCACCATGTTCACAAAATTTGGTGCTATCATGAATGGGTACGTGTATACCAGCACCGCATATTTTGAGACATTATGGTATTTTACGAGTTTTCATATATACTTGGTAAAATACTAAATTCTTATCACATTTGGTATGAATTTAATATTTCACATTCTTAGTTGAGTATCACAACTGATAACACATATATGATGAAGAGTGTAATACTCTTCATCTTTCTTACAGTGTTATATCACAAGAGATAAATAAGTGTCACTTAAAAATATCAAAATGAATAAAAAGGAAGCAAAATTATAAAAATAGAGACTTTACATATTCTCAAAATCAAACAAGTGTTGCATTAAATTAGCATTTGTTTGAACTAAATAAGAATTCACCTAAAGAGACTTTATCCCTTTTATTTCTAGTAAGAGTATAATATCACAAGTGATAGATAACATTGGTTGCATTAAAAAAATATGCGCTTGTCAATTGCGATGAAAGGCATAAAAACTATCTTGTAACTGAAAATTATAAAATTATTAGAAAACACATAGGTGATAATATATAAAAATATACAGAGCAATGAAATATCTCAGGTGATATTAAAGGTTAAAAAACATACTCCCTCCGTCTCAATTTAATTGTCCATATTTCCATTTTTGGATGTCTCAAAAAGATTGTCCACTTTCCTTTTTTGGTAAAAACTAGAGAATCTAAAGAGAGAATATTCTATTCGTGTTGTTGAAAATTAAAATGACCCCACTTTTATTAAACTTTGTGATTTCTCTCTCATGACAATTAAATTGAGACAGAGGGAGTACTTGTTTGTTTATGAAATATCACAAGTGATATTAGACATTAACTTTTTTATAATAAAATATCACAATTGATATTAGACATGTAATATAATAAAGTTTAATAATAAGCATGAAAACACATGAAAATAGACGAAAATGTATAAAAACTGTAAAAAAATGGACGAAAATATATGAAAACGGACAAAAACGTATAAAAACGAATGAAAAGCGTATGAAAACGGAAGAAAGCGTCTGAAAACGGACGAAAATATAAAAAAGGATTAAAATGGACGAAAACGTATGAAAACGGACGAAATCGTCTGAAAACAAACTAAAGCGTCTAAAAATGGACGAAAGCGTATATAAACCTATGAAAACCGATGAAAACGTAAGAAAACGGACAAAAACGTAAGAAAACACACGAAAACGTATTAAAACGGACGAAAACGAAAGAAAACAGACGAAAAGGTATGAAAACGGATGAAAACGTAAGAAAACATAGGAAAACAGATGAAAATGTAAGAAAACAGGCGAAAACGTAAGAAAATTGACGAAAACGTATGAAAATGGACAAAAGCGTATGAAAACGGACGAAAACGTATGAAAACGGATGAAAACGTAAGAAAAACCGTAAGAAAACGGACAAAAACATAGGAAAACAGAAGAAAAGGTAAGAAAACAGACGAAAACGTAAGAAAACGAACAAAAACATAAGAAAACAAACAAAAACGTATGAAAATGTAAGAAAACAGATGAAAACGTATGAAACCGGACGAAAACGGACGAAAACGTATGAAAACGTAAGAAAACGGATGAAAACGTATGAAAACGGACGAAAACGTAAGAAAACAGACGAAGCCGTAACAAGACTGACGAAAACGGACGAAAACGTAACAAAACGGACGAAAACGTATGAAAACGTAAGAGAACAAACGAAAACGTAAGAAAACGGACGAAAACATATGAGAACGGACGAAAACGTAAAAAAACAGACGAAAACGTAAGAGAACGGACGAAAACGTATGAAAACGGACGAAAACGTATGAAAACAGACGAAAACGTATAAAAAGCGGAAAAAACGGACAAAAACGTATGAAAACTGAAGGAAAAAAAACGTGTAATTAAAAAAAGTGATAAAAAAATATAAATAATGAGAAAATAAATAAGAAAGATAAAAAGAAAAGAAAAAGATAAGAAAAAAAATATGGACTTAGGTTTAAACATATAAATCTTAGGTTAATTACTACCATTAGATCAAACTAGATGGAATGTGGGGATTTATCCCATAGTATGCAAGGATTTTTTAGTATGCAAAATAAAGTGCCTCTATAGGAAGTAGATTCAGTTCTGCTCATCAAAAAACAATCATCTAAAAAATAACAATTCATCTATAAAATGCCAAATAAAAAGTTTAATATGGACCATATAGGAAGTAGATCCAGTCCTGCTCATAAAAAACAATCATCTAAAAAATAACAATTCATCCAAAAAATGCCAAATAAAAAGTTTAATATGGACCATATAGGAAGTAGATCCAGTCCTGCTCATCAAAAAACAATCATATAAAAAATAACAATTCATCAAAAAAATGGCAAATAAAAAGTTTAATATGTACCATATAAGAAGTAGATCCAGTTCTGCTTATCAAAAAACAATAATCTAAAAAATAACAATTCATCTAAAAATGCCAAATAAAAAGTTTAATATGGACCATATAGGAAGTAGATCCAGTCATGCTCATCAAAAACAATCATCTAAAAAATAACAATTCATCTAAAAAATGTCAAATAAAAAGTTTAATATGGACAATATAGGAAGTAGATCCAATCCTGCTCATCAAAAAACAATCATTTAAAAAATAACAATTCATCTAAAAAATGCCAAATAAAAAGTTTAATATGGAGCATATAGGAAGTAGATCCAGTTCTGCTCATCAAAAAACAATCATCTAAAAAATAACAATTCATCTAAAAAATGCCAAAAAAAAAGTTTAATATGGACCATATAAGAAGTAGATTTAGTCCTGCTCATAAAAAACAATCATCTAAAAAATAACAATTCATCTAAAAAATGCCAAATAAAAGTTTAATATGGAGTATATAGGAAGTATATCGAGTTCTGCTCATCAAAAAACAATCATCTAAAAAATAACAATTAATCTAAAAAATGACAAATAAAAAGTTTAATATAGATCATATAGGAAGTAGATTCATTTCTGCTCATCAAAAAACAATCACCTAAAAAATAACAATTCATCTAAAAAATGCCAAATAAAAAGTTTAATATGGACCATTGATGAGTGTGTAAATACTCATCATTTTTAGTCAAATCGGAACCGCAAAACGGTTAAAAATGCTCAGAAATGCATAAAAATACTGAAAATATCACAAAAATGCATTTTATATGTTTTAGAAGCAAAATGTTCAAAATCAGATGAAAAACGAGCAAAGTTTGCATAATTGGCAGTTTCAGTCCCCCGACTTTCAGAAAATGGCAAAATCAGTCCCTAGGCATTTATTTTAAAAGAAAAGCCACCAAAGGTCCTTTTGGAATCATAAATTGTCATATTTAGTCCTTTGGTGGAAAATCCAAAAATATTTGAGAAATTACAGTTTTGGTCCCTAGATTTTTAAAATGGTCAAAATTAATCCTTGGAATTTTAAAAGTGTCAAAATTAACCCTTGGATTATTAGAGGTTGGCAAAACTAGTCCTTGTACTATTCTTCCTAATTTACAGAATTGGTCCCTTGGTTTCAAAGAATTGCAAAATGGTCCTTGTGTTACCACTTAACCAACCGGACCCTATTATTATACCAAGTCCAAATCCTAAGCCAGGCCCAATCCATTTATTACCCAACCCGGTCCAAATCCATGACCCGACCAACCCACACCCAATGTTTAAAATAATATACCCGCCCCCCTTTTCCCTGTCATCCCCGACATTGTTGTCTGCAACCACCCACCTCCAGCCACCTACAACCACTCTACTCCACCCTTTGTCTCCCCCCTCCTCACCAACCCTCCCAATGGATTTAATGCACCTTGTTCCTGTCCCTCATATCAAAACCAGTTTTCCCGCCAATTCCATCAAACGGCCAAGATGGTTCTAAAGACATCCAAGGGCTCATATTGTTGCTGGGATCCAGTCAGAAAGGTGAGAGAAAGAGTTGGGAGCATATAAAAAGGCAAAAGGAGGCAACAAAGAAGTAGTTAGTTTATTTTTAAAAACAATGTATGTCGAATTTCATTTTCTTAGTCTTAAATAGCTTTGTACTTGTATTTTCAAGCTCCATTGTATTAAAGAAAGGTGTTTTAGTGTATTGCAACTCATATCAAGTTTCAATTTAAGCTTTTATTTACATTTAATATCTTGTCTCAACTGTTGAAATTTTCCAAATTAAAATTTGTTGTAAAAGCTTCAATAAGCTTATTTATAAGCTCAAACATGATCAAACTAGCTTAGTAAAGCTTTCCATAAGCTCACATCTCAGTTTCAATAACCTTTGAACATTGGTCAACAAAAGTCAAACTTGGAGCAAAATGGGTGCAGAAATGGAAATGGTTGGTTCATAGCTGGAAATGGGTTGATTTGGAAGTATTTGGGTTGGTTAGATTAGGTTAGTGATCATTTGTGTGCAGTGGCAAGCCATTGTGGCTAGGGACTGTGTGTAAGTTTGAGCTCATTTTTTTTAGCATAATCTGTTTCAGTGTTAATCAGTAGTTGAAACCTGTTTTGATAGCAGTACTTAAGTTAGTATTAATCAGTTTGATCAGTAATTTGTGTTTGTTTGTTCTTTAGTTCAGTTTTTGTTGCAAAACTAGTAATAAGGGTGTGTTTGGATCTGCTGATATATCTGTCTTTTAGGCTTGTTCATGTGTTAAAATCTGGTAGTTCATGTTTGTCTAGTCCTTATATACTCACATCTGTCTTAGTTTGTGCCTGCAAACCACCAAAAGTCAAAATCATCTTTGAATCTGTCTCATTGCTTATCTGTTGGATTTTAAGATTTGCAAAATCTTGTTTTGTGTTTAAAAGTCTTAAAAATTGATTGCATTGTGTTCTTTACATCATATAACATCAACATCAGTCATTAAATTGGATTCAAAGTTCACTTTAGTCAATCTTCATATCTGTTCTAAAAGTCAAACTGTGTCCAAATTCAGTTTTTGCAGAACTTGCAGCTAATACACAGAGTTCAATATAGATTGTTAAGGTCTCAAATTTGGTCAAATTGTAGTCTGCTAGGTAGTCTTCAAGTGCGCATTTCTGGTTTTAGGTTTAGCTTATTGGATGAGTAGTTTCAGTAGCTTAAACTAGCTTACCTGTTCACTGTTTCTGCTCAGCAGCCCACTGTCACAATTTAGCACTTTTGTTTTGCTCTATAACTTTCTCATCTTAAGTCCTTATAAGCTGATCTTTTGGATTTTGAATCTCTGCTAGGTGGGCTTCAGTCCCTCACTGTTAGTTTTCACTTTAGCTTATTGGATAAGCAGTTGCATGTGCTTAAACAGTAGGGTCATTTCCTGTTTTGCTTATAAGTTCAGTTTGCTTAAATCTTGGTAGATGCTTATTTAGGTGATAGGAGTAGCTGATATAAGTTCCCTTATAGTAGTTTTAGTATAATTCACCTCCTGTAGTAGTTTGGTAGTTCATTGTGCTTATTTGCTTATTTTAGAATAGCTTATTTAGAATCATTTACATAGCAGCCCTTATATTCTCCACATAAGCACCACATTTCTTATTTTTCATAGAACCAGAATAGCATTTTAGCATTTTCCTGAATTTTTCATTAAATTTGGTTACTGTTTGCTATTTTTCTTGATTTAAAATAGTTTTTAATCACTTTTAATTAGCTTTAATAGCAATTAATTAAGAAAAAGTTCAAAAAAATAATTTTTCAATTTTCTCAGTTTAAGAAAAATATAAAAAGCATAAAAAAGATTTTTCCTTATTTTCCCCTTTTTATTTGGTATTTTTCACCATTTAAATTAGATTAAAATAGTTTTAAATTAGTAGAAAATAGAAAATTAATCTGAAAAATACAAAAATAGTTTTGAAAATTCTCTTTTGATATTTTAGATTTTTCTAAGTCTTAATTTTATTTTTCTAGCTTTATTTCATATTTTCTTGTATTTTAGGTTATTATTTAATAGTTAAAAATAGTTTTTAATTAGATAATTAGTCATAAAAATAATTTTCTTTTTCTATAAATTCTCTTTTATCATTAGGATTGTAAAAATATTATTTTCATATTTTTAGGGTTAATATTGCCTTAGTTTCACGTTTTTTGTAGTTTTTAATTCTAGTTTTATAAAAACATATAAACAAAAACATCATTTTAAATATAGTGATATCATTTATTTAATAGATTTTATCTTTTTAATTTTCCTTAATTTGCATTTAAGCCTTTGTATTTGTTTGATATTTCTGTAGTTATAATAATCTCAAATCTCTTTTCCATTCAAATTCCTCGATCACTACACGTTTGATAATCCATTGCATAGCTCGCTGGGACATAACGACCCGGGGAGACTCTATACTCCTCAGATCTTCATTGCATTCGTGCTTGAGCAGTTTTAAGCTGATTACGGTCTGCCATTCACAAGTGGCAGGCTTGAGTGATTTAGCTTGACTGTTCTGCGCGCATCAAATTTTTGGCGCCGCTGCCGGGGAGCTGTGCTGATCTATCTTCCGTTTAGCAGATTAGTTGTTTGAATACTCACTCATTTGTTTATATCATCCATACCTATCTATATATATATCCATATTTTCTTATAAATCCAAAAACCCAAAAACAGCCAAAAACGTATAAAACACAAAAATATTTTTCTTTTGTTTCTATATATGTATCAAAAATAAAAATACAAAAAGATTTGTCGTTTTCTTTAATAATAACAACTTAAAAGATTACCACCGCAAACCAAGGCAGTGCACTACCTAACTGGGGGTGCGACCATAATAAGTTCCCAAACTAAAGATTCAAAACTTGCCTTTGTGTCCTTGTGATTGGTGTACCTTTTTCAAAGAAGCCATTCATCTTGGATTATTGGTTAAGTTCACTGTTGTTTTACCTCGATTTTGTGTTAATTGATTTTGTTGTAATATCGACGTTTCAGAACCAGAAAACCCATAAAGATTCTTCTCACCCCCATTTTTATAAAACGTCTTCATAATTCTCATTCTCATCTGAAAGATTTTCATAATTCCCATTTCTCTCCTTAACTCTGAGTTTCCTTAGAGTTAACTCTAGTGTATGCGCACTCGCTCTTCTAGATCTGTGAGCCCATTTTGTGAGCTTGTCAAGATTCCAAGAAGGCGTGTTCGTAGACTTTCTGCTCCTTCAGTCGGATCTGAGATCCGGACTGTTCACACTACTTCCGTTATCATGGCGGAAGAACGCCCTATGTGTGAGCTTCTCCAGGCACCCATCGACGGGTATGGAGATGCTATCATTGTACCAGCCATCGTGGCTGAAAATTTTGAACTCAAGACCGGGTTACTGAATCTTGTAACTTCAAATCAGTTCTACGGTTTTGAGCGGGATGATCCTCATGCTCATATTCGATGGTTTAACAAGATTGCATCTACCATCAAGTATAAGAATGTCCCCACTGATGCTGTTAAGCTTCTTCTGTTCCCATTTTCTCTTGAGGGGCAAGCCCGGATTTGGCTTGAAAAACAACCCCCTCAGTCAATAGAGACATGGGAAGACCTGGTGAAGAAATTTGTGAATGAATTCTATCCACCTTCCAAAACCACGAATCTAAAAAATGAAATCATCAAATTCACTCAGAAGTTTGATGAATCCTTCAGTGAATCGTGGGATCGTTTCAAGGAATTGCTTCGCAAATGTCCTCACCATGGTTTCTCCGAGTTGATGCAACTCGATACTTTCTACAATGGAGTGAGTCAATCTGATCAAGATTCTCTCAATTCCTCCGCGGGAGGAAATTTCCTAAGCAAAACTGTCAAAGAAGCTTTAGCGATAATCGAAAACAAGTCTAAAGTCCGCACTGCACGAAGCAAGCCGGTTGTTTCCCAAGTCAGTGTTGGTCCTTCTTCTTCTTCATCGCCCGTGAGTCAGTCTAGCACCGATGCTAAGATTGATAAACTCACGGAAGCTATTCAAGCTTTGGTTCTCTCCAACCAAAAGAAAGTCTCTTTTCCACAAACTTCACCTCCTGCTGAAGTTAAGAAAGTGGAAGTCTGTGTTACCTGTGGTGGCCCCCATGCTTATTATAACTGTATGGCCACCGATGGTAACCCCTTTGAAGCCAATGCTGTGGGCGGGATGTCTAATCAAGGAGGCAATCAATATCGTGCTCCTGTAGACCCGAACCACCGTCCTAACCACTACCCTGGACCTCCCGGTTTCAATCAAAACCGTAATCAGAATCAAAACAGACCAAACCAAGGTTTTCAAAACCAAGGTAATTTCAGTCCAAACAACGGTTTCCAAAATTAGAATCAAAATTTCCAACACCAAGGAAATTTCAATAGAAACCCAGGTCAGGGAAATTTCAACCAAGGGTATTTTCATGGCAATAATCAAGGAAATTTTCAGAATCAAGGCCCTAATCCAAACAATAGAGGCCAGAATTTTCCTGTGCAAACTCAAGCCATTGTTCCAACTGGACCATCTTCTGATGAGTTGTTGAAACAATTCATGAAATCCCAAGAAGAAATGAATCGGTTGTTGGTTAGCCAGATTGCTGACATCAAGAAGTCTTTAAATGATCGACCCTCGGGCTCAGGTACTTTACCTAGCAACACGATCGCTAATCCGAGGGGCGATGCAAAGGCGATCACAACCAGAAGTGGTGCTTCTTATGCTGGACCTGCTATTCCTACTACCTCTTCTTCCTCTCTCCCGAAGGTAGTGGAAAGCGAACCTGAGGCGACAAAGGACAAGGAACTTCCTACTAATAACGGAAGTACCAGCAATGTCCATCCTCAGGTTGTCCCCAAAACCAAACCTGGAGTTGTTTTTGAACCTCCAGTTGTTGACCCTAAATCCAAAACTTCTATTCCTTACCCCTCACGTTTACATGAGCAAAAGCTCCGCGAGAAAGCCAGTCATCAAATGGAAAAATTCTTTCAAATTTTCCAAGAACTTCACTTTGACATAAGCTTCGCGGATGCCATCATGTTGATGCCCAAGTTTGCATCTACTCTGAAACACATGTTGAGCAACAAGGAAAAGCTGTTTGAAATGGCTAAGACTCCTTTGAACGAGAATTGCTCAGCAGTCTTGTTAAAGAAGCTTCCCGAGAAGCTAGGAGATCCCGGAAAATTTCTTCTTCCTTGTGTTTTTCCTGGGATGATTGAATGCTTTACCCTTGCCGATCTTGGTGCAAGCATCAATCTGATGCCGTATTCAGTGTGGAAGAAACTTTCTCTTCCGGAACTTATTCCTACCTGCATGACTCTTGAGCTTGCAGATCGTTCTATCTCGCGTCCCCTTGGCATCGCCGAGGATGTATTCGTGAAAGTAGGAAAGTTCCATTTTCCAGCTGACTTTGTGGTCGTTGATTTCGATGCCGATCCTCGGGTTCCCCTCATTGTTGGAAGAGGATTCCTGAGAACGGGTCGTGCTCTTATTGATGTATTTGAGCAAGAAATCACTTTGTGTGTGGGTAATGAAGCTGTTACCTTTAACCTCGATCAAACTTCGAGGTACTCCTCAAATTATGATACTGAATTAATTAATCGAGTCGATTTAATTGATATTGCTTCAGAGGAGTACTCTCAAGAGTTTCTTGGTTATCTTCATAATTCTGTGAGTGGAGATTCCACCACATCTTCTCAACCTATCATTGCCGACTCTTCCCCCTCTCTCACTCCGTTTGAGGGAGGTGACTTCCTTCTGGAAGAAATCGATGCATTTCTTGCTACTGATGAATCAATTCCGCCTGGAATTGATGGTGTTTATGATTCGGAGGGAGATATTCTTTATCTTGAGCAATTGCTTAATGAAGATCCATTATCTTCACTCCCTCCGAAAGAGATCACGATTGAGGAAATCAAATCAGTACAATCATCTACTGAAGAATTTCCCGAGGTTGAACTTAAGGACCTACCTCCTCATCTCGAGTATGCATTTTTGGAGGGTGATGATAAATTACCCGTCATAATTGCTAAAGACTTGACTGAGGAGGAGAAAACTGCTCTCATAAAGGTCTTGAAGTCACACAAGCAAGCAATTGCTTGGAAACTCTCCGATATTAAGGGTATCAACCCTGAATTTTGTACTCACAAAATCTTAATGGAGGATGACTTCAAACCAGCAGTCCAACATCAGAGAAGGGTGAATCCTAAGATTCATGAGGTTATCAAACAAGAGGTTCTCAAACTTCTTGATGCCGGTTTGATTTACCCGATCTCTGATAGTCCTTGGGTTAGCCCAATTCATTGCGTTCCAAAAAAGGGTGGCATTACTGTTGTCACGAATGAAGAAAACGAGTTAATTCCAACTCGATTGGTTACGGGATGGCGTGTGTGTATTGACTATCGAAAGTTAAACGAAGCCACCCGTAAAGACCATTTTCCTCTACCCTTCATGGACCAGATGCTTGAGAGATTAGCAGGGAACGAGTACTATTGTTTCCTTGATGGTTTCTCGGGTTACTTTCAGATCCCCATTGATCCGCTGGATCAAGAGAAAACCACATTCACCTGCCCATACGGGACGTTTGCCTATAGACGTATGCCTTTTGGCTTATGTAATGCTCCTGGCACGTTCCAACGATGTATGATGGCAATTTTCCATGACATGATCGGGGAAACTATGGAGGTGTTTATGGATGACTTCTCGGTCATTGGGGACTCATTTCATACATGTCTCTCCCACTTAGACAAAATGCTTCAAAGGTGCGAAGACACCAATCTATGTCTAAACTAGGAGAAGAGCCACTTTATGGTCAAAGAAGGCATAGTCCTTGGCCATAAGATTTCCAAGAATGGGATTGAGGTAGATAGAGCAAAAGTTGATGTTATTGCTAAATTACCTCATCCCACTACCGTCAAAGGTATTAGGAGTTTTCTAGGTCATGCCGGGTTTTATCGTAGATTCATTCAAGATTTCTCTAAAATCGCTCGGCCCATGACCCATCTTCTCGAAAATGATGCTCCTTTTATCTTCTCTCCTGAGTGCGTCGAAGCTTTTGAAACACTAAAGAAAAAGCTTACGGAAGCACCCATTCTAGTTGCCCCCGACTGGGATTTACCCTTCGAGCTCATGTGCGATGCAAGTGACTTTGCTATCGGTGCAGTCTTGGGGCAACGCAAAACCAAACATTTTCAGCCGATCCACTACGCAAGCAAAACTATGACTGAAGCTCAGACTCATTACACCACTACAGAAAAAGAATTATTAGCTGTGGTGTATGCGTTTGCGAAATTTCGGCCATACCTCATCTTGACCAAATGCGTGGTGTATACGGATCACTCGGCCCTCAAATATCTCTTTGCAAAACAAGATGCAAAGCCGAGATTGCTCCGTTGGGTTCTCCTCCTACAAGAATTTGATATCATTATTCGTGATAAAAAAGGAGCTGAGAACCTGGCTGCTGATCATCTGTCCCGATTAGAGAACCCTCACCAAAATGTGTTCGAGAAAAAGGAAATAAATGAAACATTTCCTCTCGAAACACTCAATGTGGTTTCTTTTCGTGGAGACTCTTCTACCCCATGGTTTGCTGACTTTGCAAATTACCATGCGGGTAACTTTGTAGTGAAAGGGATGTCGTCCCAACAGAAAAATAAATTCTTTAAAGATGTGAAGCATTATTTCTGGGACGACCCCTACTTGTTTAAAATTTGTGCGGATCAAGTCATCCGGCGATGTGTGTATGGTCAGGAAGCTATTGACATTCTCAAGGCTTGCCATTCTGGACCTACTGGGGGACATCATAGCCCCAACTACACCGCCAAGAAGGTGTTTGATTCCGGATTCTATTGGCCCACAATCTACAAGGATGCCCATGAATTTGTCAAAACCTGTGACGCTTGTCAACGTCACGGGAATATCTCACAAAGGAATGAAATGCCGCAAAACGCCATTCAAGTGTGTGAGATTTTTGACATATGGGGGATTGACTTTATGGGGCCATTTCCCTCTTCTCGCGGTAATAAATACATACTCGTGGCCGTTGACTACTTGTCAAAATGGGTGGAAGCTAAAGCTTTACCCACCAACGATGCCCGAGTTGTTGTGAAATTCTTGAAATCTCTGTTTGCTAGGTTTGGAACTCCACGAGCCATAATCAGTGATCGTGGTACGCATTTCTGCAATGACCAATTTGAAAGAGTCATGCAAAAGTATGGTGTAACTCACCGTACCTCTACTGCGTACCACCCACAAACAAGTGGGCAAGTGGAAGTTTCTAACCGGGGGATTAAAAGAATCTTGGAGAGGACGGTTGGCGAAAACCGTGCCTCTTGGTCGGATAAGCTAGATGACGCTCTCTGGGCCTTCCGTACAGCTTACAAAACACCCATCGGGTGCACTCCATACAAGCTGGTGTACGGGAAGGCGTGTCATCTACCGGTTGAGCTCGAGCACAAGGCATACTGGGCCTTGAAGCATGCTAACTTTGATATTCAGACAGCTGGTGATAATCGGAAAGTTCAAATGAATGAATTAAATGAACTCCGTGATCAAGCTTACGAGAACTCTTTGATCTACAAAGAAAAGACAAAGAATATTCATGACTCAAAAATCAAGAACCGCGTTTTCAACGTTGGTGATCGAGTCCTTCTTTTCAATTCAAGATTGAAGATTTTCTCGGGAAAGCTCAAGTCCCGTTGGTCTGGTCCATTTACTATCGCTAAGGTTTATCCTTATGGTACCATTGAGTTATCTCAACCCGATGGTCCTAACTTTAAAGTGAATGGTCATCGAGTGAAGCATTACTTTGGAGAGGACATTCCATCCATGGTTGTCCCGGACTTACAAACTTTCCCCATGAACCAATGAATGCGGGGATCGAGTCAAGCTAGCGACTCGGGAATCAAAAACAATAGCATGCCATATGGGTTTTCACCCATAATTCTGACTTCTTTCTATCTTTCTACCACCCTAGTGTTGGGGGGGGGGGGGGGGTTGGCCCACATGTTTTGTATATAAGTTTCACAAAAAAAAAAAAAAAAAAAAAAAAAAAATCTTCTTTCTAAATAATGGCCGTAGTATTTCCCTTTCACGTTCTTTGTTTCGGCATAACCGCCGGTACTTTGAATATTGAGGGCAATATTCATCTCTAGTGTGGGGGGGGGGATTCTCACGAATTTTATCATGTAATTATACCGCCTAATCCCCCCGTTTTTGGCCAAAAATTTTTTTTTTTTGGAGTAAGTGTTCTACACTTACTCATTTGGTTATCAGTCCGCCTTGTCTAATAAACAAAAGGATTGGCTAATCCAGGAGCAAACGGCTCTTGGTAAAGATATCTCAAATCCGTTGACGGCTTGCAATTTGCCCAAAATTGTATGGTATTCGACTCACCATATCCTAAAAAGTGAAGAGTTGGCTAGCCCGCAAGGTTATGGCTTGTGGTAAAGGCAGTGGAAAAACCATAATTGGTAATCAGCTCACCAAAGATAATATTGATAATTTATCTAAGAGTTGGCTAGTCCAGAAGCAAACGGCTTCTGGTAAAGACAAATCAAATCCGTTGGAAGCTGGTGGTTTGCTCAAAATCACATGGTTATCGGTGTACCATGGTTCTTACTTGAACTGAAACATTTGGCTACTCCAGAAGTAATGGCTTTTGGTAAAGAGATTCAAATCCATTAAGTTTTTCTCAAAAGATTGCTAGGGACTAGCAATAGTTTAGTGTGGGGGATTGATGAGTGTGTAAATACTCATCATTTTTAGTCAAATCGGAACTACAAAACGGTTAAAAATGCTCAGAAATGCATCAAAATACTGAAAATATCACAAAAATGCATTTTATATGTTTTAGATGCAAAATGTTCAAAATCAGATGAAAAACGAGCAAAGTTTGCATAATTGGCAGTTTCAGTCCCCCGACTTTCAGAAAATGGCAAAATCAGTCCCTAGGAATTTATTTTAAAAGAAAAGCCACCAAAGGTCCTTTTGGAATCATAAATTGTCATATTTAGTCCTTTGGTGGAAAATCCAAAAATATTTGAGAAATTACAGTTTTGGTCCCTGGATTTTTAAAATGGTCAAAATTAATCCTTGGAATTTTAAAAGTGTCAAAATTAACCCTTGGATTATTAGAGGTTGGCAAAACTAGTCCTTGTACTATTCTTCCTAATTTACAGAATTGGTCCCTTGGTTTCAAAGAATTGCAAAATGGTCCTTGTGTTACCACTTAACCAACCGGACCCTATTATTATACCAAGTCCAAATCCTAAGCCAGGCCCAATCCATTTATTACCCAACACGGTCCAAATCCATGACCCGACCAACCCACACCCAATGTTTAAAATAATATACCCGCCCCCTTTTCCCTGTCATCCCCGACATTGTTGTATGCAACCACCCACCTCCAGCCACCTACAACACTCTACTCCACCCTTTGTCTCCCCCCTCCTCACCAACCCTCCCAATGCATTTAATGCACCTTGTTCCTGTCCCTCATATCAAAACCAGTTTTCCCGCCAATTCCATCAAACGGCCAAGATGGTTCTAAAGACATCCAAGGGCTCATATTGTTGCTGGGATCCACTCAGAAAGGTGAGAGAAAGAGTTGGGAGCATATAAAAAGGCAAGAGGAGGCAACAAAGAAGTAGTTAGTTTATTTTTAAAAACAATGTATGTCGAATTTCATTTTCTTAGTCTTAAATAGCTTTGTACTTGTATTTTCAAGCTCCATTGTATTAAAGAAAGGTGTTTTAGTGTATTGCAACTCATATCAAGTTTCAATTTAAGCTTTTATTTACATTTAATATCTTGTCTCAACTGTTGAAATTTTCCAAATTAAAATTTGTTGTAAAAGCTTCAATAAGCTTATTTATAAGCTCAAACATGATCAAACTAGCTTAGTAAAGCTTTCCATAAGCTCACATCTCAGTTTCAATAACCTTTGAACATTGGTCAACAAAAGTCAAACTTGGAGCAAAATGGGTGCAGAAATGGAAATGGTTGGTTCATAGCTGGAAATGGGTTGATTTGGAAGTATTTGGGTTGGTTAGATTAGGTTAGTGATCATTTGTGTGCAGTGGCAAGCCATTGTGGCTAGGGACTGTGTGTAAGTTTGAGCTCATTTTTTTAGCATAATCTGTTTCAGTGTTAATCAGTAGTTGAAACCTGTTTTGATAGCAGTACTTAAGTTAGTATTAATCAGTTTGATCAGTAATTTGTGTTTGTTTGTTCTTTAGTTCAGTTTTTGTTGCAAAACTAGTAATAAGGGTGTGTTTGGATCTGCTGATATATCTGTCTTTTAGGCTTGTTCATGTGTTAAAATCTGGTAGTTCATGTTTGTCTAGTCCTTATATACTCACATCTGTCTTAGTTTGTGCCTGCAAACCACCAAAAGTCAAAATCATCTTTGAATCTGTCTCATTGCTTATCTGTTGGATTTTAAGATTTGCAAAATCTTGTTTTGTGTTTAAAAGTCTTAAAAATTGATTGCATTGTGTTCTTTACATCATATAACATCAACATCAGTCATTAAATTGGATTCAAAGTTCACTTTAGTCAATCTTCATATCTGTTCTAAAAGTCAAACTGTGTCCAAATTCAGTTTTTGCAGAACTTGCAGCTAATACACAGAGTTCAATATAGATTGTTAAGGTCTCAAATTTGGTCAAATTGTAGTCTGCTAGGTAGTCTTCAAGTGCGCATTTCTGGTTTTAGGTTTAGCTTATTGGATGAGTAGTTTCAGTAGCTTAAACTAGCTTACTTGTTCACTGTTTCTGCTCAGCAGCCCACTGTCACAATTTAGCACTTTTGTTTTGCTCTATAACTTTCTCATCTTAAGTCCTTATAAGCTGATCTTTTGGATTTTGAATCTCTGCTAGGTGGGCTTCAGTCCCTCACTGTTAGTTTTCACTTTAGCTTATTGGATAAGCAGTTGCATGTGCTTAAACAGTAGGGTCATTTCCTGTTTTGCTTATAAGTTCAGTTTGCTTAAATCTTGGTAGATGCTTATTTAGGTGATAGGAGTAGCTGATATAAGTTCCCTTATAGTAGTTTTAGTATAATTCACCTCCTGTAGTAGTTTGGTAGTTCATTGTGCTTATTTGCTTATTTTAGAATAGCTTATTTAGAATCATTTACATAGCAGCCCTTATATTCTCCACATAAGCACCACATTTCTTATTTTTCATAGAACCAGAATAGCATTTTAGCATTTTCCTGAATTTTTCATTAAATTTGGTTACTTTTTGCTATTTTTCTTGATTTAAAATAGTTTTTAATCACTTTTAATTAGCTTTAATAGCAATTAATTAAGAAAAAGTTCAAAAAAATAATTTTTCAATTTTCTCAGTTTAAGAAAAATATAAAAAGCATAAAAAAGATTTTTCCTTCTTTTCCCCTTTTTATTTGGTATTTTTCACCATTTAAATTAGATTAAAATAGTTTTAAATTAGTAGAAAATAGAAAATTAATCTGAAAAATACAAAAATAGTTTTGAAAATTCTCTTTTGATATTTTAGATTTTTCTAAGTCTTAATTTTATTTTTCTAGCTTTATTTCATATTTTCTTGTATTTTAGGTTATTATTTAATAGTTAAAAATAGTTTTTAATTAGATAATTAGTCATAAAAATAATTTTCTTTTTCTATAAATTCTCTTTTATCATTAGGATTGTAAAAATATTATTTTCATATTTTTAGGGTTAATATTGCCTTAGTTTCACGTTTTTTGTAGTTTTTAATTCCAGTTTTATAAAAACATATAAACAAAAACATCATTTTAAATATAGTGATATCATTTATTTAATAGATTTTATCTTTTTAATTTTCCTTAATTTGCATTTAAGCCTTTGTATTTGTTTGATATTTCTGTAGTTATAATAATCTCAAATCTCTTTTCCATTCAAATTCCTCGATCACTACACGTTTGATAATCCATTGCATAGCTCGCTTGGACATAACGACCCGGGGAGACTCTATACTCCTCAGATCTTCATTGCATTCGTGCTTGAGCAGTTTTAAGCTGATTACGGTCTGCCATTCACAAGTGGCAGGCTTGAGTGATTTAGCTTGACTGTTCTGCGCGCATCAACCATATATGAAGTAGATCCAGTCCTGCTCATAAAAAACAATCATCTAAAAAATAACACTTCATCTAAAAAATGCCAAAGAAAAAGTTTAATATAGACCATATAGGAAGTAGATCCAGTTTTGCTCATTAAAAACAATTATCTAAAAAATAACAATTCATCTAAAAAATGTCAAATAAAAAGTTTAATAATGACCATATAGGAAGTAGATACAATTCTGCTCATCAAAAAACAATCATCTAAAAAATAACAATTCTTCTAAAAAATGTCAAATAAAAAGTTTAATATGGACCATATAGGAAGTAGATCCGGTTCTGCTCATCAAAAACAATGATCTAAAAAATAACAATTCATCTAAAAAATGCCAAATAAAAAGTTTAATATGGACCATATAGGAAGTATGTCCAGTCCTGCTCATCAAAAACAATCATCTAAAAAATAACAATTCATCTAAAAAATGTCAAATAAAAAGTTTTATATGGAGCATATAGGAAGTAGATCCAGTTCTGCTAATAAAAAAACAATTATCTAAAAAATAACAATTTATTTAAAAAGTGCCAAATAAAAAGTTTAATATTGACCATATAGGAAGTAGATCCAGTCGTGCCCATCAAAAAACAATTATCTAAAAAATAACAATTCATCTAAAAAATGCCAAAGAAGGTTGTTATTTATGATGCCGATAGTAATTTATCAAAGACTACTACAAATGTAGTCTATAAAGAGGTTCTTCACGGTCTTTGATCAGTTATCAACAGGTATGTATGGATATTCATATGATGCGATATGCATTTGTTTTTTACATGTTTTATCATTGACACAAATGTTTTACTTACACCTTCTTTTTATGCTTTATTAGGTTCTCGACGAATTTTTATTGGCTTACCACTTCATCAACTTCCCACTACATACGCTTTCTTTTTAAAGGCTGCAAGATTGAAGACCACGTGAATGACTGTTTATTACATTATTACTTACAATTATTGTACTCTATATTGTACTTGACTTATTACTCCATATTAATAAATAACTGATTCACTCTTTTTTTACTTTTGTTATTTTTCTTATTTTGTTTACACACTAATTTTCCTTATTTTTGCAATATCTCTTATAAAAACCCGTGGATTCCACGGGTCTTATAAGCTAGTTATAACTATACGTCTATATATGTATAAGATGAACCTAACTAGAAAGAAGCTCTTAGGATGCAACACACTTCAGGATGGAAGGCTCTTAGGAACAAATTTGTGCGGCGCATACTATAAAGGATGTGTCATGCTCAAATCATTCGTTTACATTTCAGATGAGTCAATTC
>BPTQ01000005.1:325364769-325542464 GCA_019973895.1 Chrysanthemum seticuspe
CTTGACGAATGTTTTGTGGATAACCTTGTTGGGGAAAAGCGAACCAAATGCCTTTCCGTACGGTGGAGGGGTAGCTTGACCTGTTCGATGGGGAGGTGGCATGCCTTTCCGTAAACCAAGCGAAAAGGGGTTGTTCCAATAGGTGTTTTGTAAGCAGTTCTGAATGCCCAGAGTGCCTCATCTAGCTTGAATGCCCAGTCTTTCCTATTCTGGTGGACCGTCTTTTCAAGTATTCGTTTTAATGCCCTATTTGTGTTTTCTACTTGCCCATTTGTCTGAGGGTGATATGCAGTAGAAAACCTATGTGGGACGCCATACTTCTTCATCACCTTTTCCATTTGAGCATTGCAAAAGTGAGTCCCTCTATCACTGATCAATGCTTTGGGAATCCCGAATCGTGCAAAGAGTTTTTTTAGAAAGTGGATAACTACCCTCGCATCATTAGTTCTAAGGGCTTGAGCCTCTACCCATTTGGATACATAGTCGATAGCCACGAGAATGTATTCATTTCCTCCAGAAGATGGAAAAGGTCCCATGAAGTATATTCCCCAAACGTCAAATATTTCGCAGACTTGGATATAGTTCTGAGGTGACTCATCCCGTCGCGAGATATTTCCTGATCGTTGGCATGCATCACACGTTTGAACTAATTTCTTAACATCTCGAAAAATAGTAGGCCAATAGAATCCGGCATCAAAAACCTTTCGTGCCGTGACATTCACACCATGATGTCCTCCAGATGGTCCTGCATGACATTCTTTCAGAACTCGATCAATCTCTTTACCGGCCACGCAACGTCGAATGATTTGGTCGGGACATATGCGGAAGAGGAAGGGTTCATCCCAGAAGTAATGTTTTAATGTAGTGAAGAACTTTTTTTTATCTTGCTTGGTCATGTAATTTGGCAGAACCCTACTGGAAAGGTAGTTGGCATAATCCGCATACCATGGCTCAATCTCCTTAATGGCCATCAGCCGTTCCTCGGGAAAAAAATCGCGAATCTCGGTGCAGTCTAATTCATCTCTATCAGGGTTTTCCAAGCGTGATAGATGATCAGCAGCGAGATTTTCAGCTCCCTTTTTATCCCGAATTTTAATGTCGAATTCTTGAAGTAATAAGATCCACCTAATGAGCCGGGGTTTAGCATCTTGTTTTGAGAACAAGTAGCGTAAGGCGGAGTGATCGGTGAAAACGACAGTCTTAGAAAGGACGAGATATTGCCTGAACTTGTCGAAGGCAAAAACAACGGCAAGAATTTCTTTCTCAGTGGTCGTATAATTCTCTTGTGCTACATTCATGGTTTTGCTAGCATAGTAGATTGGTTGAAAATGCTTCTCCTTCCTTTGGCCTAGCACAGCTCCGACAGCATAATCACTAGCGTCACACATGATTTCGAATGGCTGAGACCAGTCAGGGGTGACCATTATAGGTGCTTGAGTGAGATCTTTCTTTAGTCGGTTAAATGCTTCTTTGCATTCTCCAGAAAAATCAAAAGGGGCATCCTTAACAAGAAGCTGTGTCATTGGCCGGGCAATTTTTGAGAAGTCTTTAATAAACCTTCGATAAAAACCTACGTGACCAAGAAAGCTGCGAATGGCTTTTACGGTAGTAGGATAGGGGAGTTTGGAAATCGCTTCAATTTTTGCCCTATCGACCTCAATTCCACTCCCAGAGACTTTATGCCCTAAAACAATTCCTTCTTTTACCATGAAATGACATTTCTCCCAATTCAAGACCAAATTGGTTTCCTCGCACCGTTTCAACATCTTTCTAAGGTTGGAAAGACAGATGTCGAATGAATTCCCAAATACCGAGAAATCGTCCATGAAGACTTCCATGCTGTCCTCAATCAGTTCGTGGAAGATGGCCATCATACATCGCTGAAAGGTAGCGGGTGCGTTACATAACCCGAAGGGCATTCGCTTGTAGGCAAACGTCCCGTAAGGACATGTAAATGTAGTTTTTTCCTGATCTTCAGGGGCAATGGGAATTTGGAAGTATCCTGAAAAGCCATCAAGGAAACAATAGTATTCATGCCCGGCTAACCTTTCGAGCATTTGGTCGATGAATGGTAGGGGAAAATGATCTTTTCGAGTAGCATCATTCAACTTTCTGTAGTCAATACAGACACGCCATCCAGTAACTGTTCTTTGCGGCACCAACTCGCCCTTCTCATTTTTTACAACCGTCATTCCTCCCTTTTTTGGAACCACTTGGACCGGGCTGACCCATGGGCTATCTGATATGGGGTAGATGAGACCTGCGTCTAGAAGCTTAATGACCTCTTTTTTCACTACTTCCTTGATGTTAGGGTTTACCCGTCTTTGTGGCTGAACGGTTGGTTTGTAATTTTCCTCCATGAGGATTTTGTGAGTACAGAATGTAGAATCAATTCCCTTGATGTCGGCAACACTCCATGCAATCACCCCCTTGTATTCTTTTAAGACTTCTAAGAGCTTCTCTTTCTGACTAGTGGTTGGCGAAGAGCTTATGATGACAGGAAGCTGGTCTTCTCCTTGAAGGAAGGCGTATTCCAGGTGACTCGGGAGATCTTTTAGTTCCAGGGTAGGGGGCTCTTTGATTGATGGTTTTAGCTTGTTTTCCTGTTTCTGAAGCTCAATAGGTTCAATTTCATCCTGACGCGGATAAAAAGAAACAGCTCCGACCATTTCCATTTCTTGGTTGTCGTATATTTCGTTGTTATCATTATTCATGAATTCGTTTAATAGATGCTCATCAATGCAGCCATCTATGTCATCAACAAATTCATCAACTTCCTCAACTAAATATACCGGATGACCGCAGGAGGAGGAATGCCTCATAGAATCCTTAATGTCAAAGGTTAAGCTTTCTGACCCCACTCGTAAAGTGAGTTTGCCATCATGAACATCAATGATGGCACGAGCTGTAGCTAAGAAAGGTCTGCCAAGGATTATTGGGACAGAGTTATCTTCCTCCATTTCTAAAATTACGAAATCGACTGGGAACTTGAATTCTCCTACCCTTACGAGAACATTCTCACAAACTCCAATGGGATATTTGATTGATCGATCAGCCAATTGGATACTCATCCTAGTGGGTTTCAGTCCTGGATATCCGAGTTTAAGAAACATGGAGTGAGGCATTAGGTTAATGCTTGCCCCAAGATCAGCCAAGGCGTTTTTCATCGAAAGTGCCCCTATAGAGCAAGGAATGGTAAAGCTGCCCGGATCTTCCTTCCTCTTGGGCAGGCTTTTCTGGATGATAGCCGAACATTCTTCTCCTAATGATATCAACCCTTCAAGCTTCTTCCGATTAGATATCAATTTCTTGAAGTATTTACTATGTTTAGGGATGTGATAAAATACATCGAGGAGTGGTATGTTGACGGATGTTTGTTTCAAATAAGACAATATTCTTTCATTGTCTTCTTCAGCCTTTTGGTTTTTTAGACGAGAGGGATAGGGAATTCGAGCGAGAGTTGGTCGTTGGGCTGGTGCTGGTGTTTGCGGCGGAGGATCATGAGGAGTTGAAAGTGGTTCAGGAATTGTCTCATTTCCTAACACGGGTCCTTGTGTGGTGGGGGTCTGGTTAGGATGCGGGGGGTCCTTGGTAGTGGTTCCTGACCGAGTGGTGATTGCGCAAGTGGGATCGTGAGGGGCTGGGCCAGATCCACCTATTCTTTCGTGAAGGTTGGTGAATTGACTTTCTAATTCAGCTTGCTGCTCTCGGATAAACTCCTCAAGTCCTTTTAAGAGTGTATTCCCTTCCATGGTAAACTGCCCGAGTTCTTCTTCAAATAGGTCACGGGTGGAGTATTCAGATCCTTCCCTTCCTTCAGTTTTCCATTCTAGATTGCCCCAAGGATCACATTCATCGTTTTGATAGAACGCGAGGAGTGAGGGGTCATCATAGATGTCATGACTAGAAAGAAGTACGCTCTCGTGTGGCGCTCCACAAACGTCACATATGAGGTATGGGTTAATTAGCCTTTTTGGTTCAGGCGATCCATTGAGATAAGCTAACTTCTTTTGTGCTTTCTCGATCCGATCATCGAAGGATAGCTCTTTACTTGAGAAAGTAGAGATGCTTAACGCATTCGTTGGTTTGTCCCAATGGCTGTCCTGGTATTGAATGTATTCCTCAATTTGGTTCCACCCTTCTTCCGCAGTGAGGTTCACTATTCTTCGGCCAGTTGAGAAATCAATCCCTTTTTGATCCTTCCGGGAGACATTGTCGTAAAAGATTTGAACAAGTAACCAGAGGTTGATACCGTGGTGTGGGGCTTGCTGAATAAGATCTTTATAACGACTCCAGGAGTCGGTGATAGATTCTTCATCTGTTTGATGGAAGTGCAGAATTTTGCTCCTAACTGCTGCAACTCTTCCAGGGGGAAAGAACTTTTTTGTGAACTTGGTTGAGAGTTGTTCCCATGTGAAAATAGACCTTGGAGGGAGCTTATCGAACCATTCCTTGGCTCGCCCTTGAAGAGAAAATGGGAAGAACCGGAGTCTATATGTCTCCTTAGATGCTCCGTCGGTATAGATAGCATCAACGATTTTTAAAAACTGTTTGACATGGTGGATTGGGTTTTCGCTGTGGGATCCGTGGAATTGACATGCCTTTTGGATTAACCAAATGTCAGACGCATGCAATATCTCATTGACCTGTTCCGAAGGATAGACAATGGCACTGGTGAAACCAGATGCAGAGGGGGAAGAGTATTCCCCGAGGGTTTTCGCTTTAGGAGGATTTGTGGATCCGTTGGCTGGAGTGGCAGGAACTTCCTCGCCATTTTGACTCCGATCGTCAACGACGGTGGTTTCAGGGGATTGTGGGGAATGAGGTGACTCTTCATCAGACGTGACTTCATCAAAATTGATGGAAGTACCTTGATGTTCTGAATTGCGGAGGGCATTTCTTCGCTTGTTAAGTTCTCTTTCTGGTTCTGCAAATGGTTCAAAAAGAGTTTTGGTGGAACTGCGGGTTCTAAGTTGCTTAAGGGGGTTAGTATGAAGACGTGGTTGTTGGTTATCATTTTCCATGGTGAAAAGTGATGGGTGTTACGAACAAAGGTCACGAAGAAGGGGGATAGACTAAGAGAAAGCTAAAAAATGAGAAAAATTTACTTGATAGGAATCAAGCAAAGAAACCTAAACGAGGTGGACTACTAACTAGCTATTCTATTCCCCGGCAGCGGCGCCAAAAACTTGATAACGCTACACGCGTCGTTCGGGGTCAAGGAAACTTCCTTTTCTTCGAGCAAGTTTTATAACACCCTAGGCAGTGAACCTAATCGTTGTAGTGTAGTAATTAGGGTAAGCCACGGGTATTGATATCGTTCTCTAGGGGAATAGGAATGCTAGTGAGAAGTTACTACGCTAAGGTTGAGGTTGAGGAAGATTATTTTTTATCTTTTTATGTTTTTTAGAAAATGAAAAGGTACGAATCTCGGGTATTGGATTTGGGGGGTTGGTATTGCTACCGATTACTCTACTATTATCTAATTATCTAAGCTAAGGTTGTGATAGTCTATGTCTAATTGATTTGTACTCGTATGATAGTTTAAAGATGTGTTTACTTAGGTTTTACTACTCCTTAATTATCTCCTATTGATGGTTGATTTGTCACGTCCTTATTCCTAGTTGCGTTGTGATTCTAAGGCTATAGGGCGTGCTTGTTTCCCTAACTCTTTGAATTTACCAAAGGGTCTTGTTTACAAATCCTCTAGTGATTTATAGACGCCTACTCTACGGTTGTCCTTGAATACTTTATCCTACAATTACCTAGATAATTATATTCTAAAGTTCACAAAGAAAAGTCAAGCATTAAGTACACAACGAATAATCTAGCGCACTCTAGATCATTAGTCAACTAAGATAAGTATCAACCAATCAATATTCAATAATTAAGTTTCATATTCCCTAAGCAAACACACAAATAAATTAGCCGGACATGGAGAACACGCAAGCATACACACAAATAATCAAAGACATAATTAAATTAATGAAGTAAATACTTATCTTGATGTATAATAGGGTTTAGAACCCTAAAATACTGCACAAGAAAGCCTTGGTTCGGTTTTAGGTTTTTACTCCAAAAGACTACCCACCAAAACTGAAAAATTCGGATTCTATATATAAGATTACATCTGCGACGGCGTCACCTTATGTTTCGTGACGCCGTCGTGTCGCCGTCATTAGGGTTTCGTCTTGGCCACGTAAACCTTGCGACGGCGTCACCTTATGACTGTGACGCCGTCCCCTTCAGCTCTGACGCCGTCTTGGCTGCATCTAGGCCGTCTGAGTAGCGACGGCCTATTCCTTTAGAACCTGACGTCGTCCCTTGAAAACATGCAATTTCGCCTCTGACCCGTCGCAAAATTCCTTCCCGACGGCGTCGCAGATATGCAGTGACGCCGTCGCCTTATGTTTCAGCAGCTTTGAGGGTCTCGATTCTGACTTTGGCCATTTTCTTCGTATATCCGCGCCTTTTCGTCCAAATAAGCATCATTCCAGCATTTTGCCTTCAAGAGACCTAAAAAGTGAAAAGGAACGATATTAAGCAATAACGGATACAAAAGTGATCGAATAAGGGCTTAAATGACCCCTCAAAAAGGTACCTTTTAAAACCTTATCAGAGACTATAATCCATAGTTCTCTTCAAATACTTCAGTACCCTCTGAACTGCTTGCCAGTGATGAGCACTAGGATTACTAGTATACCTACTCAATTTTCCCACTGCAAAACCAATATCAGGCCTTGTACAAGTCATGGCATACATCAGGCAGCCAATTACCCTAGAATACTCAAGTTGAGATACAGCCTTGCCATGATTAGGCATCAGCTTCTCACAAGTATCCATAGGTGTACTCACTGGAGTACAATCAAAGTAATTGAATTTCCTCAGTACCTTCTCAATATAATGAGACTGAGAGATAGAAATTCTATTACTTTCATGTTTAATCCTTATACCAAGGATAACATCAGCCTCCCCCATGTCTTTCATGGAGAACCTTGATGACAAAAATTCCTTTGTCAGGTCAACCTGATTTTGGTCAGTGCTAAAGATCAACATGTCATCAACATATAGACAAATGATGACTCCTTTACCAGATTCATCAAATTTGCTATATACACATTTGTCAGCTTGGTTAAGAACATAACCACTAGACAAAACTACTTCATCAAACTTTTGATGCCATTGCTTAGGTGCCTGTTTAAGTCCATAAAGAGACTTAATCAGTTTACACACCTTGTTTTCATTGCCTGGCATGATGAAGCCCTGAGGTTGGTTCATATAAACCTCCTCTTCCAATTCACCATTCAAGAAAGCTGTTTTCACATCCATCTGATGAATAACCAGATTGTGAATAGATGCCATAGCAATCAGCAGTCTTATGGTACTGATACGAGCCACAGGGGCATAAGTATCAAAATAGTCTATTCCTGACTTTTGTTTAAAGCCCTGAATAACTAGTCTAGCCTTGAACTTTTCAATAGTTCCATCTACCTTCATTTTTCTTTTGAAAATCCATTTGCAACCCAAAGGTTTGCAACCAGGAGGTAGATCAACCAACACCCAAGTGTTGTTGCCCATGATGGAATCCATCTCATCATTGATTGCTTCTTTCCAAAAAGCAATATCCTGGGACTTCATTGCTTCTTCAAATGTTTTGGGGTCATCCTCAACAATGAAGCAATAGGAGTATTGGTCTGAGACCTCATTCCTAGTTCCTTCAACTAAGTATAGTTGAAACTCAGGTCCAAATGACTTTGGAGTCTTGACCCTTTTGCTCTTCCTGAGCACAGGTTCAGGTTGCTGAACCACAACCTCATCAGGGACCACTGATGGTTCACCATCAGGGACCTCTGATACACCAGTGTCATGAGTTCCATTAGAAATCCTATGACTTGGTCTAGGGACTGATGAGAATCTATTCTCATCAAAGTCTGCATCCCTTGATTCAATTATTGAGTTAACTGAAACATGTTCATTAGGTTCAATAACATAGAACCTAAAAGCCTTGGAATGCTCAGCATATCCAACAAAGATGCAGTCAATGCCTCTTTCACCCAAAGTCTTTTGCTTTGGATCAGGGAGTCTTACAACAGCCCTACAACCCCAAACCTTGAGATAGTTCAGGTTGGGTTTCCTTTTAGTCCAGAGTTCATAAGGGGTAACCTTGTTCCTTTTGTTTGGAACCCTATTTAATAAATAGCAAGCTGTTAACATAGCTTCACCCCAGAACCCTTGACTCAGTCCTGAATAGGACAACATGGAATTAACCATCTCCTTCAGCACCCTGTTTTTCCTTTCAGAAATGCCATTTTGCTGAGGAGTATAAGGGGCAGTTGTTTCATGGATTATTCCAACAGACTGAAAGTACTGAGTATCCATGTACTCACCTCCCCTATCAGTCCTTAATCTTTTGATCAAAGACCCAAGTTGTAATTCAACTTCAGTTTTAAACACTTTGAATTTATCTAATGCTTCATCCTTGGTATGTAACAGATAGACATAACAAAATCTAGAAGCATCATCAATAAATGTCACAAAGTACTTCTTATTCCCCAAAGAAGGAGTGGCATGCAAATCACACAGGTCACTGTGAATAAGCTCCAAGATCTTAGTCTCACGACTAACACCCTGAAAGGGTTTCTTGGTTATCTTGGTCAACATGCAATTTTTACACTTTTCAGTGTCCATGTCAAAAGCAGGGATTAAACCATCCCTAGACATATCTTGCATCCTTTTATAGTGAACATGACCAAGTCTAGCATGCCAAAGGTTAGAATCACTCTGATCATATGTGGTCACAAAAGCTGAAATAACACTGTCAGTGGTAATATTAAGCCTGAACATTTGATTACATAAATAACCAAAACCAATAAAAACACCACATTTAGAAAGAACAAATTTATCAGATTCAATAACTTGTTTATATCCATGATTATTCAAAACACTACTTGAAACCAAGTTTTTCCTTATATCAGGAACATGAATAACATTAAACAAAGTTACAATCTTTCCAGAACTAAACCTAAGATCTACAGAACCACGACCATGCACCAAGGCAGTTGACTCATTTCCCATGTGAAGAATAGAACCATCATTCAGTGACTCATAAGTCTTGAACCAGCTTCTATCTTTACACACATGAACTGTTGCACCAGAGTCAACCCACCACACAACATCATCATCCTGCACATAAAAAGATTCAGATACATATGTAACATAATAAATCTGAAAAGACTTATTAAACATAATCTGACCTTTCAGTGAGTTGGTTGAACCACCACTCCCTGAACCATTAGTGCCTGATCCATTGGCTTTACCACCAACTTTAACACCCTTGCAGTCCCTTTTAATGTGACCAGTCTTGCCACATTTCCAACAAGTAGGTGTTGCCTTCTTGTTAGGATCTGCCCTTGTGTTATCATGAAATTTGCGTTTGCCTTTGTTGTCATTGTACCTGGTGGAGTTGTTATGCTCCACCATATTGACAACAGATGGTCCAGCAGCATTGCCACTCTTTGGCTTGTCATTATCCTGCACCTTGAGAGATTCCTCAATGTGCAGATGACTGCCCAACTCAACAAGAGTTAACTCCTCTTTCATATGTTTCAAGGTATGCTTGAAATCTTTCCATGAAGGAGGGAGTTTGTCAATGACACAAGAGACTTTGATAGCCTCATCCATGTTCATTTGGTGTTGTGTAAACCTTCCAAGTATTCCAAGAAGTTCATTGTATTGTTCCATAACTGGTCTTGAATCAGTCATTTTGTAATTTGTGAAATTACTAACAAGGAACTTCTTACTTGATGCATCCTCAGCCATATATTTGGCATCCAAGGAATCCCACAGTTCTTTGGAAGATTCAAAGTTCTGATAAATATCAAACAAAGAATCAGACATTCCATTCAGAATAAGACCTCTGCATATGTAGTCATCATTCTCCCACTTGCTCCTCCTCCTGATCTGCTCCACAGTAGCATCATCACCATCATCAGGAATTGGAGTAGTCAGCACATAGACCACACTCATGCTTGACAGCAAGAAGTGCATCTTCTTCTGCCACCTCCTAAAGTCCACCCCTTCAAACTTGGCCAGCTTAGCAAAGTTTGAAGCCATGTGTTTCATTGCAGCAGTTGCCATTGATTATCACAAAATAGTTTACTTTGATTGTTGGAGGTTATTCGTCCCAAAGCAGGGTTAAGACAATCAATGACAGTAGCAATACCACCAGGTGGTTACCGGATATCACTTGGAATCGTGTGATCACTTTCCAAAGTAAACTATTCGACCCTAATGCCTGGGTATCACAAATATCTACTTGGGATAAGACCAAATGCAGTTAGAGAATTAGGCACAATTCTTTAACCCTTGCGCTTATAAGTGCTTAGTGTTTTCTGTGTGTTCCTCATGCATGTTCAGATCTCCTATTTATAGGAGGTTACTCTTGAGCTATTCCAATGGAATTATGAGTATTAATCGGCCCATTAATAGCCTCATAATTATCCCCATTATAGCCGTTAGTGGTTACATGACCAATTAAACGTGGTCATAAAGAAGTTGTAACTGCCATTTAGCAGTACTTTCCATAAGCAGTACTTTCCACTAGCAGTACTTTCACTTGCAGTGTAAGTACAGCCTATCAGTGGAAACACTGCTTATCAGTACTTTCATAGCACTATCAGTGGATACACCACTTCAGTGGAAACACTGCCTATCAGTGGAAACACTGCTTATCAGTGGAAACCACAAGCAGTACTTTCCACAAGCAGTACTTTCACCAAGCAGTACTTTCACCAAGCAGTACTTTCACCAGTACTATCAATACAAACCACTATAAGAGTCAGGGTGTTCATGGACCTTATGGGTGTACACTCCGTACCTCCTAACCCATTACAAGGTGTGAACTAATCCCACAAGTGCACTAAATTTTCCAACACAATGCTGGTTGGAATCAAACATTAAGCGTTTAAGGTTTTATTTAACATTAAGCGTTACTGTCCGTAGCAATTTTTTTGACGTTTAAATGCTTGTAAAAAATCAACCATTTTTCTGATTTAAAAACAATGTTAATGCAATGTTTGTGTAGTTAGGGTCATTGTAGAACTATTGCAGTCATTCACCCAGAACGGTTTAAAGGTTAGTTTGGGTTTTGTCTCATTTTTTTATTATAAATTTTGCTTTAGTGTTGCTACTTGCTAATTAGTGATTCTGTTTTCATACGCTAATTGCTTGTAAAAATTATGGTAAACAAATAGTAATGCCTTGTAGCCCTTTTTTGATTATTGCATTTGATATCACTTTTCTTACCATCACGGGGCGTTTGGGATTGCTTATTGAGAATGGATAATCAGAAACTTGATTTTAAAACATAGTGTTTGGATTTGGATTATTCTATTAGATATTGCAAAAATCAGATAAAGTGTTTGAGAAATCAGATTATTCAACAACTTAATAAGTAAAATATTGAGAAAGTAGTTTATACTTGCTTGTTCACCCTGGCTAAAGAGACAGCTATAAGGCTCTACTTCGACCGTCCCTTTACAATGTGCCCTGTTTATCAAGACTTAAAGATTTCAGAATTAAATATTTCTTGGGAGTTGGCTAAGAAGCTGTTAAAGCTCCACCAAGCTTCCCTTATTGCTGAGCAATGATATATAGACCTAATGTTAGGCTTAAAAAGAGACCTAAACTAAGGTGCCATCATCTGATTGGTGACATTAGAAGTGGGTCCCTCTGATGTCACCAACCGGAGAATGACACATCAGTTTAGGCCTCTTTTTAAGCCTCCCAATTAGGCCTCTTTATTATTTCTCTTGCTGAAATAGTCTTCTTTTAATTTTATTATATTTGAGACCATCCTTCTATTAAGTGTAAACTTGGTTAATCTTTTGTACTTAATCTATCTAAAGTGATTTGCTTTTGTTTTGTTATATTGATAACCTGTAAAAGTAAATTGGGCATGTGGTATGTCATATGGAGAAAACGCGAGGCTGTGAATAATTCAAATTTAAGTCATAGTTTGAGTCATGATGAGTTTGTGTTGTGTTTGGATTAGAGTAAAAATGGTAGCTAAGATTGGGTATGAGTGGAGGTAAATAAGGAACCCTCATTGTGAAACATGCGTTTATATATTTTCTAGATAAAAGTTTGTTTTTTATCCCACATAAGTAATAGAAAGAAAATAATGGTGGCTTATACACTAAAGTTATGCTGGTTGGCTAAGTTGATATTAGTATTATCTTATCATAATTGTGTAGCGCACGCACCGGATAATACAAAACATCAATGCATGCATTAACTATATGATAACTTGTAGGCCTGTAAATGAACCGAACGTTCAGTGAACATTTTATGTTCGTTTATTTATTAAATGAACGAACATGAGCAATATTTTACGTTCGTTTTGTTAAATGAATGAACATGAACAAAAGTCGCGTCCGTTCATTTATGTTCGTGAACGTCTGATTATGCGTTCGTTAACGTTCGTTTATATTCATTTATATATTTATGTTAGTATAGCATATATTTTAATTGTATAGCTCTAAAATTGATTTGTTTAAATAAAACAACACTTATAAAAACAATATATGTGCATAATTTTGCCAAGTTTATATTTGTTTGTCTATATTCATTTATGTTCGATCGTTTATGCTCGTTTAACGTTCGTTTAGTGTCTTAATGAACGAATATAAACGAACATAAACGAACATGAACAACTCATTTTTTTAATAAACGAACATGAACAAGAAAATTCGTCCGTTTAAGCGTTCGTTCCTATTTATTTGTCCGGTTAATTTAAACGAACGAACATGAACAAGACTCTGTTCGTGTTCGTCCGGTTCGTTTATAGACCTAATAACTCGTATGATTAATTAACTTTTTTACTTTTTTTACTTTTTATCATATTCGGATCTAGATCACTCATGGTAAAAGCTTTTTATATGTTTAATTTTAAAGCATGCATCAAACTTTTTTACGCTGGTTTGAATGAAACATTAAGCCTTAAAAGGCTTATTTTAGTTAAGAATTATCAGCTAGAATAATGGTTATGCAGTTTTAAAAAAATTAATAAAAAAAAAGAAAAAAAGAAGTTGTTAAGCTTGAATTTTAGTAGAGATAAATAAAGAACCTTCGTTAGAAATGAAAAAGATGTAGATAGCTTATATGTGTTAAAACATCTTTTAGAAAAATAAATTGTTTTGACCCCACATAGGTAGTGAAAAGAAGAAGTTGATAGGATATATACTAAAGTCATGTTGGATAGGTAAGTTAATATTAGTATGATGTTATTGACGGGATAATGATTCATCTGATTAATAATCTTCTGAATCATAGTTTCGTCCTTAACTTGTGTTACTTATTAACTTTTTGTGAATTTAGCAAAAGATTTTGTTCATATTTTCCAAGCACTTATTATATGTTATCAATGTTAGATTATTTTTAAGGTTAAAAAGCTTCTTATTTGTTGAAACCTCTATTCATCGTCTACATATAATTTGTCGTAGAACAAATATATCTTCAAGGGATAAAATTGTTTGTCATAGAGGCTGTGCGTGTTTCATTGTGTATATCTAGTTTAGCCTCTTTGTCGATTCTTAGTTGTTTGGCTGTTATGTTTTGAGGTTGTTCAAAACATAGTGTTTTTGGTTGGGTGGCTCATCACCATCCTTTTTGTACCAAACATATTTTTATTTTAATATATTCACCGGGTATACACCCTTTACCCAAAAAAAAAAAAATGTATACAAGTGATCATAGCTAAGGATGTACATCTCTATTTAATATTTTGTATTGGTTAACAAATGACGAGTACCAATATATTTTATGATTCATGTACATTTTAAACTTAAATGGGTTACACACTTGCACCGTAATACTTATTAATAGTTATATTAACTAATTATGAGTTTGTGACAAGATAAATACGTGAGTTTAAATGCGTAAGCAGCACATTTGAGGTCCCTGATGAAGGATTCTCAGTATACAATAATACAATATATTTGAAGTGTGTTTTTAGTGTACCTCATCTAATTATTGAAAAAATATCGTAGTTTGTTTATATTGTGTAACTTGTTTGTTAATGATGTTTTAGCCACTTGGTTATTCAACATGTTAATTAAATATTAAGTTAATACACGGATAACAACATCATCATTATCATCAGATGACTTATTCTTTTTCATCAATAATCTTAACAACACCATTAGTCCTTGACGTCTTGAAGCCATTTCATTCAGATTTCAGTTTTAAATAACTCGTTAAGTGTAATGGTATTTAGGTCTTTCTTAACAAAAGATTTTCAAGTTTCAAAACAAAAAGGTAGCTACAATTGAGTATGAGTGGAGGTAAATAAAGAACCCCCATTGTGAAAAGGTAAATAGATTGCATGTGTTTATATTATATATATATTTAAGATAAAAGTATGTTTTTATCCCACATTGGCAATAGAAGGAAAAGGATGGTGGCTTATATGCTAAAGTTACGTTAGATGGCTTAGTTAAGATTAATGTTATGTTATTATCGTGGTATGGATACATGCACAGATTACTGTATATGTGCTTGCAATAATATCATGACGATAACTTGTATGATTAATTAACATTTTGTTTTTCCATGATATTCAGAGGTAGATTACTCTTGGTTAAAAAGCTTTTTAATTGTTGGATTTAAAGCATCAAAATCTTATATGCATATATTGATTGTAATGAAATTTAAAGTCTCCGACTTCATGAATATTTTGAACGTTAGATCACATCCTAGCTAATCAGTTCATGGATAACATTTGTGTTATTTTTAAGTCAACATACCCTCTTCGCTGCAATTTTTTCAGACCTCTATTCTTGATCTACATATAGTTACATAGAACTTACAAAAGTTAAGTTAAGAAATTTCATCCAAAGATAATATATTGAGTAAATAATTTCGTCCAAGGATAGGATCGTATACAACAACTAATTGTAGCTAAGGATGTGAGGATTTCATCTAAATTTGATTTCTTGTGTTGGTTAACAAATGATGAAACTATCGAGCAAAAAAGGTCTGTTATATATTAGTAGTAAACTTAAATATAGATTAGGGACTTAATTTTACTTTGTAATAAGATTAGGTGTTAGACATAAACTAGGATTAGGTAGCTTGGTGTGCAAGCCAAGGATCTTTCCTATTTGAATTAGGAAAGGTTTCTACCCCCTCATCTCTATAAATAGGGATGAGGGGGATGCTAGTTTTATTAATTCTTCTTCCTCGTTGTAATAGCTTTATTAGGTTTTTAATAAAGGTTTGGTACGAGGGTATATCGTGTGCAATATTTTTGTCGTTTCTTTGTAGTATATCGTGTCTCTCGTGTTTGCTACGTGTGCTCAATACAACTCGCGATCTAGCGTTCCGTGATCGAGCTTCAGGTTGTTGGCGGTTTTGTCCAACAAGTGGTATCAGAGCCAGGTTATTGTGGTCATCGAAGTTCGAGTGCTAGATCGAGGTTTCGAGTTCGTTCGAGGTTTCGAGGTTCGGTTTTAAAATCGTATTTTTGGAGTAGCGATCGATCGAATAGGAGAAGGAAGAAGAAGTTGACGTGAGGTGTGTTAAAGGGAAAAAAAACCTTACCCCACGTGAAGTATCCTAAGTTTACTACAAAGGTGACAAGAAAAATATAACGTTTAATAATTAAAAAGTTCCACTTTGTTTAATTGGTTTACGTGGGTCTTCTTTAAACACGGCTAATTAAAGCGAAGGGTTTCTTGTTGCGGGTTTTCTTGTGGTTCAAGTTTTGATCGTGGTTAGCTTGGGTTTCAAGTTTACGATCGGGTTTGCTTGTTCGAAATCGAGGGTTTAGGGTTATTCTAATCAATTCGATTTGCAAGAAGGGTTTATAGCAACAAGGGGAATATTGCACACGGCTTGTGAGGCTTGTCGGTAAAGTTGGTTAATAAACAACTTGACAAGGTTTTTAGCAAGGTTAAAGAAGAATGGCTAGTTCGATAACTAGGTTTAACGTCGAAAAATTCGATGGGAAGAATGACTTCGGGTTATGGCAAATAAAGATGCGTGCTTTAATGGTACAGCTGGGATGTGATGTTGCATTAGAGACATTACCCGAGGACATGGAAGCAGGTGAAAAGGCTGCTTTGATGAAGAAGGCATACAGTACTTTGATTCTATGCTTGGGAGACCGGGTTTTACGGGAAGTTACCAAGGAAACAACTGCTGCAGGAATTTGGACGAAGTTGACTAGTCTTTATATGACTAAGTCCTTAGCAAACAGACTATATCTGAAGAAGAAGTTGTATACGTACTATATGAGTCCAGGTACGAAACTGGGTGATCATATAGATGAGTTTAATAAGTTGATACTTTACTTGGCGAATATTGATATCGAGTTTGAGGATGAGGATCAGGCACTTATGTTACTTACGTCGTTGCCATCGTCTTACGAAAACATTGTGGAGACATTGTTGTATGGGAGGGAATCCTTGACAATGGAAGATGTTCTTGCGACTCTGAATTCAAGGGAGTTGAAGAAAAGAACTGAAGGCACAAAGGAAGAAACTGGTGACGGGTTATATGTAAGGGGAGGGTCAGATCATTCAAGGAAACCTCATTCTGGTGGAAGTTCGCGGTTTAAGTCAAGAGGTGGAACTGGTAAACTCAAGTGCTTTATATGTCATTCAGAGGGTCATATGAAGAGAGAATGTCTAATGAATAAGTCAAGTAGGTTCGTCAAGAAGGGTAAGCATGATCAGGATTCTGATTCTTCTGATGACGAGGGTAACGCCTACTTTGGAGAAGCCTTGGTGGTAGTCGGTAATGATGAGATGGCTGAATTGGTAGTCGGTAATGATGAGATGGCTGAATTGGTAAGCATGATCAGGATTCTGATTCTTCTGATGACGAGGGTAACGCCTACTTTGGAGAAGCCTTGGTGGTAGTCGGTAATGATGAGATGGCTGAATTGGTAATGGATTCAGGTGGGTCTTATCATATGACACCTAGGAGAGATTTCTTGTATGACTTCAAGGATATTGATGGTGGTTTGGTTCAGTTAGGTGATAACAGGACATGCACTATCATAGGGACATGAAAAGTGAAGATACAGTTGCATAATAGTTCAAGCTTTATACTGGAAGATGTCAGGTATGTTCCAGGGTTAAGAAGGAGCTTGATTTCATTGGGTACTCTTGAAAAAGAGAGTTATACTGTGAAGATGCAGTTGGGTAAAGTCAAGGTGATTAAAGGTTGTCGGGTTATGATGACCGGGATCAGGGGAAAGAACTGTGTGTATACTCTTGAAGCAAAAGTGAAGACTTTTGGTGTACAAAAGCATGGAGGTTCAAAACAAGTTGGATTCAAACAACTTGGTCAAAAACAAGTTGGGTTCAAATAACTTGGTCACAAACAAGTTGGGTTCAAACAACTTGGTCCTGGTGTTAAAACAGGGGTCCATGGGTTAAAGGTTTTTAAACGTGTTTGGTTTGAGGTGGAACTGCAGGGAGCTCAAGAAAATCGTGAAGCTGAGGTTGTTCAGGATAGTAACGATGATGCTGCAGTGGCTCAAAGAAAGTTGGAGGTTAAACAGCTTGAAGATAAGACAAACACGGGCTGCTTGGTAAAGGAGCAGGAAAAGGTACACCTTGGTATAAAGGTGGAGGCAGACATTATGGTAACCGGAGTACCTGGTCAAGAGGGTGCAGAGGATAATGTTGCTGAAAAGAAGAAAGTGAAGGAGTCTACGGAAGCTAATCTTGGAAAATTACTGAAGTACAATGCCTGATCGACAAGGTAGTCCCTGGTCCGAGGTTCCAATACAAGGAAAAGGTTCTAAGTATAGGTTATGTTTAAGTGTTACTCCTAAGGTGAAAATTGTTATATATTAGTAGTAAACTTAAATATAGATTAGGGACTTAATTGTACTTTGTAATAAGATTAGGTGTTAGACATAAACTAGGATTAGGTAGCTTGGTGTGCAAGCCAAGGATGTTTCCTATTTGAATTAGGAAAGGTTTCTACCCCCTCATCTCTATAAATAGGGATGAGGGGGATGCTAGTTTTATTAGTTCTTCTTCCTCGTTGTAATAGCTTTATTAGGTTTTTAATAAAGGTTTGGTACGAGGGTATATTGTGTGCAATATTTTTGTCGTTTCTTTGTAGTATATCGTGTCTCTCGTGTTTGCTACGTGTGCTCAATACAACTCGCGATCTAGCGTTCCGCGATCGAGCTTCGGGTTGTTGGCGGTTTTGTCCAACAAGGTCGTTTCTTTTTCGCTTGGTTTTGAAATGTTGGTTTTTGATCATTGGTCAAATCATATCGATGAAACACTTTACGAACATTAGATTATTGCGGAGAAGCCGTGTTAATGTTTAATTATTTCAAGTGTTGCCAAGTTTTTGCCATGTATTTGTCTTGTGGGATAAGGATTCTCTTGCGAGCTTAACGACTTTTTATTTTTTATTTTGTATGATTTAGCTTCTTGGTTTATTTGTGATAAAGACGGCATATATCACCAATGCTAGTTAGAAACAAATATAATACGAATATGTAATTATCGTATCACCTATTAGCTTGTTTTTTCTCCAAATAAAAACTCACGAAGAACAGAGTGTTAACTTTTACAATTATCCACTTGGGTTAATCATCATGTTAATTTGAAGAAAGATCCTCTCAAGTTATTTTTATAACTTGAGTCAAGTTAAAAGGATGTGAGCCATTAGATTTGATCCAATGGCTCAAATCAAAAGAACATCTTTATCTTTTGATTTGAGCCATTGGATCAAATCCAATGGCTCACACACATCCAACTTGACTCAAGTTGTAAAAACAACTTGAGAGAATCCTTCTCTGTACCAAAATAAAACTACAAATTTTTGTAAAGCGTAAGGCAAAAGTGTTTTTTTTTTTACAATTTATCTTTTAATTTTTTATTTTTTTTATGTTTAAAATCAATCAGGTACTTAAGTTTGGAGTAAAACAAAAACTAGCATAAAAAAGATAACTCGTTTGCGTCATTGTGTGCCGTATTCTTTCATCGTAAAAATTCCTATTATCCCTGGTGAGTGATAGAAAGAAAAAGTTTATAATAGATTTCATTTGTCTTTGATTTCTTATACAACTGATTATAATATGATTATGACCGGATATAGCACACATGTGTCAATTTAAACTCACACAAAATAGTTTTATAACTATTCAAGTTTCGCATAACTAGTTTTCAATATTGCTTGGAAAGGATTACGCAATTAACTTATAAGTAAAAGTTGAATTAATAAATACAATGGACTAGATACAAACAAACTGAGGCGTTCATCAAAATAAACGTGTATTACTTTTCTTCTAGATATAAATAATGTTTGAGTCTATGTGCAAAACAATCCAACCCACATCGTGTCATTGAACTATTTAAAATTAACACATTTCACTAAATACTACTAACATATATATGAAAGTTGTATCTCATCATGTTTGTGTCAAAATAAAGTTGGAAAAAGTGTAAGAATAGAACCTACATTTGAAGAGGTTCGATGCTGGTTGGAATCAAACATTAAGCGTTAAAGGTTTTATTTAGTTAAAGTTTTATTACCTAAAATATTAATTATGTGCTTGTATAATAATAAAAAAATAGAGATAAATAAAGAACCTTCGTTAAAAATGAGAAAGAGGTAGACATCTTTCATGTGTGAAACATCTTTTAAGAAAATTGTTTAGATCCCACATAGGAAGTGACAAGAAGAATTTGGTAGCTTATATAATAAAGTGCTGTCAATAACTTGTGTGACTTATTAACTTTTTTGTGAATTTAGCAAAAGGTTATGTTCATGATTTTCCAAGCACTTATTATAAGTTATCATAAAGGGTATTGATTCGTACACTCTCATATTTGTTATTTGTACACTCAAATGTACAAACCGGTAAAGCGGCATAAGATAAATGTACAACTGCTTAATGCACAGATTTGAGTGTACAAATAAGAATTTGGAGTGTACAAATCATTAGCCTATCATAAATGCTAGACTATTTCAAGGTTAAAAAGCTTCATATATGTTGAAACCTCTATTCTTTGGTCAACAAGAAGAAGTTGGTAGCTTATATACTAAAGTGCTGTCGATAACTTGTGTGACTTATTAATTTTTTTGTGAATTTAGCAAAAGGTTAACTTTTTTGTGAATTTAGCAAAAGGTTATGTTCATGATTTTCCAAGCACTTATTATATGTTATATAAATGTTAGATTATTTCAAGGTTAAAAAGCTTCATATATGTTGAAACCTCTATTCTTTGTCTACATATAATTTGTGGTAGAACAAATATATCTTCCAAGGAGAAATTGTATACAAGTGAATATACCCAAGGATGTTAAATGGGTTGAAAAATGATGAGTAGTGCTATATTTTATGATTCAAGTATATTTTTAACTTAAATGGGTTACACACTTGCACCGTAATACTTATTAGTAATTATATTAACTAATTACGAGTTTATGACAAGATGAATACGTGAGTTTATATGTGTAAGCAGCACATTTGCGGTCCCTGGTGAAATTTCAAAAGAATAATTACTTGTCGTAGAGCAAATATATTGCCCAAGTATAATATGTATACAACTGATTATAGCTAAGGATATGTGAAGATTTCACTTGTCGATGTTCATGTTTAATATTTCGAAAATCTCTTAATAGCTCGGAAATCTCTTGTTCGTTTTAGCCTTCGGTCACGGAATAATAATTTTTTAGGACGTGGTCCGCCAGGCTATCGACTCATAGCTAGAGAGTCGCCTGAAACAAATAAGTGACTTAAGATCCCTGTCACGATTGCAAACATGCTTTAAACAATACTTCATAACCTTATTGAGCATCAACCACAAGGTGGTAAATACACAGATAACATCATCATCAGAAGACTTATTCTTTTTCATCAAGTATCTGAGGCCCGAAGACTTGAGCATGGCAACCTCAGGAATATAATCAAACATACTACCTTCACTAGTCTTGAACATGCACGGTCATCTTTTCCTTAAACACCATTAGTCCCTGACGTCTTGAAGTCATTTCGTCGGGATTTCAGTTTTCCATAGCTCGGTAAGTGTAATGGTATTTAGGTCTTCTAAATCTCTAAATTTATCTCGTCACTACATCCCAAGTTGAGCAAACTTGTGCCCCTCTCTTTTAACTAAAGATTTTTCAAGTTTAAAAACAAATAGTTACACGAATTTATATGATTTCTAGATAAAATATTGTTTTTTATCCCACATAGGTAACAAAAGGAAACAATTAATAGCTTATATACTAAAGATATGTTACCTAATCAATTTTGGATTTATATTATGTTATCTTATTGGTGACAAATGTATAGATGAATAAATCTGTACAATTTTCACCAAGACGATAACTTGTATATATAATTCATTTCGTTTTTTAGTTTTTGGTAAAATGTTTTATTCATGATATTCAAAGAATTCCTTACATGTTACTATTTTAATCATGAAATCACTTCATGATTGTGACTTTTGTATGTATATCTTTTATTTGTTGAATTTAAAACATCAAACTTTTATATGTATATCTTTTAACATGGTGAGATTTAAAGCATATATGTGACTTTTGCATGAATATTTGAAATGCGAAGTCATCTAGTGGCTTAAATTTGTACGATTTTAAGTGATCAAATGTATAGATGAATAAATCTGTACAATTTTCACCAAGACGATAACTTGTATATATAATTCATTTCGTTTTTTAGTTTTTGGTAAAATGTTTTATTCATGATATTCAAAGAATTCCTTACATGTTACTATTTTAATCATGAAATCACTTCATGATTGTGACTTTTGTATGTATATCTTTTATTTGTTGAATTTAAAACATCAAACTTTTATATGTATATCTTTTAACATGGTGAGATTTAAAGCATACATGTGACTTTTGCATGAATATTTGAAATGCGAAGTCATCTAGTGGCTAAAATTTGTACGATTTTAAGTGATCAACATCGCTCGATTTTTCATCAACATATATAATCACATACAAGTTACAAATATTAAGGCTAAGCACTGTAAGGACTACCAGCGAAAATCATTTTACCCGCAACATTAGCTTTCTCTCTCTGACGACTACGAGACAACTTTTTGCCACAGTAAGGGCGAACATCATTTTTTTAAAAATATTTTTAACAAAAAAATTAAAATTTTATTTATAATTGAATTAAAACATTACAAGAAATTTCAAATAAAAAAAAAAAAAAAAAAATTACAATAATAATTAAAAACTTAAACTAATAATCTAACTCGTAGCGTACCTTGATTGCATCTTTGATCTCTTGCAGTTTTCGTTGTTGGATTTGGGGCAAATTCGGATTGATTTGGTGTGTTATAGAATATAATGCCCTTCTCCCGTTTCTCATTTTCCAAAAATGCAAATTTTCGACATTCTAATTGAACTTTTTATATCTTCAACTCCACCATTTCCCGACGTGACGCTTCAGCCATTACCATATCTTGTTTCTTCAACTCGAAATATTTGTTTGTTGCCGACTTTTTCTTTCACCATGTGAACGACTTCAAGCTGAAGAATGGTTCGGCTACCTCTTCAGTAAATGAAGCCTTGGATTAATCGAAGGCAGATGATTTATTCTTATTATTTTTCTTAGCTTGATCACGACCCATTGGTCTCTCGTGCCGAGACTCTTCCTCAGTCGCATCATCGTTCAAATTGAAACCACCCGACGAGGTAGTTTCAGAAGTCTTATATTTCTTTCGACCCTCATCGAGCTTCTGAAAGCTGGCATCTCAACTTCCTGCCAAGCTGGATGATCCTTCAAAACTTCCCAACACAAATCCAATGTAAAGGGATGCCCATGCATCACTAGGTAGTCTGCACATGCTTTTTGGTAAGTATTGAGGTCATTCTCACCACTTCCGTGATTCTTTTGAATATTGTTGAAAATGGCACAAAATGCACCAACTCTAGAGCGAACCCTATTTTTCCATTTTCTAATGATCGAGTTGTAACTTCTGTTTGAACCAATTTCTTTTTCAAAGTAAGTAATAACTTTCTCCCAAAAGCCCTTAGCCTTCATGGCGTTGCCAATCTGCTATTTTTCGATATATCACTCCAAGCATTGCACAACGCTACCACTTCCCGAACAGTCCAATTCGACGAATCATTCTTGGCATCATTTTTTTGCCCTTTGTAGCTCGTTTCGAAGTCTTCTTATATAGGTTTGACCGGTGACATCTCTTCAACAGGAGAGTCATCATAATTAACTAGAGCCTAATCGTGAAACAAATCGTGACTTGAACCTTGACCCATAGAATAATCTTGAGTCGGATAACCTGAATTAGTTAAAACATGAAAATCAGGATTATTATATAATTGCTCAGTAAAATCCATATCAAGATTCATGCAGTTAAATAGAGAATACGTTTGAAATTTTGATTGAGAAGACATCGACGAATCCATAGTTGGATGATACAACTCTTCTCGTGATTGGAAAATAGGATGTTGGTTGTTATTATAGGGTGGCTCGAATGGATGAGTTTGATTAAAAAAAAATGTTTTGATTTTGTGGTTGTGGAGGTAGTTGCGATTGATAATCAAAACTAGCGGGTCGAAAATTCACAGTTGGTGATACACCAATTAACGGGAAATTCAGATCCAGTGTTAAATGCGGAACATTTTCTTGCAATCGAGATCTTCGGGCTTTTGATTGGGGTGTTTTCTTAGACATGATGAAATGAGAGAAATAATTTGAATTGTGTTTTATGCGAGGTATTTGTAGTGTAATATACTATTTTTTAAAATTTTGAAAGAATTTTTTTCAATGCAGTCGATGATCAATTTTTTTTGGAAAAGAAGTAGTCCCTCTCGGTCATAGAAGTGAACGAATGAGAAAAAAAAATCCAATTGATCGACTGGAGATCAACTGCGACAGTAAGGGCGTCAATCGCCCGGTCGATCAATCAATCGATCGACACCCTTAATGCGTTTAGCCTAAAAAATTTCACAAAAATAATTGGTAGTTGTAGAGCAAATATATCGTCCGAGTATAAAATGTATACAACTGATTATAGCTGTGAAGATTTCATTTATCTTTTATTTCTTTGCTTCCTTTGTATGAATTTGTTGTAGAATAGATGCATAAGAGTGTGCAACTATCGAGGAACGGTCATCGGATCTTTATAGGCAATGTAAATACTTTTACCAGTATGGTATGTTATGTTTTCATAATACGATGTATTTGTTGTTTGATTATCTTTATGCCTACGATATTTATTTTTGTGCATATGGAGCTTTATAATTTAACATATAAGTGATTTTAACCCATTATACGATAAGGGGGAAATTTGTGTTTCATTTTATTGATAACATGTCAAATTCATATATAGAAAAATTTAGCTCGAAAGGAACTTTTAAATTGGGGCTTATGTGCATATCTTTATAGGCAATGTAAGGACTTATCGAATGCAACAAAATAGACTGATAAACAAGACAACATTGCACTCTAGAGTCCTCTTTGCCATTATGTACCAAGGTTTTGATATCTAAAGTCAAGAATGAAAGACAATGCAAAAACTTTGTTGAAGATATGAGTGCTAGCTTTTTATGTTAAAGTTGAGGGGCTAGTTTTGTCATTTCCAAATCTTGGTTTAAGCTTAAAACAAGAGTTGTGCTGATAAGTCAAGTTACATATTTTGAAGGGTTAAAGTGGAAATGTTCTGAGTATATATTGTCTCATCTGGATCTAGGGTGCATAATCTTTCATTCAATCTGTTTTATCTCTGACATAATTTCTCTCAAGTATTTACACATACTTGTGTATTATGGTTATTGTTTAAAGATCAAACACCTTTGATCTTGTTTGTTTGTGTGATTGAGTTTATTTGTAGTGAGGTTCTTGTGGTGTCCTTCTAAAGGAGATCACACTTGTCTTTTGTATTTGTTTGGTAAGCACCCGTTTGGGGACTTATCTACTATAGCTGTTGATTAATAAAATACACCAAGGGATGGTTGGCTGGGTGTAATATCTTATTGTTATGTGTTCTTTACCATTTTACATGGTATCAGAGCCACGGTTCTGATCTGGTGGTTCTTGGTTTGATTCTTGAATTAGGGTTTTTTTACCTAATTTGGGGATTTTTGGATCTGGTGTTGGTATTGGTTAATTGAGGTCGTATTCTTTACGGCCGTGGTAAAATTCATCTGTTTAGGTGAGATCTGGTGGATTTCTGTGGATTTAAAAATTAGGGTTTCTGAAACCCTAAATTGATTTTGGGGGTTTCTTGTTTCAGGTGTTTTGGTATTGATTGAGGGCTCTTGTTGGGTGATCTTTAACTCTAATTTTGAGTTATTGATTGTCTTTCTTCCGCTGCTAGTATTTTTTGCTCTGTAAGTTTCTTTCTCTATTAAGAACAACAAGTAAACGGTTAATTGAGTGCAAACAAGTTCGGTTAACATCTTGACCCTCCATCTTGAATGGTGTGGATACCTGCTCTGGCTAACCCCAATTCAATTGACTGGTTCTTAGTTGTTTCTTGGGTGTGCGTTTTTCTTATTTTAGTAGTTTAGTCTTGTTGTGTCTAGATTGATGGAGGATAGGTTCTTGGTTGTTGAAAGTTGTTGATTGTTGGTTGTGGTTTATTGTTAGTTTGTTTATGTGATGTGTTTGTTGTTTTGCTGGTATTTGTTTATTTTCTGTTTCTTGTTTGATTGATGTGCTTCTTATTCTTTCATCGTGTCTGAAAATGGTGAGCCTAGTGGTGTTAATAATGTTCTAATCAATAATCTTGATGCTGGTAATCCTTTACATATCCAAACTATGATAACAGTAATAATACTTTAATTCAATTCAAGTTAAGTGGTACTGAAAATTATAGAATATGGTCTGGTGCTATGAAACTTGCTTTACAAGCTAGGAATAAGTATAGCTTTGTTGATGGATCATGTTTAAGGGATTTTTTTATCACTAGTGATATTCTGACTGCTCAGTGGGATAGATGCAATGCTATTGTTCTGATTTGGCTTATGAATTCTGTGTCTCAAGATGTTTATATGGGTCTTGTTTATTTTGAAAATGTTGCATCTATCTGGAAAGAATTAAAAAAGACATATGATAAAATTGATGGTTCTGTTGTCTATAATATGTTAGAGAAGATTAATTGTGTTAAACAAGGTGGTACCTCTGTAGCTGATTATTATCATAGGCTTAATTCTCTTTGGAGAGAATTTGTTGCTTTAACTAAATTGCCTATATGTGTTTGTGAAGTTAAGTGCTCTTGTGATGCTAGTAAAGAATTAGTGTTGCATAAACAACTTATGAGACTTATGCAGTTTCTAATGGGTTTGGATGATTGTTATCAACCTGTTAGAACTGCTTTATTAACTAGGGATCCTCTCCTAGAGGTTAAAGATGCTTATATTACTGTTTCTAGAGAGGAATCTCACAGAGGTGTTCTTGAGTCTTCTAGTGTTACTGAATCTAAACTTAATGCTTCTTCATTTGCTGTTAAAACCTTTAATAACAATAGAAGGGGGTTTAATAACAATAATAATAATAACACTAGAAGTACTAATAACAACATTGTTAATAAAGGTCGTAATCCTAATATGAATTGTTAAAACTGTGGAAAGATAGGACATACTATAGAGAGATGTTATGAGATTGTTGGTTTTCCTCCTGGCTTTTCTAAAACCAATGGCTCTTTTAAGCAAAATGGTTTTAAACAAACTTATAATGCTAATGTTGAGGTTAAATAAAATGAAAAATCTTCTTCTGCTAGTACTTCTTCTGGTTTTACTTCTGAACAGATGAAGAAACTTCTGTCTTTCATTAATGATTCTCCATCTGGAAACATACATGCTAATATGGCTGGTTGGGCTTCTTTCTTCAATCACAATGTCTGGTTTAATATATTTTTTTCTAAATATTATTTTGCCAATTCTAGTCTTACTGTTAAGACTCTTACATTGGGGTGGATTATTGATTCTGGTGCTAATCAGCACCTTACTGTTTCTACTAAGGGAATGTTTAATGTTGCTCATATATCTAGTTTTAAAATTACTTTTGGTCACCCTAATGGTACTCTTGCTACTATAAGTCATGTTGGTAATCTGAAGCTTACTAATAATGTGATTTTGTATGATGTTTTAGTTGTCCCTGGTTATTGTGTTAGTCTGTTATCTGTTAATAAACTTATCAGAGATAGTAAGATGTTTGTTGGTTTTGATGAAGATAAGTGTTATATTCAGGACTTGAAAAGGGAGAATCTCTTGGGGACTGATAGTCAGTATGATGGTCTATATATGTTTGATATGCAACCTACTAATTCTGTGAGTAAATGTAATATGATCTCATATAATGTGTCTAAATTTGTTTGGCATAACAGACTGGGTCACCCTGCTGATCCAGTCTTAAATGTCCTTAAGTATGAGCTAGGTTTCTCCAAGAATGCTTCTATGCTTGTATGTGAAATCTGTCATAGGGCTAAGCAAACAAGGGAACCCTTTCCTTTGTTTGACCATAAGTCAAAGACATTGGGTGAACTTGTTCATCTGGACTTACGTGGTCCATACAGAGTCACTAGCAGAGAAGGTTATAAGTACTTCTTTGCTGTGGTTGATGACTTTTCTAGGACAGTATGGGTGTACTTAGGAAAAACTAAGGATGGAGTATTTGATGTTTTTGTGTCTTTTATAAACATGTTTTGTAATCAGTTTAATACAAAGATTAAAATAGTAAGGTCTGATAATGGAACAGAATTTGTGAACAAAAAAATGCACCAAGTTTTTTTTTCTGATCTTGGCATAATACATCAAACTTCTTGTGCTCATACTCCTCAGCAAAAAGGGATTGCTGAAAGGAAACATAGACACTTGCTTAATGTGGCAAGGAGTCTTATGTTTCAGGTGGGTATTCTTTTAAAGTTCTGGTTTGATTGTATTTTAACTGCTGTCTATTTGATTAACAGGCTGCCATCTTCTGTGTTAAAAGGTAAATGTCCCTTTGAGATGATTCATAAAAGAAAACCTAATCTTTCCCACTTGAGGTCTTTTGGCTGTCTATGTTTTGTAACTGTTTTAAATAATCATGATAAAATGAGTTTTAGATCTGAAAATTGTGTTCTTATTGGTTTTTCTACAGTTAAAAATGCTTATAAACTTTTGAGTTTGGATACTAGAAATGTGTTTTTTCATAGGGATGTAAGATTTTATGAAAATGTTTTTCCTCTTAAAATGAAAACCTATGATACTGCAGATGCACAAAGTGCAAGGGAAGCAGATCATTTGATTTTTTTTGATAGCCTGAGGTCTCAAAGTCCCAATGATGATGGGAGAGATTCATCATTTGAGGATGGTAGTGAGCCACATTCCTTTGATGCATCAGATAATACACAAGGTATTACTACAAATACTACACAAATACATCAGGAAGGGTGGCAATCTGCAACCAACTATGGTAACCAAAACTAGTCTGAGGGCAATATTGATCAAAGTAAATGAGTCATCTCAAACCAGTCAAGTTAATATTGATGTGCTGTCTGATGTTCAGTCTCGTGTGTTAAGAAGGTATAACAGAGAAACAAAGCAACCTATTAGGTTTAATGATTATGTGCTTAGTTCCAAGCTCAGATATGGTATAGAAAAATATGTGGATTATAAGAGACTAAATATGTTTAATAAATGCTTTGCTTCCATTTTGAATAAGTCTGTTGAGCCTATGTGTTATAATGATGTTGTTAAAGATCCTAATTGGGTTGATGTTATGAATAATGAAGTTGAGGCTTTAAATAAAAATAATACTTGGACTGAATGTGATTTGCCTCCTAGTAGAAAACTTATTTGTTCTAAATGGATATGGAAAATTAAATATAAGTCTACAGGAGAAGTGGAAAGGTATAAAGCTAGGCTTGTTGCTAAGGGCTTTAATCAAAGAGAGTGTTTTGATTATGATGAAACATTTAGTCCTGTTGTCAAAATGGTTACTGTAAGGAGTTTGATTAGTATTGCTGTTAATATGTCCCTTTATATCAGTTATATGTTAATAATGCCTTCTTATATAGTGATTTGGTTGAAGATGTTTGTATGACATTACCTGAGATAAAACTAAAGTGTGCAAGCTTAATAAGTCTTTGTATGGTCTTAAGAAGGCACCAAGGTAGTGGAATGCTAAACTCACTGCTGCCTTGGTTGAACATGGATTTGTTCAAAGCAAATTTGACTATTCATTATATATTAAACAAAAGGGGTCTGTTTTTGTTGCTCTTCTTGTTTATGTGGATGATATTGTGATTGTTTGCAATAATGAATATGAGATTAGTAGCTTTAAAAGGTTTTTAAACTCAATGTTTTTACTTAAAGATCTTGGTGAGCTTAAATATTGTAAAACCCTAAAATCGTAAACGCGTAAAAAGACTATTTTGCCCTCTAATTTAAAACTTATAAAATACGCAAAGCTCTTTAAATATATTTAGACCTAACTCGTAAATGATCAAAATGTACAAAAAAAAATATATAAAAGCTACATTTATGTTAACTGCCATGCGTGAACCGAAAATTCTAAAATACAAAATACATTATATCTAATTATAAAAGCCCATCCAAATTGTGAACTTGGCCCATGTTTCTTTTCCTTTTACTCGGTATAACCGAACATGTATATCCCTTCCCATACTCTTTTATTTTTCTACGCTTCACAATCTCTATACAAACCTAAACCCTAGTCTTTCAAAGTTACGGCAAGTCACTAGTTCTTCTCCTCCATCCGATCCAAAAGCAAGCATAAAAGGTTCCAAGTAGTGCTGTCGTGAGTTTTGTTGCTGCTGTAGAAGGTTTGATTCATCTAAGTTCTTGTCTCCATGTTTTCTTCTTTTGCTTTCTTTATTATTCTGTCGTGAGGTCCCCATAAGATGGCATGTAAACATCAACTAAATTATCACATGAATTATAAAATAGTCACATGGAAGGATAACTTGGGTCACATAGATATCTATTTTGGCGTGCATGTATATGACCCACATATTTTCTCATCTTCTGAATATGTTTCGACCCCTCTCTTGCATGCCATGGTGATGTTTATTATTTTCGTATCGAGCCTAAAAGTCATATAAAATCATAGCAAGCCCTTATGTATGTCGAATGGTTGCATGCTAATTAACAAAACCCTCACATAAAATAGTCACCTTAGTCGCATGAAATCATAACAAGAAGCATGTAAATATTGAATATGTTATGCATGAATATCAACCTATGAATCTATTAAAGTGTCGACCCACTTGCATGCTAGTGTAAATCTGTTTTGGCCTCACATGTGCATCCATATGAAATCTGATGTAGACCTTTCGAATGCATGTACCACAAATAAAACTATCACTTAAAAACAGTAACTTGTGTCGCATGTAATCATAAAAAGAAACGTATGTATTTCTCGACTAAAATGTACACACTAGAGGGTCGCGATAGAATTTTGGTCACGGCTTACTAAAACGAAAAGGGCTTCGTGTGGTTTATTTTGTGTCGAATGGGTTGGGAAAACATATAAATATGGGTTAAATGATAACTTTATTTTTGAATTATTTACATTGTAAACCCTAAACTTTGAGATATTTACCATGCGAACCCTATACTTTAAAGTATGGTCTACTAAACCTTAAAATAGGATACTTGTTATATTAAACATTTAATTTTGCCATTTATCATTTGTAACCCTTAAGTTTGGCTAATTAATGATTATTACCCTAAAGTATTTTAATTCCGTCCATTACTAAAAATGAGAATACGCATATAACTCTAAAAATATTAATACGATTAATCCGTTATGACTTAAATGAGCTAATAAGTATTATACGAATCGTAATCTGTGTAGATTCGTTGAAGGAGATGTGACGTTGTGTCTTCGTGTTCATTCATTCATTTGCTTTTCCCTCATTTGCGTTAAGGTACAGATATTCTGACCTTTTTAGTAAAGGTTCCTTATGACGTTTTCTTTTCGTTAGTTTTTCTATTTCAATTATTAGGATTCCCTATGCCATTGCTATGATTCCCTTTTGTTTATGTGAATCTCGGTTTGACTGAACCTCTGTATGTTGAATCTTGCTGTATCTGATTTGAACTTAAGATTATGAACTTCAGATTATGAACATTTGATTATGAACTTCTGATTATGAATGTATGATATATGACTGTGATATGAACCTTTGACCTCTGAATATTTGATATGAACCCTTTCTGATTTGTTTGATCTGTTGCTTATCTGAAATCTCTGTTTATTGAACCATGAAACATCTGATTTGAACTTATGATATGAAAACTCTGATATATATATCTGTTGACCTTTATGATGAATTATGATCTGTGTCATTTATGACAATCTGTTTGACCTAAGTTAGTTTGACACCCGAGCCAAATATTAACTAGTCATGGGGGTTCCATGTCCGTGTCAGTGATGCACTTCTGACATGACTCTAGGGCAGTAGAGTGATGTTCTGCCACGTCCCTTATCTGTTATCTGTTATGAGCTCAAGTTATATTATATGATCAATATCTGTCTGTGGGGCGTATGGATGCATCCTAGATCTGATCTGTTATCCGATATGATTTGTCTGGTGAATGATGTCGTGTGTAATACGCGTCTTCACAAAATTCTGGGAGCTAGCTACTCCATATTATTTCTGAGATTATTTCTGTATAAGTATGATGTTTCTGATATGATATGTTCTGGGCTCGTGGTAGTTAACTAAACCTTTATCTGTTATTTCTGTGTTAAGTATTCCGATTATGATTCGGTATGTTCAAGTGTTTATAATTATGTGTTGGGCTTATCATAAGTTATTATATGTGTTTATGCTTTTGTATGTTTATGTGACTACCGTCTATTATGCTAGGATATGATTAACATGTTTAAATATGATTCGTATGTTGTCATCTGATGTTATGTTAGTTTATCGTTATGTGAATTCGTCTATCTGTGAGATGAATGTACTAATGTGAAAGTAAGTATCCTGAAAGTTGATAAGTACAATTGTTCCGTTAATCTGGTAAACTTTGCCTATACGTTAGGGTATCTATCTGTTTATGATTTGATCTGCTATGTTAAAACTCTGCTGATGTTAAGATTCGATCTGAGAACTGGTTTAGTTTATGATATCTGTTCTGATAATTGCTAATGGCTATGCTATGTTTTGTTTGGTCTATTTAGTTATAGTTTGTCTACTATGTTTTCTATTTGCTTGTGTGACTGCCATGATTTGACTGTTATATCCGCTGCTGCAAATTGGATTAAGAGCGTTGATTTTAGATTAATTGATTTGTATAAATGCCATGTTTATTTTTCTGGTAATTGTTTCCGTTAGCCCTTAGACTTTTCGTTGGCTTATATGTACTCTATTTTCTTGATGCGTTAAGTGTCTGGTTATTTTGATGGGTTTGCGTTGGTGTCATTAAGGTGCTATGTGTTGTCTCTTATCTGTTAGTTGTTCTTTCGGATTTATGTATATTTGTGCTTCCGCAGAATCCTCAATGATTCAGTATTCTCTTTCCGTTGTGATTTCGTTATTTGTATATTTGTTTCGTTTAGCTTCTGTTTCTGTTATATCTGTTCACTGGGATTTGTAAGCTCAGCCGCATTTTCTTTTCCTGCGGCAGGTATTAAGCATTCAAGATGAGCTTATGGGATAGCTGATCTGGGTTGAGAGTAAAGACAAGAGCAAGATTTTGAAAATAGGGATCTTAGATTTATTTTGATTATTAAGTTATTTATAACTTCTTTTGTAAGTTTTGTAAAGGCTTCCGCTATTGTATAGTACTTAAGGTTCTGATTTGAAACCGTATTTGGGATATCTTTACCCTTGTCGGGTTGGGGTGTTACAAATATTTTCTTGGTATTGAAGTCTTAAGAAATGAAAAAGGTGTTTGTATGTCTCAAAGGAAGTATTGTTTAGAGTTGTTACATGAGTATGGTCTGTTGGCTGCAAAGCCAGTGGACACTCCTCTTTCTGAGAATACTGTATTGAATCATATTGAGTCTAGTAAAGACAAGTGCCTAAATAATATTACTGCTTATCAGAAGTTGGTTGGAAAACTTATATATCTCACTAATACTAGGCCTGATATAAGCTATGTTGTTCATTGCTTAAGTCAACACATGCATTATCCTTTATAGTCTCATCTTAAGGCTGCTTTAAAAGTGTTGAAATACTTAAAAGGGTCACATGAGTCTGGGTTGTAATTTAATAAAGAGTCCAGTCTTAAGTTGAGTGCATACTCTGATGCAGACTGGGCTAAATGTCCAAAAACTAGGAAATCTGTTACTCGTTTTTGTGTTTTTCTGGGTGATTCATTGATTTCATGGAGAAGTAAAAAGAAAGCTACTTTGTCTAAAAGTTCAGCAGAGGCTGAATATAGAAGCCTTGCTTCTGTGGCTTGTGAAGTTATTTGGTTAGGTAACATGTTGCATAGTTTGGGTCTAAATGGGTTGTTTCCTGTGAATGTGTATTGTGATAGCAGTGCACCCATTCAAATTGATGCTAACCCTGTGTTTTATGAAAAAACAAAGCATTTTGAGTTAGATGTGCATTTTGTTAGAGAGAAAGTGGCTGCTGGTGTTATTGTGACTAAGAAAGTCCATACTGATGAGCAAACTGCAGACATTTTTACAAAATGTCTTGGTTAGTCTCAACATAAGGTACTTTGGAAAAGTCTTGGTTTGTTTGACATGTTTGCAGGTGTTAATATTTCTGGTTTAGATAATAAAGAAGTTGAAGATGGTTCTGGTAATCAGCTTGAGGAGGGGTGTTGAAGATATAAGTGCAAGCTTCTTATCATAAAGTTGAGGGGCTAGTTTTTTCATTTCCTAATCTTGGTTTAAGCTTAAAACAAGAGTTGTGCTGATAAGTCAAGTTACATATTCTGAAGGGTTAAAGTGGAAATGTTCTGAGTGTATAATGTCTCATCTGGATCTAGGGTTCATAATATTTCATTCAATCTATTTTATCTTTGGCATAATTTCTCTCTAAGTATTTACACATACTCGTGTATTCAAGTTATTGTTTCAAGATCAAACACCTTTGATCTTGTTAGTTTGTGTGATTGAGTGTATTTGTAGTGAGGTTCTTGTGGTGTCCTTCTGAAGGAGATCACACTTGTCTTTTTTATTTGTTTGGTAAGCACGCATTTGGGGACTTATCTACTATAACTCTTGATTAATAAAATACACCAAGGGGTGGTTGGCTAGGTGTAATATCTGATTGTTGTGTGTTCTTTACCATTTTTACAAACTTAATAAAAGACAAAGGTTCCAAACATCAAGTGAGAAAGAGCAGACCCACAAAAAACACCCAAGTGCATGTAACCAACAACATGCATGTTTTCCTGATAAGAAGCCAAGGGGTAAACCTTGGGGCCAGGAGTGTAAGAGTCAATGTTCGTGTTGAGTATCTCGAAAAACACTTGCTCAAAAATCTCTTGTTTGGTCAGTGAATCATAAGTTTTAAGGCAAGGTCCACCAAGCAATCGACTGATAACTAGAGAGCCGGCAGCCTGAAACAAGGAAGTGACATCCTTGCCTTGGTTGCAAACATGCTTCAAACAGTACTCAGAAGACTTTATTCTTTTTCCATCAAGTATCCAAGACCCGGAGACTCAAGCACTGCAATCACAGGAATATAAGCATCAGTATTATGTTATTGTCATTTTGATTTGGATTCTGGTTAACAAATCAGGTTTATGTATCATCATGACGATAACTTCAATGATTAATTAACTTTTTATTTTTTTAATGATATCTGCCCACCCTGGAAACGACTCAGTCGGAGGTAGGGTCCAGCGGCTGAAAGAGCACCGCACGTCGTGCTATGTCCGGTGCGCCCGAGGCGGCCTTTGAAAATCCGGAGGACCGAGTGCCTCCCACGCCCGGTCGTACTCATAACCGCATCAGGTCGAGAGCTAGATTACTCATGGTTAATAAGCTTTTTTATTTGTTGGATTTAAAGTATCAAAATTTTATATGCATATATTGATCGTAATAGAATTCAGAGTATCTGACTTCATGAATAGTTTAACGTTAGATCACTTCCTTGCTAACATTTGTGCTATTTTAAGTCGACACACCCTCTTGAGAGCAATTGTTTCAAACCTCTATTCTTGATCTACATAGGGTTACATAAAAGTTACAAAAGTTAAGAAATTTCACAAGAATAATTAGTTGTTGTAGGGCAAATATATCGCCCAACGGCCCAAGTATAAAACGTATACAACTGAAAAAAACCAGTTGAACCGTTAAACCGGACCCGGGTCTATTTAATAACCAAGTTTTAAAACATCTATTTATTATTCGAAACAGAAACTTTGTAATTAGATTATGCGTTTTGTTATTAAAAAAAGCATAACAACAACATTTACAACTTATACTAGTAGTTTATTGTATTATTACTTGGCAACGAAGATATACGCGTTTGCTATGTATGTGTTATTCCGACCAGACCATCATCACGTACCACTTCCCTCCCACTAATTCATGTTAAATAGGTTAGTTGTCCCAAACCGCTTGGATTCATTAGGTTTAGGGTTTGGTTGCTTATCATTAAAGCTATGTATTTAGTATAAATACATGTTATCTTATATGTAATGCATTTAATAAATAAAACAATATTATTATCATACAATTCACACCTCCCTCCCTCCTTTAAAATAAATCGATCCAATAGCAATCTATCAATCCCTAATTAATTAATTAATTAACATCTGCTCATCCTTCACGACCACAGTAATTCAGTTTCAGGTATTTTTATAAAATTAATCATGTGATCTGGATCTTTTTTTATTCTGAATTTGTGATTTAGTGCTATGGTTACTTATATTATAATTCAAGAATTTACTGTTTTACTTGCTCTACAACTTATACGTAAGTACATCACCCATTGCGGTAACTAGCTTTTACACGTCACCTAAGTTCGCCAATGGCGCGTAGCTCAGATGGTAATGGGTGGGGGCATCTTTGCATCCAACGAGGTCAAGGGTTCAATCCTTGACACCCCCTAGCCACAACCGCTGAGTGAGTCATGTATGTCCTCCACATTATGGAATGGCAGCCGTTTGTGGGCCGGTTCGGATTACCGGTTATTAACCTTTTGCACCCAACGTCACCTAAGTTCACTTTTAGAAGGTGTTTGGGATTGCTTTTTGGCAAGATATTATCGCGTCTGAGAATCAGGAAATGGCGTTTAGCAAATTATTTGAATAAACTCAACAAAACACGTTTCCAAACACATTACATAGAATCAGAGGCGGAGATATGAGGGGGCAGGGTAGGCATGTGCCCACCTAGTGAAATAGTACAAGTTATGACTTATGAGTGACAAGAACAGTAAGAACAATATCTTACAAGTTGGTATTGACAATGTAGCCTAACTCAATTTCTTGCTTCTCACTTGGCAATTGGCATATTAGTACATATATAGAATGCATGTTACATTATAGTTCAAAATCTTCTAGATATAAATAATCTTTTGAGTCTATGTGCAAAACAAACCAACCCCATCTCAATGCCATTTAAAAATGCATTCTTGCTAGCAAATATATGAAAGTTGTGTCTCATCATGTTTGTGTCAAATTAAAATTGGAAAAATTGTAACAACAGAACCTACTACATTCAAAGAGGTTGAAAGCTGGTTTGAATCAAACATAAAGCCATAAAAGGTTTTTTTTTTAGTTAGATATTATCCTCTGAAAGAATGATTATAGAGTTTTATAAAAGAAAAGATAGTTAGGCTTGAGTTTGAGTAGTTTTATAAAGAACCACCATCGGAGCTTTACTCCAATGGGTGGAGCTCTTATGCACGAGTCAATAGACCCGGGTTCAAGTCCGATCCTTATCTTAAAGTTTTTAATGGTACCATCCCTCATCGCAAATGCTCATATTGACTGGTCAATGAGAGGCCTATTGGAGAAAATGGTCAGGATTCAAAGCTTACCTCATGATAAGTACATTCACAGGACAGGTGCGCATTGCCTGAGGTCAAGTCCTTGGGGGAGGGACCGGTTAACATCCTTAAGATGCATGGGACCAGAGTGATCCTACCGTTCTTCACCTTTTAAAGTTTTAAATAAAAAATCATATGATATTATATGATACAATATCTTAAAAGATGATTGTTTTTTTATCCCACATAGATAATAGAAAGAAAAACTTGGTAGTCTATATACTAAAGTTAAGTTTGTTTGGTAAGTTGATGTTAATATTGTGTTATTGTCCATCAACATACAAATAAATAATTTTTGTGTGTGGTGTTGAACGATAACGTGCATGACTCATTTTCTTTTTGGTTTTACTTGAAAAAGTTTTTATTCATTGTTAACTTTTTGTATTATTCCGAAAACAATTTTATTTATGATATTTAAAGCAATAACTATTACACTTTTTATTTTAGATGATAAAACACTTTATTATAGTTATAAAAAAAAAAAAAAAAAAAAAAAAAAAAAAAAAAAAAAAAAACTTTAGCTTTTTGTGGTTAAAAAGCATTTAACTCTTACAATTAGCTAATTAAAGGCTTCTTGTATAACTTAGCTTGTTTGCTAATTACTTGTTACAAAACGATGTCTTGTCCATTTGGGTTATTCGTCATGTTAATTTTGTGCCAAAACAAAACTAGAAGTAATATTGAGAGGTTCAATACTATTTTCGTTCCGAAATCAAACCATAAGGAAAAAATGGTTTTTTTGACTTTTTCGTTACAAATAACCATCTAGAAAAATGATTTTTCATGTTTTCAATAAATCAGGAAGTTTACTTTAGTGGAGTAAATAAAAAACTAGCATTAAAAAATAACTCGTGTGTGCCGATATTCTTTCATTGTAAAAAAATTGCTATTATCCGAGATGGGCAATAGAAATAAAACATTGCTACCTTTTATAATAGGTTTATGAAAGTAGAAATACAAAATACAAAATACAACTAGACAAGACGATGGACAAAAAGGTCATGTCTTTTCGGCTTGGTTCTCGAATGTTAGTTTACCGATCATTGGTCAAGTCATATAACGATCAAACAAGCTACAAACGTTAGCTAGGTTTATGAAGAAGCTGTGTTAATGATCAATTATTTCAAGTGGTGGTGAGTTTTTAGTCGATGGTAATAAGTAATAGTAACTGGTTTAATCAACGTCAAAGAAGTGACACTGTACTACTCGTATTAGTAAAAAGGGATAATTCTCTAAAAAAGCATCATAAGGGTTTTTAAAAAAGTCAGTTCTGCGTAGCGAATTAAAAAAAACTCTTTTATACATTAATGTTGACATTTTTGTCTTCATATGAGTAATAAAGATAAAAAAAAAAAATTTTTTGATGATCATTTTACCCTTGAATTTTTTAAAATTGCATCCACTGTCCCTAGGGTGAATTACATAAATGGTCCTTCTACGTTTTAATCTAAAAAAAAAAAAAAAAAAAAAAAAAAAACGTTGTAGAAAGGCAGATAGTTACATGTATTTATGTGTTTTCTAGATTAAATATTGTTTTTGATCCCATATAGATAACAAAAGTTGATAGCTTATATACTAAAGATATGTTAGCTGATCAAGTTTGGATTAATATTATGTTATCTTATAGGCGAGAAATGTATAGGTGAATAAATTTGTACGTTCCTCTCCTTCACGATAACTTGTATATATAATTCATTTACTTTTTTAGTTTTTGGCAAAATGTTTTCTTCATGATATTCAAAGAATTCATTTTATGTTACTTTAATCATGAAATCACTTCATGATTGAAAAGCCTTTTATTTGTTGAATTTAAAACATCCAACTTTTATATGTATATCTGTTAACATGGTGAGATTTAAAGCATATATGAATAATTAACACGTGAATTCGAAGTCATCTCGCGGCTAAGATTTGTACGATTGTAAGTCAACATCACCTCTTCACATTAATTGTTTCAAACCTCTACTTTTCATCAACATATATAATTTAGAAATTTCACAAAGACAATTAGTAGTTTTAGAGAAAATATATCGTCCGTAGTATCAAACATATACAACTGATTGTAGCTAAGAATGTGAAGATTTCATTTGCCTTTAATTTATTTGCTTCCTTTGATTATGTTAATGCGTAACGTATTTATATTTGTAAAGATTTCTACCAATAAGGCATGGTATGTTTTCATATTGCGATTTATTTGTTCTTTGATTATGTTAATGCGTAAGGTATTTATATTTGTGCATGTGGAGCTGTACAATTGAGCATATACTGTAAGTGATTTTAACCCGTTATATGGAAGTGGGTCAATTTGGGTTTCATTTTATTGATAACATGTTCAATTCATAAATAGAAAAATTTAGCACGCCCCATGCGCACCCCTAAAATTGCTATGTTTTGCATTTATAGTTCAAAGTATGTTGGTGGTCACGAAAACACGTAAAATTTGAGTGTATTTACAATTTCTTACGACTAGCTATTGCGTAATCTCTTCACCAAACTATGTATGCAGGACCGTGAGAATGTGTATGACAACACATTGAGAGTTTCAGCAGCTTTAATTGATCTTTATTCTAGAGGTGCATTTCGTGCACTTGCTTACACCGTGTATGCTTCTTTGCAACTTTATTACATCTATGAATCAACAGGTGCCATAATGCGCGGGTTGGTTCTTGTGTCTAAATGAGCTTGGGTTAAAACGGGTAATTTATTTTACATGTCAACATGTTTGGTCGGGTTTAGCTGATCAACACACTTCCTTTCGCATTTTGTGGATAATTAACTTGTTTGGCATATGCTTTTCATTGATTGGATTAATAGAAGTTTACTAAACTTCTGGAATAAAATTTGTTGGTAATATAATCCATAGTCCATATAAATTGGACATGGATGGTGACACTTGTTTTTCAACATTCAAAAGAATCCTTGAAAGTACTTACATTGCATGATATTATATGACGGAAGAAAAGAGGTTAGTAAGCATAGAAGAATAGTGATTACGGTGAATGACGAACTAAAAATCATTTGGAGTTATTTGGTTTATTTTATAAGTTAGATTGAAACTAACCATAACTCCTCAACAACTACAACCCAATTAGCTAAAATTTATTGTCTTCAATTACTTTTGTATATTTTCTAAAGTGCAGGTAGAAGTAGCAACACTGAGCTCACTAACGGGGGCAAAAGAAGACGGTTAACCAGGAGAAGTCAAACCTCCTAACTTATAATTCGGATTTTTTGGTGTCGTTAACTTGATATCCTGCACTAGATTCTCTGTTGCATCATCAGTCCTTGACGTCTTGAAGCCATTTCGTCCGGATTTCAATTTTCTATAGCTCGTGAAGTGTAATGGTATTTTAGTATGTAGGTATTTCTAACGCTCTAAGTTATCTTGTCACTAAATACCATGTTGAGCAACCTTGTTCTATTTTTTAAAAATGAAAAGGTAGCTAAGCTTGAGTATGAGTGGAGGTAAATAGACAACCCTTAATATAAGAAAAAGCAGGCACCTTACATGTGTATATATTTTCTTGATAAACAATTATTTTTAATCGCACATAGGTAATAGAAAGAATAGGATGGTAGCTTATATACTAAAGTTACGTTGGTTGACTGAGTAAAGATTAGTATTATGTTATTGTCGCGATGGTATATCTTGTGATTAGAAATCACATCAATGGTATATCTTGTGATTAGAAATCACATCGTGTATCATCATGACAATAATTGTATGATTAATTAACTTTTTTTTTCAAGATATTCAGAGCTAGATCACTCATGTTTTTTTTTCTTCTTTATGATACTCGGAGCTAGATCACTTATGGTTAAAAATTAGTTGTTGTAGAGCAAATATATTGCCCAAAGTATGAAAAACTGATTATAGCCAACGATGTGAAGATTTCATTTGTCTTTGCTTTCTTATGCAACTGATTATGCTATGGTTATGACCGGATTTGGAGATTATAGCACATGTGTCAATTTAAACTCTTACAAAATATCACTAGCTAGTCTTTCAATATTACTTGGAAAGTTGAACCAATGCAAAATCATGAAAACAAACAAACGTACGCCTTGATCAAAATCAACGTGTAATTTTAATTTCTACCGGAACATGTTAAATATAGTTTTATTGAATGCATGTTGCTACAACGTGTAATAAAAATAATTTTATTCAACACACCTCTCAAAAAGCTTTTTATTTCAACTTGCAAATCGATCTACACTTTGAACGTGGTGAGATTAAAGCATCTGAGTTTTGCATGAATATTTTGAATGAAAGATCACTTTAAGTTAAGACAATTTTTCGCATAACTCGTTTTTAACCTCTATTCATCGTCTACGTACATTTAATTTGTCGTAGAAGAAATACATCTTCCAAGGATAAAATGTATACAAGTGATTATAGCTAAGGATGTACTTGATGATTCGATCTTTATTTAATCTTTTGTATTGGTTAACAAATGACGAGTACTTATTAGTTACGAGTTTATGACAAGAGGAATACATGAATTTAAACGCCTAAGCAGCACATTTGTGGTCCTAGTGAAGGATTCTCACGATACAATATATTATAAACTTGTATGTTATTGATATGTCTGATCCACTTTAGTTATTCATCATGTTAATTTGTACCAAAACAAATCTAGAAATATTAAGAGGTTCAATACTATCTTCGTTTGAAATCAAATCGTAAGGCATAAGTTGTTTTTTCATTACAAATTATCTTATAGAAAAAAGATTTTCATGATTCACATAAAACAAGGTAGTTAAGTTTCCATAGAGTTAACCAAAAACTAGCATTAAATGATCACTCGTATGTGTGCCGATACTTTTTGTTACAATTTTTTTTTTTTTATCCCAGATGATAAAATAGAAAGTAAAAGTTCCCCTATTTTACTCAAGTTGAAATATAATAATAATAAATAAACAACCTTGTTAAAAAAAAAAAAAAAAAAAAAAAAAAAAAAAACTCACATATGTCAAATGCATTTTCTTAATAAAAGAATTGTTTTTATCCCACATAGGTAATAGGAAGAAAAGGATGATAGCTTATATATTAAAGTTATGTTGAATGGGTACGTTGAGTTTTGTATTATGCTATTGCCTAAGATGTTACGCGTGCATCTTATTAAATATGTCCTCTGTACATGTAATATCGTGGACGATAATTTGTATCATTATTTAACTTTTTGTGTTTTGCATGATATTCGAAGCTAGATCAAGCATTGTTAAAAAGCTTTTTCTTTGTTGTACTTAAATCATCAAACTTTTATATGCATATAACGGACGTGATGAGATCTAAATTATCCAACTTTGCCTGAATATTTTGAGCGTTAGACACCTCCCGGCTAAAATATGTGCTATTTAAGTTAACTAAACCTCTTCACATCATTTGTTTGAAACCTCCGTTCCTTCATCTACATATATAGTTACATAAAAGTTACAAAAAGAAAGAAAGTTCACAATAATTAGTTATTGTAGAGCAAATATATCGCCCAAGTATTAAACGTATACAACTGATTACAGCTAAGGATGTGAAGATTTCATTTACCTTTGATTTCTTATACAACTGATTATACTATGGTTATGACCATATTTGGAGATTATAGCACCAGGGACGGAGCCTGGACCAAATATGACAGGGTGCACAAATTTTTTTGAACCGTAATACTGGAAACACATTTTGAAGGACCGGGTGCATTTAAGATGCATTTAGGAAAACTCGGTGTTTTTTCAAAAATTAACACTATATCAAAAAAATCCATGGGGTTCCCAGGCACCCGCGGGAACCCCCTAACTCCGTTCATGTATAGCACACATGTGCCAATTTAATTTCTCACAAAATAGTTACTATAAATATCCAAGTTTCTCATAACTAGTTGAGTCAATAAAACAATACTATCCAAGTTTCTCATAACTAGTTGAATCAATAAAACAATCAAACATTAAGCCTTAAAGGCTTATTTTAGTTCGGACCTACCACCTAGAATAATGATTATGTAGTTTTATAATAAAAAAGTAGAGTTAAGCTTCAGTTTAGTAGAGACAAATAAAGAATCTTCGTTAGAAATGAAAAAGAGGTAGATAGATTACATGTGTTGAAACATCTTATAAAAAAAATGTTTGATCCCACATAGGTAGTGAAAAGAAGAAGTTGGTAGGATATATACTAAAGTCATGTTGGATAGGTAAGTTGATATTAGTATGATGTTATTGATGGGATAATGATTCATCATATTAAAAATCTTTTGAATCATAGTTTCGGCCTTAACTTGTGTGACTTATTAACTTTTTGTCGATTTAGCGAAAGGTTTTGTTCATGATTTTTCAAGCACTTATTATATGTTATCTGTAGAAAAACATGATATGCAGAAACAAAACACTTTTATACAACTTAAACAAATCAAAGTTCAACAGCGGAATAATAAAAAACATAAAAGATCACTACAGCTAAACTGGTATGATCCTATTATCTAACTTGATAATAGTTTTACAAGATATAAGAACAATAATAAAGGATAGATATGATCTTGAGACAAAGTCTCAAGATCTGTACAAAATGAGAGAGATATTTGGGAGCGGCTCACAAACTTCCAACACACTCCTCTAACCCTAGAAGATGAGATAAGAGCAGCTTATATACTTGGGTCTTTCAACGGTCAAAAGCAGGGCTTGAGAGATAGACTTTAGCACATGGGCTTGAAGCTAGAATAGATGGGCTTGAGAGAGATCTTGGGCTTGGACAAACCTAAAACATAAAACAACAAACAAACCAAGAGGGATATCGGGTTATATATTGTAACATCCCCCCTTAATCTGATATTCCAAAGAGGTCAATCATTCCAAGTTTTTCTACAAGAGAATGATGCTGAGAAATGTCTAACCCTTTGGTAAAGATAGATTTGATTTGCTGAATCTACTTTGACAGTTCTAACAACACCATTTAGGATTTTTTTCTCTCACAAAATGGAGATCAATCTCAAGGTTTTTAGTCCTCTCATGAAATACAGGGTTAACAGCTATTTTTATAGCTGAATTACTATCACAGTGTAGGCAAGAGATTTATACATTGCAAATCTTTAAGTATTTTCAAAATCCAAATGATCTCACTGGTTAAAGATGCAAGGGCTCTATACTCAGCCTCAGCAGAAGATTTGGAGAGAGTATTTTGTTTCTAACTTTTCCAAGAAATGAGGTTCTCATTTATAAAAACACAATAACCAATAACTGACTTCCTAGTGACAATGCATTTGGCCCAATCAGCATCTGAGTACCCTTTAAGAGACACACCAGTATCCTTAGCTATATGAATGCCAAGACCAGGTGATCCTTTAAGGTATCTCAGAATTTTAAAAGCAATTTTAAGGTGAGATGTTAAAGGAGAATGCATGAATTGACTAAGACAGTGCACAACATAGGATATATCAGGCCTGGTATTGGTTAAATATATAAGCTTTCCCATAAGCTTTTGATGATCAACAATATTCACAAGAGCAGGATCAGTAGCAGTGGGAAGATTAGATATAGAAAGTTTAGCCATTAAGGGTGTCTTAGAGGGTTTGCAGGCAAGCATACCATATTCAGACAACAAATCAAGCACATATTTCCTTTGATTCAGGCAAATACCATTGTCAGAATCAACCACTTCTATACCAAGAAAGTATTTAAGCTTTCCTAAATCCTTTATCTTGAATTTACTTTTCAAAAACATTTTAAACTTCTCAATTTCACCAAGATTATTACCAGTCACAATTATATCATCAACATAAACAAGGAGAGCAAGAAACACACCATTATCAGATTTAGTATACAAGGAGTAATCAGATTTACTTTGACTAAATCCATTTTCAATAAGCACAGAGGTGAGTTTAGCATTCCATTGTCTAGGGGCCTATTTAAGGCCATAGATAGATTTTTTAAGTTTGCAAACAAGATTCTTATCACCAACATAAAAACCTTGAGGTGGTCTCATGTAAACAGATTCATCTAGCTCACCATATAAAAAAGCATTATTAACATCAAGTTGAAAAATTGGACAGGAATTCACAACAGCAATATTAAGCACACATCTCACAGTAACCATTTTAACAACAGGTGAGAATGTTTCCTCATAATCAACCCCTTCCCTTTGAGCACAACCCATGGCAACAAGTCTAGCCTTGTATCTCTCAATTTCCCTATTAGATTTTATTTAAGTTTCCACAGCCATTTGGAGTTCAAGGCTTTTCTGCCTATGAGTAATTCAACAACATTCCAAGTGTCATTTTCAAGTAAGGCAGCAATCTCTAAGTTCATAGCATCAACCTATAAGGGGTTTTGAGATGCTTCAAAGAAGGACTTGGGTTCACAGTTCTTATTCAGTTGAGTCACAAAACACAAGTTTTCACCATTTAATCTAGAGTACCCAACATATTTTTTAATCCCATATTTGACATTAGTTTTAACAACAAAGTCATTATAATTTTTGGGAAAAACAGAAGTTCTAGATGATCTTCTTAAGGTTTGAGTACCGTGAGCATTTATGTTGGGATCAACATTTCCTTCAGAAATAGATTTTTCAGCAAATGTTGCAGCCTCAACTTCATGTAAACTGGCATCAATGTTATCATTGGGTGATCCAGTTGGAGAATCACCAGTGTGCACATTGTCACCTAGATTTGCAGAGTGGCTACCTTCACTTTGTGACTCATGGTCACTATTATGTCTAGGAACAACTCTCTCATCATCATTAGGAAGCTCAGGGTTATTTAGATCAAAAAAGTTCAACAGGTTATTTTCATGAAAGACATCAGATTCAATATGCTTATTCTTAATACCATTTGATATAGATTCTTTAAAAGGAAATATGGACTCAAAGAATTTAACATCTCTAGACACAAAAAACTGACATCTATCAAGACTATAGAGCCTGTATCCTTTTTTAGAACTAGAATAACCCATCATAACACATTTTTCAGATTTGCTGGTAAGCTTATCATGACTATTAAGAATAGTAGCAAAACAAAGACAACCAAACATTCTGATATGAGAGAGACTAGGATAGGAATTATAAATCATATGGTAAGGAGATTTTCTATTTAGCACAGAATATGGTAATCTGTTAATAAGATAGATAGCAGTTAGCACACATTCAGTCCAAAATCTTAAGGGTATTCCCCCCTGAAACATAAGACATCTGGCCACATTTAAGAGATGTCTATGTTTCCTTTCAACCACACCATTTTGCTGTGGGGTGTAAGCAACAGAAGTTTGATGTGTAATCCCCATGTTATCACAAAACTTGTTAAAGGTTTGATTTTGAAATTCTGTTCCATTGTCACTTCTAAACACTTTAACAGTCTTTTGGAATTGATTTTTAATCAAATTGTAAAAGATATTAATAGAATCAAAAACTTCATCCTTGGATTTAATAAGATACACCCACACAGCTCTAGTATAATCATCAACAATGGTAAGAAAATATCTATGGCCAGAGTGACTGACCACCTTATAGGGTCCCAACAGATCAAGATGAACAACATCACCAAACATTTTAGATTTATGATCACTTAAAGAGAAGGGTTCCCTAGTCTGTTTAGCTCTTTGACAGATTTCACAAACCTCATATTTATCATTGAACAATTTGCTAGAATTAAAGTAAGTACCTGCCATGTTGGCTTGGACATTTTTCTCAGACATTTTGTTCTCCTTAATAAGGGAGAGTAAAGTGGCAAGTTGCTCATCAGTGAACCCTGAGGATCCAGAGGGACTATCAGACCCAGAGGACCCAACAGAATTGTATGCAACATTTTTACCCTTACCACCTTGTCCCCCTTTCTTTTTTCCAAAATCAGCAGGATACCCTATGATTTTAAAACATCTGTCTATAGTATGACCAATATAACCACAATTCTCATACACAACATCAGAGTTAGCAGGCACATTAGGTCTTATCACATTAGAACCACTAGGTCTGAAGCCAGTGTTGGTATTGGGTCTGAAAGCAGTGGTGTTATGTCTAGCATTAGTATAAGGGTTATGATTTCTTTGAAAGTTGTTTCTAGCAGGACCACTGGATAAGAATGCAGAGGTCTGACCCCTTTGAGAGGACCCAGAGTTACTTCCAGATGCCACTCTGTGAGATTCCTCGCTAGAGATAATGGCATAAGCCCCTATCACATCAGGTAAGGTCTCTCTAGATAAAATAGAACTCCTAATACTCATGTAAGACTCATTAAGTCCCATCAGAAATTGCATAAGTTTCAACAGTTGATTATGTTATCTAAATTCATTAGAGGCCATGCACATACAATTAGGCAACTCAACCATAGCATCATATTGTTTCCACAAAGCATTCAACTTATGATAATAGTCAGACATATTAGAGCCATTTTGTTTCAAAGTACTAATTTTATGATGCAAGTTGAATATCATAGAACCATCAACTTTATGAAAGGTTTCCTTTAACTCATTCCAAACATGTTTAGCCTTTTTAGAGAAAATTTGACCAAGGAATAACTCCTCAGAGACAGAATTCAAAATCCAGCCTAAAACAACAGCATTAACTCTATCCCATTGCTTAGCCAAAACCTCATCAGTAATGGACCTTTTACAAGTGCTATCAATAAAACCAATTTTATTTTCACTACTACAAAAAAGGTCTTTTAGACCCTCTTATAAAGACCTTCTATGTAAAGCATAGGTCTAAAAAATGATTTAAGATGCTTTAGACCGGTCACAATGAAAACCACACGTCTAAATGTAAAAGCTACATTTGGGCCGGTTACAATCAAAACACCCGGTTTAAAAGAAATTTTTTTGGACCGGTAATATTAATTTCCACCCGTCTAACGCTCAGTTCTCGAGTTAAAAAGGAAGAGGTCATTAAAGGAAACGGAAAGTTTTTTGTGTTCTTGAGTCTTTTTTAAAGGAGGAAAAGGAAACGGAAAGGAAATAGAAAGGAAGATTTGATAAGTAAATCTTCCTCCCACTTTTGGGAGGAAAGGGAAAGGAAACGGAACCATATGTTGTGTAAAGACTAATATACCATTTTTAAAACATTTGACATTAATAATTAAAGGGCATATATATAATTTGACCAAGTTATTTTCCTTTTCCTCTCACTAAAGAACATGATTATGATTACTTTCCTTTTCCTTTCCTCTATCTCAAGAACATAACAACTAACACTTACTTTCCTCTTCCATTTCTTTTCCCTTTCCTATTCTTTTCCATTTCCCTTCACTAAAAACTCGAGAACTGAGCTTAAATGTCAAAACCCTTTTGAACCTGTTACAATCAAAGACACACGTCTAAAAGGTTTTTGCTGAGATCTAAAAATTCATTTATCTTCAAACATTTCAACTAACCACACAATCCTTTCTCTTCATCCACCAAACCCTAAAGCTACCAGCCGCCGTCACCTACACCACCAGCAGCACCGCTTCACTTCACCGCCACCATCAGATCCGTCACCAAACTCTAACCACCACAGTCACCTGCCACCACTGTTGTAGCAAACCCCTCACCAGTGAGTCATCTTGATTTCATAATTAAGTCTATATATGTTGCTATTTTTATTTTGTGAGATTTTTTATATTGTGGTTCGATTAGGGCAGTGATATTTATCATGTTTAGCTGTTGATTTTTGTTGAATGTTTTTGTTTGATTTTAGAGGAGCTTTTTCATGCTTATGAATGTGTACAGTCATATTTGAGATATCTTAGAATATAATTAAGATAGTTTGAAGACGAATGAGGTGTTTTGGTATGTTTATGCTTACTAATAAGCGGCAGCTAATTTGCTGTATGCTTGTAGCATTTAAAACCATTCCGAGACATTGATTTTTTTTTATAGAAAGAGGATATGGAATGCTCAGTAGATAAATCCATCCCAAATCCCTAGACCAAACAGCCTATATAATCATATATTGTATTTTTGTTTTGTGTGTTTCGCAGTTGTCATGCTTATGATGTTCTATAAGCTGAAAGTTGTACATTCCCTTTAGTTAATTAGTAATTTACATGGTCTACGCAAGCGAATTGTGTCGGATGGCACTAGTCACTTTATTCGTTAGCCTAAACATTTATAGTTGCCTTCTCAACCTGTAATATACCTCGGTTGGTTCTTTTTATCCTCATTCTTCAGTAGGCACAGGGCACAAATTATCTTCATCATTGCACCCCACCTATTGTTCACAGTGATTTGAAGTCTTCAAATCTTCTTGTCGATATAATTAGATGGTTAAGGTATGCTTATCCTAAAATCAGAAGACTATAGTAAGTGGTATTTCTTATTAGCTTCTTGTTACAAAGCTCAATTATCAATGTTTGATCAAACAAGTTTTTAATATCAGGTTTGATAGAAAAATTGCTTGTATAACTTTAAAAGTTTGAACTAAAATTTTATGAATTATACTTGTAGGTTATTGTTGCAGTAGGTTTCATGAGTTGAAGACTTGAGATCCCCAAAGACATGGACTCACTGTGGGCTTTGCTTATCAAAAACTGTTGGTGCAGGTTGGTTTCTTTTGATCTAAATATTTTATTATTATGCACTACTACAAATAGATCGTTTGACAAAGTTATTTGAAAGGTAGTCGTAATGTTGATAGTTAAATCTTTAGAAAAAAAAATTCCAATTCAATTTTGGAGACAAAGTTACTTATTTGACTTGAAAGTCGAAATGCTTAGGTAATTAGGAACCTTTTTGTTATTTCATATGTTTGTGTGAAAATCGTGTTTTTCCTCTATTACAGATTCATTATACTGCAAGGTTTGGTGATGGCATAGTTTTTGATAGCAGTTACAAACGTGGTAGACCTCTAACTATGTGTTTGCAGGACGCATTTGTTCTTTGTAGGATCTTCCGCAAGAGTGGTTCTGGGCCGAAAAACGGTGAACAATATGGTGCCCCTTTGACGTCTTTTTTTACGTTTTTTACAAGTTTCAAGTACAATCTTTTTTGATAGCACGTAGAGGGAATCGATTTTGAGATTTTATGCCACATCAGAGTATCAAACACCCGTGTCTTTCTGTAAGGGCACCCTGTCAAATAGGGCCTGTCACTATCTTATTATCATTTTTGTCATTTTGGATGTAAAGGTGATGATAACTGCAAGGCGGTAGCCACGTTGATTTGAGTGAAGAAACGCTATAAGAAAGCTATGAAAGGTTAGTATTTAGCATGTTAATACCACTACCATATGAAAATATTACAACATCTGACTCTTCAAGAAAATTTTACGAGTGAAGGAACCTGTCAATATCCATTGTTTTATCACCTTTTTAGACAAGGCTTGAACTGTGTTGTTTGCATAATAGGTCTTGGCAAAGTGCTTTCTCGAGATACTCGGTCACCAGCATGCACATAATCAAGTTAAAGAGAGATTTGAAGCTCATCATAAAGGATGTTTTGTAATTTGTATTTGCAACTGGTTATAATGGATTGCCTATTTAGACTACTTCAAATAATCAATTGCCTATTTAGCTCATACGGGCTGTTTGGGAATGCTTAATTAAACAATTGGTATATTTTGGGAACGAGATTTTGTGATTACCTGTTGAGACTAGACTACAGCATGTGGTGGGTTTGTTTGGGATTGCTTATTAAAATTGCTCAGAAAGTTTATAAGCAGTTTCAATGAGTAATCCCAAACAGCCCATTTTTTTTTTATAAAAAGAAAGCTACATATAGACCGGTTTATATAATAATAACCGGTCTTAAAGACCTCTTTTAGACCGGTGCGTGAACCGGTCTTTATATGCAACCTGGTCTAAAAACCCATTTTTTAGACCGGTGCATGAACCGGTCTTTATGTTAAAAACCTTTTAGACCTCCCCCCATTTAGACCCCCCGTGTAACCGGTCTAAAAGCCGTTTTCAACCGGTCTAAAAGGTCTTTTTTGTAGTAGTGTTTTACCCTCTAAGGCAAGAAGCATAGCATTAGCCCAAACTTGATAATTTTCAGTCCCTCTAAGTTTGACAGAGATAACAGTGAGCACAGCAGAATCATTAGGGTGCAAATGTAAGGGATTACTAACATCAAGCTTACCAATAAGAGCGACAGGATCACTGACACTCTCATTGTCAGAATCACCATGTTCAAACATTATAACAAATAATCAAACACAACCAGACATACAAACAAAAGCAAAAATAAAGAAGAGCAACAACACCTTATACCTCCTCAAATAACAATCAATCTCCAACAACCAACCAAACTTCTCAAATGTCCCTCAACCTATCCTCCAGCATTCTAAACAGGAAAAATAAAAGACATAAATAAAAGAGAGAGACAAGAGGTGTTACAACGCTTTTTCCGCAGCACAATCGAACTGTTTCTCCTAGATTCACTTAGGGGCCGTTTGGTTGGGGGAATTTTAAATTCCGGAATTTTAAATTCTAGCAAATTTAAATTCTTGAGAATTTAAAATTCCGGAATTTAAAATACCTTCGCACGTTTGGTTGACAGAAATTTATAAATATTTTTTATTTTTTAAATGTAAATTTCATAAATATTCTATTTAAAAGTTTATAAAAAAATTATAAAAAAAGTTTATAAAAAATTTATAAAAATTTATAAAAAATATTATAAAAAAAGTTTATAAAAAAATTATTAAATATTTATAAAAAAAATTTATAAATTTTTTTAAAAAAAAAAAGTTTATAAAAAGTTTATAAAAAATTTTTATAAAAAAATTATAAAAAAAGTTTATAAAAAATTTATAAAAATTTATAAAAAAAATTTGTAAAAATTTATAAAAAAAGTTTATAAAAATTTATAAAAAAAATTTTTTTAAATATTTATTAGAAAAAGGTTTATAAATTAAAAAAAAAAGTTTATAAATAAAATTTATAAAAAATTTTTATAAAAAGTTTATAAAAAAATATAAAAAATTTATAAAAAAAAGTTTATAAAAAAATTATAAAAAAAGTTTATTAAAAATTTATAAAAAAAGTTTATAAAAAAAAACATAAATATTCTATTTAAAAGTTTATAAAAAAACAATAAGAAAAAAAGTTTATAAAAAAAATTTCCAAGTAAATTAAAATTCTTCACTTTTTGGGGGAAATCTAATTCTCTCTATTTTGGCAATTCAAGTAATTGTAAATTACTTCATTTGTGTTACCAAACACAATATTTGAAGGAAATTCAAATTCAATATCCCCCAATATCCCCCAATATGCCCCAACCAAACACCCCCTTAGTCTAGGAGGCAACAGAACCTCCAAACCACGAACCACTTTGCTTCTCCTAGATTCACTTAGTCTATGAGGCAACAAAGCCTTCAACACCAACAACCAAACCCTAATTTTTCCACAAAATTAGGATACCAACACCAATCAACGATTAACCACCAGATCCAAGATCCCCAGAAATATTGAAACCCTAGTTTTATAAAAAACCAGTTTTATAGAAAAAGATTTTAAAATAGGATCTAACTATCTCAAAGGTAGATTCAAACTTTAATTAAAAACAGTAAATAGATATATATTTGATTAATTTTTTTTAAACAACCTTCTCTCTGATACCATGTAGTAAAACATGATATGCAGAAACAAAACAATTTTATACAACTTAAACACATCAAAGTTCAACAGCGGAATAATAAAAAACATAAAAGATCACCACAGCTAAATTGGTATGATCCTATTATCTAACTTGATAATAGTTTTACAAGATATAAGAACAATAATAAAGGATATATATGATCATCTCAAGATCTGTACAAAATGAGAGAGAGATATTTGGGAGCGGCTCACAAACTTCCAACACACTCCTCTAACCCTAGAAGATGAGATAAGAGCAGCTTATATACTTGGGTCTTTCAACGGTCAAAAGCAGGGCTTGAGAGATAGACTTTACCACATGGGCTTGAAGCTAGAATAGATGGGCTTGAGAGAGATCTTGGGCTTGGACAAACCTGAAACATAAAACAACAAACAAACCAAGAGGGATATCGAGTTATATATTGTAACATTATCATAAATGTTAGATTATTTTTAAGGTTACAAAGCTTCTTATTTGTTGAAACCTCTATTCTTCGTCTACATTTGATTTGTCGTAGAACAAATATATCTTCCAAGGATAAATTGTATACAAGTGATTAGTACATCTCTATTTGATATTTTGTATTGGTCAACAAATGATGAGTACCGCATATTTTATGATCCAAGTACATTTTAAACTTAAACGGGTTACACACTTGCACAGTACAACTTATTTCTTTTGAACAGCTATTATATTAAAAAAAACTACTAGCAAAAAGCTAATTATAACCATTGAAGCATTAGTCTAATGATTGAAGCACTCGTGCTTAAGTCAATAGACTCGTGTTCGAGTCCCGTCCTTGACATTTGCTTCAGATAGGTATTCACCTCCGCAAAACTATGGACACACTAGAGAGACTTTCTGAAATAAGTGCTCAGTGGTCCGAGTCTTGGCTCATGCTTACTCCAGTTGGTGCCCCACTAGGCCAGGAGAGTTGCCGGAGCTATTCTTTATGGGGTGGACAATGGCGAGTGCCAAAAGGCACCCAAAGTCAAAGTATTCCCGCCAATCTACACATTTTGTGGAATAATAACTAATTACGAGTATAAATGTGTTAGCGCACATTTGCGTTCCCCAGCGAAGGATTCTTACTATACAATAATAGAATATATTTTTAAGTGTTTTTTTTAGTGTACCTCATTTAATTATTGATAAAAATAAAATTTGGAAAGGCAAGCTCTAAGGTTATCTCATTACTACATACCAAGTTGAGCAACCTTGTTTCCTTCAAAGATTTTCATGTTTTAGGTAGCTATACTGAGTATGAGTGGAGGTAAATAAAGAACCCTCATTGTAAAAAGGCAGATAGCTTGCATGTATATATTTTCTAAATAAAAGTTTTGTTTTTGATCCCACATAGGTAATAGAAAGAAAATGATGGTAGCTTATATACTAAAGTTATGTTGCTTGGCTAAACTTGATTAGTATTATGTTATCATCCTCGTAAAGCATGCATTGCTTAATAAATGTTTGATTTAAAGTATCAAACTTTCATATGCATCTATTGATTGTAATGAGATTAAATATTCGATTTTGCAAGAATATTTTGTGCGTTAGATCACCTCCTCGCTAAAATTTGTCCTACTTTAAGTCAACTTCGCATCAATTGTTCCAAACCTCTATTCTTGATCTACATATAGTTACATATATAGAAGTTACAAAAGTTAAAAAAAAATTTACAAGGATATAATAATATATTGTAGAGTAAATAATATCTTCCAATGTAAAATCGTATACAACAGCTGATTTTAGCTAAGGATGTAATGATATCATCTAAATTTGATTTCTTGTGTTGGTTAACAAATGATGAGACTATCAAACAAAAAAGGTCGGTGTCTTTTTTGCTTGGTTCTTGAATGTTGGTTTTCCATCATTGGTCAAATCATATCAATGAAGCACTCTAGCAATATTAGATTATTGTGAACAAGCCGTGTTAATGTCCAATTATTTCAAGTGGTGCAAGTTTTTTCGCCAGGTCTTTGTTTCGTAGAAAATATGTTGGTGGTCACAAAAACACGTAAAATTTAAGGGTATTTACAATTTCTTACGACTAGCTTTCGCGTAATCTCTTCACCAAACTATTTATGCAGGACCGTGAGAATATTTATGACAACTAATTGAGAGTACTTTTAACAGCTTTAACTGACCCTTCTTCTAGAAGTGCCTTCCGTGCACATGCTTACACCGTATGTGTAAGCTTCTTTGCAACTTTATTACACTATGAATCAACTGGTTCCATAATGCGCGGGCTTCTCTGCAACTTTATTACATCTATGAATCAACTGGTTCCATAATGCGCGGGCTGGGTCTTGTGTTTAAACGAGCTTGGGTTAAAACGGGTAACTCTTATTACATGTCAAGAAGGTGGGTCAGTTTTGGCTGACCGACACACTTGTTTTCCCATTTTATGGATAATTAACTCATATGAATATACTTTTCATTGATTGGTTTAATAGAAGGTTACTAAACTTTTGGAATAAATTTTGCTGGTTTTATTATCCATAGTCCATATAAATTGATATTGAAGGTAACATTTGTTTTTCAATAGTCAAAAGAGTCCTTGAAAGTACTTACATGATATTATATGGTTTTAGTGCAGCACACCAGATATGATGGAAGAAAAGAGATTGGTAGGCAAAGATGTGATTACGGTGAGTGATGAACTAAAAATATTTTTTTTTGGAATTATATGGTTTATTTTATAAATTAGATTGAAACTAACCATAACTCATCAAATAACAACACAATTAGCTAGGTTATTGTGAAGAAGCCATGTTAATGACCAATTATTTCAAGTGGTGTCGAGTTTTTAGTCGATGATAATAAGTAATAATCGGTTTAATCAATGTCAAAGAAGTGACAGTGTAATATTAGTAACAAATGAACTCTTAAATTTGGGGTTATATTCTCCTAAAGCATATTCTAATGTTAAACAGGAATTTATGGTTTTTGATTTTAGCATAGACACGACCCACCCTGCCCCATCCTCTTGCTATGTTTTTCATTTATAGTAGAAAGTATGTTGGTGGTCACGAAAAATACGTAAAATTTGAATGTATTTACAATTTCTAACGACTAGCTATTTGGCAATCATTTCACCAAACTATGTATGCAGGACCGTGAGAAGGTTATGAAAACACATTAAGAATACTTTTAGCATCTTTAACTGATCTTTCTTCTAGAGGTACATTTCGTGCACATGCTTACACCCTGTGAGCTTCTTTGCAACTTTATTACATCTATGAATCAACAGGTGCCGGATTTCGAGTCTAAACGAGTTTGGGTTGAAACGGGTAACTTATATTACATGTCAACAGGTTGGGTGAGTTTAGCTCATCAACACACTTATTTCGCATTTTATGGGTAATTAACTCATTTGGCATATGCTTTTCATTGATTGGGTTAATAGAAGTTTACTAAAATTTTGGAATAAAATTTGTTGGTTTTATATTCCATAGTCCATACAAATTGACATTGATGGTAACATTACACGATATTATATCGCTTTGGTGCAGCACACCACAGATATGATGGAAAAAAAAGAGGTTGGTAGGTAAAGAAGAATTGTGATTACGGTGAGTAATGAACAAAAATTCTTACGAAATTATTTGGTTTATTTCATTAGTCATAACTCATCAAACAACAACACAATTAGCTAAATTTCTTCGTGTTTTAAATAATGTTTTTATATTTCCTGAACTATAGGCAGTAGCAACAATGAGCTCAGTGACGGGGAGGAAAAAGAAGACGGTTGCCCAGGAGAAGTCAAAACTCTTGTCTTATAATTCGGATTTTTGGGCGTCGTGATATCATGTACTAGATTCTCTGTTTCAAGCATAACCCTTACTTTATAATTTCTTCTATTTGACAAACACATGAATCTTCGGGTTCTTTTGATACTAACTATGGTCTAAGATTTCCTCCCAAGATGATGATAACAGTGATAAGGACACCGTTAGTCCATGGCGTCTTGAAGCCATTTCATCCGGATTTCAGTTTTCTATAGCTCGTTAAGTGTAATGGTATTTAGTTATTCCTAAAGCTCTAAGTTGTCTCGTCACTACATACCAAGTTGAGCAACTTGTTCCCCCTCTTTTTAACAATTTTTTTTCAACTTTCAAAACAATGGTAGCTAAGATCGAGTATAAGAGGTGGTAAATAAAGAACCCTGGTTGTGAAAGGCAGATCGCTTGCACGAGTTTATATTTTTTTTAGTTAAAAGTTTGTTTTGATCCCACATAGGTAATAGAAAGAAAATGATGGTGGCTTATATATTAAAGTTACGTTGATTGACTAAATTAAGATGAATATTATGTTATTGTCATGGATGCACCAGTACTCATTAATAAATCTGTGCTTGTAGTATCATGACGATAACTTGTATGAATAATTAGCTTTTTATTTTTCCATGACAGGTTAAAAAGCTTTTTTGATTGTTAAAGCATCAAAATTTTATATACATATATTGATCGTAATGGAATTTAAATACTCCGTAACTTTTTAATTTTTTTAATGATATTTAGAGGTAGATCATTCATGGTTAAAAAGCTTTTTTATGCATATATTGATCGTAATGGAATTTAAAGTATCTGGCTTGATGAATATGTTGAACGTTAGATCATTTCGTGGCTAATCAGTTCATGGCTAACATTTGTGCTATTTTAAGTCAACATACTCTCTTCACATCAATTGTTTCAAACCTCTATTCTTGATCTACATATAATTACATAGAATTTACAAAAGTTGAGAAATTTCATCAATGGATAATATATTGTGGAGTAAATAATATCGTCCAAGGATAGAATCGTATACAACAATTGATTGTAGCTAAGGATGTGATGATTTCGTCTAAATTTGATTTCTTGTGTTGCTTAACAAATGATGAGACTATCAACCAGAAAAGGTCGTGTCTTTTCTCTTGGTTTTTGAATGTTGGTTTTCGAACATTGGTCAAATCATATCGATGAAGCACTCTACAAATATTGGATTATTGTGAAGAAGACGTGTTAATGTCCAATTATTTCAAGTGGTGCCAAGTTTTTGCCAGGCTTTTGGTTCGTAGATAAGGATTTTCTTGCGACCTGAACGATATTTTATTTTGTAGTTTGTAGAATTTAGCTGCTTGGTTTATATGTGATAAATTAATTATATGTATGTTTGTTGTTTGGATATAATGAAAAAAAGACTATTTTAAAAGGTGGCATGAATCACCAATGTTAATTAGAAACATACACGGATATGCTACTGATGTGAACACACTGATAAGCGATTTTAAAGGTGCAAGTATTTTTGACCGAGCAAACGACAAACTTGGTGCTCTTATTCACAAAATTCATCCGAAAAATGAATATGATCATTTTGTTCACCATCAAAGAAGGAACAAAAGGAAGCTGGATTCCGAGCTTCTATTGGAAAAAGACTAGAAAAGACTTCATCTTCAAGAAGTATAGTCATCAAGATTGATCAGGTCAATACCCCTACCAAGATCGTGTCCTTTCTCAAACTAATAGTGACGATGTATATATCCAAAGTGGCGACTTGCTCATTGCCAACAATCCTAGCTGGGAGACATAAAGTATGACGATTGTGCTTCCAATGCAACAAAATGGACTGTTAACGGAGACAACATTGCACTCTAAAGTCATCTTTGCCTTCATGTACCAAAGTATACATATATATCCAAAGTCACGAATGAAAGACAATGCCAAAACTTAATAAAGACAAGAGTTCCAAACAACAAGTGAGAAAGTGCAGACCCACAAAAAACACCCAAGTGTAATCAACACTCAACAGCATACAATCAATCCTTGTTATATTAAAAAAAAAAAACAGATAGCTTATATTTATTGATACATTTTCTTGATAATTTATTTTTTTTTCTGATCCCACATAGGTAATAGAAAGAAAAGGATGCATGGTTGGTTATATACTAAAGTTACGTTGGTTGAGTTTAGTTTTATGCTATTGTCATGGTATTATTTGTGCCGATTGTTAAATCTGTTGGACGATAACTGGATGATTAATTAACTTTTTGTGATTCAATGATATTCAATGCTAGATCACTCATTGTTAAAAAGCTTTTAATTAGCATCAAACTTTTATATGCATATATTGATCGTAATGAGATCCAAATTATCCGACTTTTCATGAATATAACGCAATCAATAAAACAATAGACTAAAGGATAATGCTGGTTTGAATCAAATACTAAGCCTTAAAGGCTTATTTTAGTTCAGACCTATCACCTAGAATAATGATTATGTAGTTTTATAATAAAAAAGTAGTTATACTTGATTTTAGTAGAGATAAATAAAGAACCTTCATTAAGAATGTAAAAGAGTTATATAGCTTACATGTGTTGAAACATCTTATAAAAAAATGTTTGATCCCACATAGGTAGTGAAAAGAAGAAGTTGGTAGGATATGTACTAAAGTCATGTCAGATAGGTAAGTTGATATTAGTATAACGTTATTGACGGGATAATGATTCATCAGATTAAAAATCTCTTGAATCACAGTGTCGTCCTTAACTTGTGTGACTTAGGGTGTGTTTGTTTCATTAAAATGTTTTAGATCTAAATCTGACTACCACATCTTTCCAGTAAGAGGTGGCTAGAAAGTCTAAATCTAAACGAAATAATGTTGTTTGTTTTTGTATAATTGATGTCCGAATGATGTGCTCGTTTCTGTAATTTATTTATTAAACCAACGCAATGTGATAATAAGTAACTTTTGTAAATATGAAACAAGACTTTTTATGATAAATATAACATAGTTAATAAACCATCAAATATATTATATTAACACAAGTCTTTAATCTCTTATCGAGTAAGAGGCAGTAAGACAAGTCCTCCACCTCTTACTGAGTAAGATGTTATATGTCTAACTGAAAAGAAAAAACAAACAAGCAAAACGTCTGCCCTTTCTTACTAGTAAGAGTAAGAGGGCTAGTAAGACTTTAAAAAAAAAAAAAAAACAAACATATCCTTATTAACTTTTTGTGAAGTTAGCAAAAGGTTTTGTTCATGATTTTCCAAGCACTTATTATATTTATCAATGTTAGATTATTTTTAAGGTTAAAAAGCTTCTTACCAATGTTAGATTATTTTTAAGGTTAAAAAGCTTTTTATTTTGTTGAAACCTCAATTCTTCGTCTACATTTGATTTATCGTAGAACAAATATATCTTCCAAGGATAAAATGTATACAAGTGATTATAGCTAAAGATGTATGGGAATAGATCTAGTGAGAAGAGAAATTGAAATATAAAGAATGAGAAGAAATTTGATCCACATATTTTAAATGGGGAGGAGAAATTTAGGGGGAGATGCATCTATTTCTTTAGGTGTATCTGAAATATGCGACTGTGATTTCTTCCCACCCTTCTTATTTTAATTTTACTTCTTATTTGATCATTACACAAAGATCATCTCTATTTGATATTTTGTATTGGTTAATAAATGATGAGTACCAGTATATTTTATGATTCAAGTACATTTTAAACTTATAAGTGGGTTACACACATGCACCATAATACTTATTAATAGCTATATTAACTAATTACGAGTTTATGACCACATAAATACGTGAGTTTAAATGTGTAAGCAGGACATTTGCGGTGAAGGATTCTCACTACACACAATATTTTATTGAAAAATATCTTAGTTTGTTTATATTGCGTAACTTGTTTGTTAGAGCACTAATGTGTCACAACAAGGTTAAGCTCTTAGTTTGTTTAAATGAGTATACATTTTCTTAAGAAAAAACAACTCTTGTTATAAGAAAAAACAGGCACCTTACATGTGTATACATTTTCTTGATAAAAAAATGTTTTTATCCCACATAAGTAGTAGAAAGAAAAGGATGGTAGCTTATATACTAAAGTTATGTTAATTGCCCAAGTTAAGATCATTATTATGTTATTGTGGTGATGATATGTCGTGTGACCAAAAAATCGCACTTTATATTTTCTCCACAATAATTTGTATTGTTAATTAACTTTTTTCATGCTATTTAGAGCTAGATCACCCATGGTTAGAAAGCTTTTTTATTTTTTGGTTTTAAAGCTTCAAATTTATATATGCATATATTGATCATAATGGAAATAGAAGTATCCGACTTCATGAATATTTTGATTTTTGAAAGTTAGATCACCTCCACGCTAACATGTGTGCTATTTGAAACCTCTATACATTAAGTTACAAAAATTAAGAAATTTCAGAAGAATAATTAGTTGTTGTAGAGATAATAAAAAGTAAGAAATTTCACAAGAATAATTAGTTGTTGTAGAACAAATATATCGCCCAAGTATTAAACGTATACAACTGATTATAACTATGATTGGGACCGGATTTGGAGATTATACCACACATGTGTCAATTAAAACTCTAACAAAATAGTTATATAACTATTTAAGTTTCTCATAACTAGTATTCAGTAATGCTTGGAAAGGATAATGCAATCAACTGATAAGTAAAATCCGAATTAATAAAAACAATGGACTAAATAAGGTTTGAGTCTATGTGCAAAACAAACCAACCCACATCATGTCATTTAACAATTTATGAAAGCTGTGTCTCATCATGTTTGTGTCAAAACAAAGTTGGAAAGAAATGTAGTTTTATTTAGTTAAAAATCATCACCTATAATATTGATTATGTAGTTTTATTATAAAAAGGTAGTTAAGCTTGAATTTTAGTAGACATAAATAAATAACCTTCATTAAGAATGAAAAAGAGGATAGCTTACATGTGTTGATACATTTTTTCTTGTAAAGTATTGTTTTTTTATCCCACATTGGTAGTGAAAAGAAGAAGTTGGTAGGATATATACTAAAGTCATGTTGAAAGGATAAGTTTCAATTAGTATGATGTTCTTGACGTGATAATGATTCGTCAGATTAAAAATTAAAAATCTGTTGGATCAATGTTCCGCCGATAACTTGTGTGACTTATTAACTTTTTGTGAATTTAGCTAAAGGTTTTGTCCATGATTTTTCAAGGCTTTATTATATGTTATCATAAGAAGTAGGTATACTTGAATTTTATTATAGATAAATGAAGAACCTTCATTAAAAATGTAAAAGAGTTATGTAGCTTACATGTGTTGAAACATCTTATAAAAAATGTTTGATCCCACATAGGTTGTGAAAAGAAGAAGTTGGTAGGATATATACTAAGGCTAATGCTAATAGAAGAGGTTGCACCCCAACCAACCTATCCCTCAACCGAGTTTCCTCCATTAGCCCAACCGACCCCAACCGATTAATCTTCCAACCTTTTCAAAGTTATGGTTGGGCAAGCAACCGCAACATTCATTATCTTTTGAGTGTGTATTCTTTTTTTTATTAGTTTTGGTGGGGGTATGTTTTTTGTTGTGGTTGCGGTCGTTTTATTAGCAAATTGTGGTTGGGGTGTAGTCTTGGAGAGAGAAAGCTGAGGTGGCGCTGATGTGGCATGAGGTGACCACAATTTTTGTGGTTGCCATTAGCATTAGCCTAAAGTCATGTTGGGTAGGCAAGTTGATATTAATATTATGTCATTGGCGGATGATAATAGGATAGATTACAAATCTATTCACTTATTGTCCCGTCGGTAACTTGTCTAAATTACTAACTTTTTGTGAATTTAGCAAAAGGTTCTCTTCATGATTCTCAAAGCACTTATTACGTGCTATTTATGTTAGACTTTTCAAGGTTACAAAGCTTCTTATTTATTGGATTTAAGCATCCGACTTGTATATGAGTTTTACATGAATAACTGAATGTTAGATCACAACATGTAAAATTTGTGTAAATTTAAGTTAAGACAACATAATTGGTCGTAGAACTTTATCTTCCAAGGATAAAATGTATACAAGACGATATGATGATTCCATCTCTATTTGATATTTTGTGTTGGTTAACAAATGATGAGTACATTTTAAACTTATAAATGGGTTACACACATGCACCGTAATACTTATTAATAGCTATATTAACTACTTACGAGTTTATGAGAAGATGATTACGTGAGTTTAAATGTGTAAGCAGCACATTTGTGGTCCCTAGTGAAGGATTCTCATTAGACAATAATACAACATATTTTTACTAAGTGTTTTTTAGTGTATCTTCTCTAATTACGTAACTTGGTTGTCTTATCCAGTTGAGTTGTTCATCATGTTAATTTGTATTAAACCAGAAATATTAAGAGTTTCAATACTATTTTCGTTCCGAAATCAAATCGTAAGGTAGAAGTGTTTTTTCGTTACAAATTTATCTTATAAAGGCAAGACTCACACATCTCCTATGTAAAACAATACTCCGTAGTGTGCTTATGCTGTTTGAATCTATGATATATGTTCTTTTCACTTCAATAATGCTTCAAAAACCATCATTCACATTTTTATAGCAGTCAATGTAGTCTCTATTTCTTAGGAAATTTATATTGTTGTAATCACCTGTATATGATTTGGTGTTATAGTGTGCTACACTATGTGCAGTATCTTATTAAGAAAGTCAAGTTTCCTTTACTTCCTTTGTTTGCTGCTTGAATCTATGATATATGTTCTTTGACCTGCTTCCTTCTTTTGAAATAAATTGTAGAATGGATGCATCATAGTATGCAGTTATTGGGTTACGATCATCTTATCTATACCGGCAATTTAAAGATTTCTATCAGTACGGCATGGTATGTTTTCATATTATGATTTACTTGTTCTTTGATTATGTTATTACCAAAGTTTTTTTTTTTTTTTTTTTTTTTTTTTTTTTTTTTTTTTTTTTTTTTGCTGCTGCTGCATGTGGAGCTGTATAACTAAACATATAAGTGATTTTTAACCCGTTATATGGAAATGGGTCAATTTGGGTTTCATGTTATTAATATGATGTCAAATTCATAAAATGGAAAATTTTAGCATAAAAGGAACTCTTATATTGGGGCCTATATTCACCTAAAGCGTATTCTAATGTTAAACCAGATTTACGCTTCGGTTTTTGGTTTTAGCACAAACTCGCCCCATGCTCACCCCTAAAACTTGCTATGATTTTCATTTATAGTAGAAAGTATGGTGGTGGTCACAAAAACACATAAATTTGAGTGTATTTACAATTTCTTACGACTAGCTATCGCGTAATCTCTTGACCAAACTTTGAATGTAGGACAGTGAGGGTTTTAGCAGCTTTAATTGATCCTTATCCAAGGTTGTTAGAAGTACAAGGACTAATTGTGTCAAGTTGGAGACTTCATTTACACTGAAGTGAAAGTTAGAAGTTGTTTGAGTATTGATGATAACTTGGAGGGCTGATATGTAACTTCAGCCTATATATACTTTACCCTCTTCTAGGGTTTCACTACTCATCATCTTCATCTGTTTTACTCTCTCTCGTTTTACACACACAGTCTTGTATTCTCTTGTTATTGATATCACTTTGATATCATTTGTTAGTATTGTTCTAAAGATCAATCATATTTGATCTTTATAGTTTGAGTGTTTGAGTGATAGTGTAGTGAGGTTGAATGGTGTCTACCTAGTAGAGATCAATCTTGTCTTTGTATTGTTTGGTAAGCATCCGATTGGGGACTTATCTTCTTGAATCATTATAATAAAAAGATACACCAAGGGGTGGTTGGCTGGGTGTAAAGAAGTTTGTTGTGTGTTTGTTACCATTTTTACATGGTATCAGAGCTCACGGTTCTGATCTGGTGGTTTTGAGATTCTAGGGTTTCTAGGGTTTCGAAGGATATTTTAGGGGTTTTTTGCAATTGACGGTGTTATTGGTTAATTGAGGCTGTTTTCTTAACGGCCGTTGTTGATTTAGTTTAATCAGGCTAGATCTGGTGATTCTTGTGGGATTTTTGATTAGGGTTCTTGAAACCCTAATTTCTGGTTTTTGGGGATTTTGTTCCCCGGTGTTCTTGGGCCCATTCTTGGTTAATTCTTGCTTTCTATTCAGCACTGTAAGTTTCATCTCTTCTTTAAGACAACATTAACTGAGTCAAGAAGGTGCAAACGGGACAGTTAACTCCTTGATCTGCCAACTTGATTGGTACGTATACCTGCTCTGGCTGTCCCCAGTCTTCTGGCTGGTTCTTGGTTGATCTTGGGTGTGAGTTGTGTTAGCTATATTCAGTTTTTTTTTTTTTTTTTTTTTTTTTTTTTTTTTTTTTTTTTAGTTTATTGTTGTGTCTAAGTCGAAGGAGGATAGGAATTGGGCAGTCTTGGAAGTTGGTTGAGTTGTTTAGTTCTTGTTATTTGTTGGTCTTGTTGGTTCTGTTTATTGTGGTTATTTCTGTTAATTCTTGCTGTTTGTTCTTGTTATTTGCTCTTGCTGTTTCTTGTGATTTTTTCTGTTTATTCTTGCTGTTTGTTCTTATTAACTAGTTATTATGGCTATTGAAGACGCACCTGGTGGTAGTAATACTCAAGTGTTAATTAGTAATCTAGATGCTGGTAATCCTCTTCATATTCAAACTAATGATAATAGTGGAACTGCTCTTATTCCATTTAAACTGCTTGGAACTGAAAATTATAGAATCTGGTTTGGTGCTATGAAATTGGCTTTGCAAGCTAGGAAATAGTATAGTTTTGTTGATGGTACTTGTCTTAAGGAGTTGTTTACTGCTAGTGATGTTTTGTCTGCTCAATGGGATAGATGCAATGCTATAGTCTTGACTTGGATTATGAATTCTGTTTCTCATGATGTTTATATGGGATTGGTTTATTCTGAGAATGCTGCTTCTGTTTGGCAAGAGTTAAAAGAAACATATGATAAAGTTGATGGTTCTGTGATATATTATCTGTTACAAAAGATTAATTCTGTTAAACAAGGTGGTATTTCTGTTGCTGATTATTATCATAGGCTCAATTCCTTATGGAGAGAATTTGATTCTCTTACTAAATTGCCTAAATGTACTTGTGAGCATAAGTGTACTTGTGATGCTAGTACTGAGTTAGTTTTGCATCAACAGTTAATGAAACTGATGCAGTTTCTTATGGGTCTTGATGACTGTTATCAACCTGTGAGAACTGCTTTGTTAACTAGAGATCTTCTTCCCGAGGTCAAAGATGCTTATGTTGTTGTATCTAGGGAGGAGTCCCACAGAGGGATTCCTGAGACCTGTAGTGTTTCTGAGTCTAAACTTAATGCTTCTTCTTTTGCTGCTAAATCTTTTAATAACAATAGAAGAGTGTTTAATAATAATAACACTAGGGGTATCAACTCTAATTCTAATACTGCTAATAGAGGTCCTAATCCTAATCTGAATTGTAAAAACTGTGGTAAAATTGGACACACTATTGACAGATGCTATGAGTTAATTGGGTTTCCTCCTGATTTTGTTAAAAACAATAATCCTGTTAATAAGAAAAATGTTTTTAAACAAAACTATACTGCTAATATTGATGTTAAACAAAATGAGAATAAGTACTCTTCTTCATCTGCTAGCAATTCTTCTGGTTTTATCTCTGAACAGATGAAGAAGTTGTTATCCTTGATTAGTGAAACTCCCTCTGGAAGCATACATGCTAATATGGCAGGTAGAGCTTCTTTCTTTAATGGAAATGTCTGGTTTAATATTAACTTTTCTAGATATTTTTATGCTAATTCTAGTCTGGCTGTTAGTACTATCTATTTGGGTTGGATTATTGACTCAGGTGCCAATCAGCACCTAACTGTCTCTACCATTGGTATGACCAATGTTGTGGACATTACTAGTCTTAAAATTACTGTTGGCTATCCCAATGGGAATCTTGCCACTATTAGTCATGTTGGAAATTTGAAGTTGACTAATAATGTTACTCTTTATGATGTGTTGGTTGTTCCTGGATATTGTGTGAGCCTTTTATCTGTTAATAAGCTTATTAGAGATAGTAAGTTGTTTGTTGGTTTTGATGAGGATAAATGTTATATTCAGGATTGGAAAAGGGAGAATGTTCTGGGGACTGGTAGTCAGTCTGATGGTCTTTACTTGTTTGACATGCAGCCTAATTTGTCTTTAGGTCAGTGCAATATGGTTATATCTTATAATGTGTCTAAGCTTACTTGGCATAATAGGTTGGGTCACCCTGCTGATCCTGTTCTATCTGTTCTTCAAAAGGATCTTGGTATTTCCAAGAATTCTACTATCTCTGTTTGTGAAATCTGTCATAGGGCCAAACAAACAAGGCATTTCCCTTGTCTGATCATAAGACACAGAATATTGGTGATCTTGTTCATCTTGACTTATGGGGCCCTTACAGAGTTACAAGCAGAGAAGGATACAAATATTTTCTGACCATTGTTGATGATTTTTCTAGAGCTATATGGGTATACTTAGTCAAAACTAAGGATGAAGTATTTGGTGTTTTCCTTAGTTTCATTCACTTGATTCTGAATCAATTTGATTTAAAAATAAAAACTGTAAGATCAGATAATGGAACTGAATTTGTTAATAAGAAAATGAATGATATGTTTTCTGATCTTGGAATTATTCATCAAACGTCATGTGCCCATACACCTCAGCAGAATGGGATTGCAGAAAGGAAACATAGACACTTGCTCAATGTCGCAAGGAGTCTTATGTTTCAAGGGGGATTCCTTTAAAGTTTTGGTCTGATTGTGTTCTAACTGCTGTATATCTTATAAACATGCTGCCATCATCTGTCTTACATGGTAAATGTTCCTATGAGTTGTTGTATAAAAAGAAACCAAATCTTTCCCATTTGAGGTCTTTTGGCTGTCTTTGTTTTGATACTATTTTGAACAATCATGATAAAATGTCTTATAGGTCTGAAAAATGTGTTCTCTTGGGTTTTTTTACTACTAAAAAGGCATATAAACTTTTAAGTTTAGATACCAGAAATGTATTTTTTGCTAGAGATGTGAAATTTTATGAAAATATTTTTCCACTTAAAATGAAAACCTGTGATTTCACTGATGCAGAGAATGCAAATGAAGTAGATCACTTGAATTTTTTTGATTGTCTTAAATCTCAAAGTCCCAATGATGAAGGGGGAGGTACATCAGTTGTGGAAGGTAGTTTGCCATCTTCATTTGATGCAGTAGACTCAGATACTATTCATTTGCATCATGAAGATGAGCATTCTGCAACCCAAGTTGGTGACCAATACTGGTCTAAGGGCAGTCCCATTCCTGAACATAATACTGAAAACATAACAACTCAGTCTTTATTTGAAAATGATGATGTACAGACGCCTGTTGTAAGAAGGTCTGGTAGAGAGACTAAAACTCCTATTAGGTTCAATGATTATGTGATGAGTTCTAAAGTCAAATATGGTATTGAAAAATATGTATGCTATAGAGGTCTTAACAGTAATAATATGTGCTTTGCTTCTACTCTTAATAAATCTGTTGAACCTAAAACTTATGAGGAAGCTGTCAAAGATCCTAACTGGTCTGAAGCTATGAATAATGAAATTGAGGCTTTAAATAGAAATAATACATGGACTGAATGTACTTTACCTCTTGGTAGATATGCCATTAGGTATAAGTGGATTTGGAAATTAAAATACAAATCTACTGGTGAGATTGATAGATATAAGGCTAGATTAGTTGCAAAAGGTTTCAATCAAAGAGAAGGCTTTGATTATGATGAAACTTTTAGCCCAGTTGTTAAAATGGTTACTGTGAGATGCTTGATTAGTATTGCTGTTAATATGAATTGGCCATTATATCAACTGGATGTTAACAATGCCTTTCTGTATGGTGATTTAGATGAAGATGTTTATATGATATTACCAAAGGGTTTTAATGGTGGTGATGATAGTAAAGTTTGCAAACTTAATAAGTCTTTGTATGGTCTTAAGCAAGCTCCAAGACAGTGGAACGCTAAACTTACCACTGCCTTGATTGAACATGGGTTTGTTCAAAGCAAATTTGATTATTCTCTGTATGTTAAACAGAAAGATAACATGTTTGCTGCTTTGCTTGTGTATGTTGATGATATTGTCATAACTGGTAACAATGAAGCTGAAATTAAAAAGTTTAAACTATTTTTGAGTACCAAGTTCATGATTAAGGATTTGGGTGAGTTGAAATATTTTCTTGGAATTGAAGTTTTGAAAAATGAAAGAGGTGTGTGTATGACACAAAGAAAATATTGTATGGAATTATTATACGAGTATGGATTGTTAGCTGCTAAACCTGTTGATACTCCTTTGCCTGAGAATTCTGTGTTAAATTGTATTGAAAGTGATACTGATAAGGTTTTGCACAATGTTACTAATTATCAAAAACTGGTTGGAAAGTTGATTTATCTGACTAATACTAGACTAGATATTAGTTATGTTGTACATTGTCTTAGTCAACATATGCATAAGCCTTTTCAGTCTCATCTTAAGGCTGCTTTAAGAGTTTTGAAATATCTGAAGGGTTCTCCTGGTTCTGGTTTACAATTCAACAAAGTTTCTGATCTTAAACTTAGAGCTTATGCTGATGCAGACTAGGCAAAGTGTCCTGTAACTAGAAGGTCTGTTACTGGATTTTGTGTTTTTCTGGGTGATTCTCTTATTTCCTGGAAAAGTAAAAAACAGTCCACTTTGTCTAGAAGCTCAGCTGAAGCTGAATATAGAAGCTTAGCTTCTACTACTTGTGAGGTTATTTGGTTGAGCAATTTGTTAAGTAGTCTTGGTATTAAAGGCTTGTTGCCTGTGGATGTTTTTTTTGTGATAATAGTGCTGCTATACAGATTGCTGCTAACCCAGTTTTCCATGAGAAAACTAAACATTTTGAGTTGGATGTACATTTGGTAAGAGAAAAAGTATCTGCAGGTGTGATTAAGACTGTTAAAATTCATACTAGCATGCAGATTGCAGATATTTTTACCAAGTGTCTTGGTCAAAAGCAAGATTGTGTATTGTGCAAAAAACTTGGCTTGGTTGACATGTTTGCAGGGTCTCTCAATGGAGGCAAGCAGGCAAAGGATAATGATGTTGATAGTAGAGGCAAACAGGCTAAGGATTATGAAGTTGATCAAGGTTGAAGTCTATCAACTTGAGAGGGGATGTTAGAAGTACAAGGACTAATTGTGTCAAGTTGGAGACTTCATTTACACTGAAGTGAAAGTTAGAAGCTGTTTGAGTATTGATGATAACTTGGAGGGCTGATATGTAACTTCAGCCTATATATACTTTCCCCTCTTCTAGGGTTTCATTACTCATCATCTTCATCTGTTTTACTCTCTCTCGTTTTACACACACAGTCTTGTATTCTCTTGTTATTGATATCACTTTGATATCAGTTGTTAGTATTGTTCTAAAGATCAATCATATTTGATCTTTATAGTTTGAGTGTTTGAGTGATAGTGTAGTGAGGTTGATTGGTGTCTACCTAGTAGAGATCAATCTTGTCTTTGTATTGTTTGGTAAGCATCCGATTGGGGACTTATCTTCTTGAATCGTTATAATAAAAAGATACACCAATTGATGGTTGGCTGGGTGTAAAAAAGTTTGGTGTGTGTTTGTTACCCTTTTTACAAAGGTACAATCCTTTGAGGTTTCTGAGCGAGGAGTTCAACTTGGCAAAAAAGTTAAGGCAAATAAAAACCATACATGTGTTAGATACATTCTTTTGACAAATAATTGTTTTCAATCCCACATGGGTAATAGAAAGAAAAGGATGGTAGCTTATATACTAAACTTATGTTGGTTAACTAGGTAATGATTAGTATTATATTATTGTGTAGTTATGTGTGTTGCGGATAATAAATCTATTACATGCATTATCAACACGATATCTTGTATGATTTACAAACTTTTTGTTTTTCTATGATATTCAGAGCTACATCACTCGATAACTCGTATGATTAATTAATGTTTTATTTTTCCGTGATATTCATAGCTAGATCACTCATGGTTAAAAAGTTTTTTTATTTGTTGGATTTAAAGCACGAAACTTTTATATGCATATATCGATCTTAATGAGATTTAAATTATCCGACTTTGCTTGAATATTTTGAACGTTAGACAGCTTCCGGCTAAAATTTGTGCTATTTAAAGTTAACAACACCTCTTCAGATTAATTGTTTGAAACCTCTATTCCTTCATCTACATAATTAGTCACATAAAAGTTACAAAAATTAAGAAGTTTCAAAAAAATAATTAGTTGTTGTAGAGCAAATATATCGCCCAAGTATATATAAAACGTATACAACTGATTTTAGCTAAGGATGTGAATATTTCATTTTTTTTTTTAATTTCTTATAGAACTGATTATACTATGATTATGACCAGATTTGGAGATTATAGCACACATGTGTCAATTTAAACTCTCACAAAATAGTTTTATAACTATCCAAGTTTCTCATAGCTAGTTTTCAAGATTGCTTGGAAGGATAATGCAATCAATTGATAAGTAAAAGTTGAATTAATAAAATAATACACTAAATACAAACCATGCGAACAAACAAACTTAATGTCATTTAAAAAAAATGCATTTTGTTAAATAATATAAAAAAATATTTGTATGTCTCATCATGTTTGTGTTGTATTAAAATTGGAAAAATTGTAAAATAGAACCTACCGCATATGAAGAGGTTGAAAGCTGGTTTGAATCAAACAATAAGCCACAAAAGCTTTTTTTTTTTTTTTTTCTTTTTTTTTCTTCTATTATTATTATTATTTTTTGTGAGAAATTACATCTGGAAGAATGATTTTATAGTTTCATAAAAGAAAAGACAGTTAGCCAGTTATGCTTGAGTTTGAATAGGGGTAAATAAAGAACCATCCGATAACTTATATGATACAATTTCTTGAAAGAATATTGTTTTTTATCCCACATATGTATTAGAAAGAAAAAGTCAGTACCCTATATACTAGAAAAAGTCAGTATCCGAATATGCTAATTATGATATCACCTATTTAGTTTTGTTTATTATGGTGGCACTGAATAATTTAAAGGCCGTAAGTAAGAAAGAACATTCACCTCGCTATCGAGAAGAAACTCATGGGAGGGGAGATGATATTGACGTGAACACACCGATTAGCGATTTTAAAGGTGCTAGTAATTTTACCGAGTAAAGGACAAATTTGGTGCTCTTATTCACACAATTCACCCGAAAAAATGAATATGATCATTTTAATTTTTTTCGCCACGAATGAAGGAACCCAGGGAAGGTGGATTCCGAGCTTCTATTGGAAAAATACTGGAAAAGATATCATATTCAAGAAGTCTAATCATCAAGATTGAGGTCAATACCTCTACCGAGATTGTGTCCCTTTTCAAACTGATGGTGATGATGTATAAATCCAAAGTGGCGACTTGCTCATTTCGTTGGCATGGTCTTTCCAAAACACTAAAAAGTTATCTTGTCACTACATCAAGTTCCGAACACCTAAATTTGTTAAACTATATATGAGCAACCTTGTTCCCCTCGATCTTTTTAACAACATATTTTCAAGTTTCAAAACAAAAAGGTAGCTATGCTTGAGTATGAGTACTAGAGGTAATAAATAAACAACCTTCGTTATAAAAAAGCAGATGCCTCACATGTGTTAGATACATTTTCTTAATAGAAAATTTTGTTTTTTATCCCACATAGGTAATACAAAGAAAAAGATGATAGCTTATATACTAAAGTTATGTTGTTTAGGTAAGTTGACTTTAGTATTATGTTATTGTTCACTGATTTCATGCTCCGGTTATAAAAGCATAAATTATTAAATCTGTGCATGGAATCTCGTGCACGATAACTTGTATGATAAATAAACTTTTTTTGTGTTTTTCATGATATTTAAAGCTAGATCACTCTTTTTGATCCACAAAGCCTCTTTTTGATGATATTGAAAGCTAGAACACTCATGTTTAAAAAGCCTCTTTCTCTATTAGATTTTGCATGAATATTTTGAACGTAAGATCAGCTCTTGAATATAACTTGGTGCTAGTTTAACTTGTTGTTTAGCAAATATATTGCCCAAGTATAAAGCGTACATAACTGATTATAGCTAAGGATGTGAAGATTTCATTTTTATTTGATTTCTTATACAACTGACTATACTATGGTTATGACCGGATTTGGAGATTAGAGCACGCATATGTCAATTTAAACTCTCACAAAATAGTTTTGTAACTATCCAAGTTTCTCAGAACTAGTCTTCAATATTGCTTGGAAAGGATAATGCAATCAATTGACAAGTAAAAGTTAAATCAATAAAAACAATGGTCTAAATACAAATCACGCGTTGGTAAGAACAATATCAAACATAGAATGTTCCATTATAGTTTAAAGTCTTCTAGATGTTAATAATGCTTGTGTACGTCTATTTGCAAAAAAAATCAAACCACCTCTGAATGCCATTTAAAAAAAATGCATTTTGTTTAATACATTCGACGAGGTTCACTACTGGTTTGAATCAAACATTAAGCCTTAAAGGCTTTATACAGTTAAAATTTATCACTTAGAATAATAATTATGTGATTTTATAATAAAAAAAGTAGGTAAGCTTGAATTTTAGTGGAGATAAATAAAGAACCTTCATTAAAAATGAAAAAAAAAAGAAATTATGCTTACATACGTTTAAACATCTTTTAAAAAAAATTGTTTTGATCCCACATAGGTAGAGAAAAGAAGAAGCTGGTAAGGTATATACTAAAGTCATGTTAGTTTGGTGACTTATTTACTTTTTATGACTTATTAACTTTTTGTGAATTTACCAAAAGGTTTTGTTCATGATTTTTTAAACACTTATTATATGTTAAATTTCAAGGTTAAAAGCTTCTTATTTGTTGAAACCTCTATTCTTCGTCTACATTTAATTTGTCGTCGAACAAGGTGAGATCCATGACAAACAATAAAAATTTAAAGAACAAATAAGCATATCTTAGCTTTCCATTTTGCTTTAATCTAACGATATAGATCAAATCAAAAAATAACAAATAAATGGCAAAATTGTCATTTTAGCTCATGTAATATAAAAACCCACTTTCTACTTATAACATATCTTGCAAACGGTAAATCTTCAAGCTACGAAAAATACACCATCGCGACGAGAATTAAATCATATTTATATAGATATGCACTTTTATATACTTTCGATGATTTTTTTTTTCAAAATTTCCATCCAGAAAAATCCCACGTGATTCGTAAAAAAATCACTTGGATTTGTTATTTTTAAAAAATCACAAGTGATTTGTAAAAATAAGTAAATAACTATTTTTGAGTTTTATACTTTTATGTCACAACTTTTTAGGGGTAGATGTTTTTTATATGCTTGTTGAAATGAGCTCTTGGAATCTCCTTACTAAAGAGTTGTATGTTGTTATACGGAATCCCATGTGATTCTCTCTGATCTCTTGTGATTCATATAGAATCTCTTGTGATCCATAAACATACTTGACGGGTATATTTTATGTGATTTATACAGAATTTCATGTGATTCTGTATGAATCACATAGGTAATCTTTATGAATTACATTTGATTAATCAAAGAATCTCATAGGATTCTGCATGGATCACATGCGATTCTATATGAATCACAAGGGATCAGAGAGAATCACATGAGATTCTGTATAAATCCCATGGGATTTTCATTTTGCTTTATCTAACTAGAAGTACAAAAACACTAGTGATTCTATTTTTGTTGTGTAATGTTATGAGAAAAATTCTTGTTCACTTTGAATATATCTTGTTTACTTTGAATATATTATGTTTGTTACTTATATTATGTTTGATCACATGGGCAATTTGTATTATGTTTGATCACATGGGATTCTGTATGAATCACAAGGGATTCGTCAAAGAATCAGATGAGAGTCTGTATGAATCACATGTGATTCTTTAAAAGACTGATACGGGAGATCCAATGTGCTATTATCGTATCATCTATTTACATTTTTGCTTATTATGGTGGCAGTGAATAACCTAAAGTTGGAAGTAAGAAAGAAGATTCACCTCGCTGTCGAAAAGAAACTCGTGGGAGTGGAGATGGTATTGATGTGAACACACCGATTGGCAATTTTAAAGGTGCAAATATTTTTGACCGAGCAAAGGATGAACTTGGTGCTCTTATTCACACAATTAACCTGAAAAAATGAATATGATCATTTTTGTTTCGCCACTAAAGAAGGAACTCAAGGAAGGTGGATTCCGAGCTTCTATTGGAAAGAGACTAGCAAAGATTACATCTTCAAGAAGTATAATCATCAAGATTGAGGTCAATACCTCTACCGAGATCGTGTCCTTTTTCAAACTGATGGTGATGATGTATATATCCAAAGTGGCGACTTGCTCATTGCCAACAATCCTAGAGAGACATAAAGTATGGCGACTATGCATCCAGTGCAACAAAATAGACGGTTAATAGAGACAACATTGCACTCTAGAGTCAGCTTTGCCATCATGCACCAAATTAAAGCATACATATATCCAAAATAAAGAATGAAAGACAAAGCAAAAACTTAATAAAAGACAAGGGTTCCATATATATCAAGTGAGAAAGTGCAAACCCACTAAAAACACCCAAGTGCGATATTGACAATTAAAGCCCTTATGAGTCTTGAACATGCACGATCATCTTTTCCTTTTCCAAACAAAGAAATTAAAGACTACTACGACATCATATTATCAAACCCATCAACACCGTTAGTCCATGACGTCATAAAAAGCCATTCCGTTGGCATGGTCTTTCTAAAGCTCTATAGTTATCTTGTCACAACATCAAGTTCCCACCCAAATAGATATACCATATATAAGCAATCTTGTCCCCCCTTTTAACAAAAGATTTTCAAGTTTCAAAAGTAAAAAAGTAGCTAAGCTTGAGTATGAGTATACATTTTCTTAAGAAAAAACAACCTTTGTTATAAGAAAAAATAGGCTCCTTACATGTGTATACATTTTCTTGATAAAAAATTGTTTTTATCCCACATAGTTAGTAGAAAGAAAACAATGGTAGCTTATATACAAAAGTTATGTTGGGTTTGAGAGTTAAGATTAGTATTATGTTATTGTGGTGATGATATGAGGTGCGATGAAAAAATCCTACCCTATATTTTCTCCACAATAACTTGTATGGTTAACTAACTTTTTTTTTCATGATATTTAGAGCTAGATCACTCATGGTTAAAAAGCATTTTAACTTGTTTGATTTAAACCGTCAAACTTATATACGCATATAGTTAACGTCAAACTTATATATTTATCTGACTTCATGAATATTTTAAGTGTTAGACACCTCTTGGCTAACATTTGTGCTATTTTAAGTCAACATACCCTCTTCAGATCAATTGTTTGAAACCTCAATATATTCCTTCGTCTACATCAGTGGCGGAACTTAACCATTTATTTTGGGAGGGCCAAATTTATTTTGTAGCGCAAATAAAAAGTAAGAAATTTCACAATAATTAGTTGTTTTAGAGCAAATATATCACCCAAGTATTAAACGTATACAACTGATTATAGCTAAGGATGTGAAGATTTCATTTATCTTTACAACCGATTATACTATGGTTATGACCGGATTTGGAGATTATAGCACACATGTGCCAATTCAAACTCTCACAAAGTAGTTTTATAACTATTTAAGTATTGCTTGGAAAATCAACTGATAAGTAAAAGCTGAATTAATAAAAAACAATGGACTAAATACAAATCATTCATACAAACAAACGTAGGCATTCATCAAAATCAACATTTATTTATTTTCTTCTAGATATAAATAAGGTTCGAGTCTATGTGCAAAACAAACCAACACATTTCTCTAAATACTATGAAAGCTGTGTCTCATCATGTTTGTGTGAAAATAAAGTTGGAAAGAAATGTAGTTTTATTTAGTTAAAAATCATCACCTAGAATATTGATTATGCAGTTTTATAATAAAAAGATAGTTAAGCTTGAATTTTAGTAGATATAAATAAATAACCTTCGTTAAGAATGAAAAAGGGGATACCTTACATGCGTCGATACATTTTGCTAGTAAAGTATTGTTTTTGATCCCACATCGGTAGTGAAAAGAAGAAGGTGGTAGGATATATACTAAAGTCATGTTGTGTAGATAAGTTGGTAATAATATTATGTTATTGACTGATGATGATAGGATAGGTTAAAAATCTGTCCACCCTATTGTCCTTCCGGTAACTTGTCTAAATTAGAGCTGGCAATTTCGACACGAAAACACGACACGACACGACACGAAGTTAACAGGTTTCGTGTTTGGGCTTATCGTGTTTCGTGTCGTGTTCGTGTTTGTGTAAGATGACACGATAAGATAACGTGTCGTGTTCGTGTCAAGACCTCGTGTAACCTGTTAAGACACGATAAGACCTGTTAAGACCTGTTAAGATTTCGTGTTTTAGCGTGTCAAGAGCTGTTAAGACCTCTTATCGTGTCGTGTTCGTGTAACCTGTTAATTTTCATGTTCGTGTTCGTGTTTTTAAGATCTGACACGATTAGCTTATCGTGTCGTGTTCGTGTTAGGCCTTAACAGATCCGTGTCTTATCGTGTTCGTGTCGTGTCGTGTCGTGTCGGACCTGTTATGCCAGCTCTAGTCTAAATCACCTACTTTTTGTGAATTTTGCAAAAGTTGGTAATACTAAAGTCATGTTGTGTAGATAAGTTGGTAATAATATTATGTTATTGACTGATGATGATAGGATAGGTTAAAAATCTGTCCACCCTATTGTCCTTCCGGTAACTTGTCTAAATCACCTACTTTTTGTGAATTTTGCAAAAGTTTTGTTCGTGATTCTCAAAGTACATGTTATCTGAAATGTTAGACTATTCAAGGTTAAGAAGCTTCTATTTGTTGGATTTAATCATCCAACTTGTATATCTACATTTTGTACGTGGTAAGATTAAAGCGTATGAGTTTTACATGAATATTTTGAATGTTAGATCGCAGCATGTAACATTTGTGCAAATTTAAGTTGAGACAATATAATTGGTTGTAGAACTAATAATTGGTTAACAAATGATGACTATTCAAGGTTAAGAAGCTTCTTATTAACACATTGGGAGTACTTTTACTAGCTTTAACTGATCCTTCTTCTGGAGGCGCATTCGTGCACATGCTTACACTGTGTAAGCTTTTTTGCACCTTTATTATCTCTAAACCGATTCACAAGTTCCAGCTTTGTGCTCAATCTTTTTCTTTATACAAGAACGATTAGAGTATTTGGTTTTGTTTTAATTCCAACTCTTGCATCTCGTTTGATCCAAGTTGAGTTAGAGTTTCATTGGAGTATTGTTCTTGTTCCTCCTGGTCGACAACAGCAACATCAACAAGAAGGGTTTTTCTGATTTGGTCTTATCGGACAACAAAGGCAGAAGGTTCTCGGATACGTGCTATTCGATATCGGGTAAAGAAGCTTTTAGCTTCTTGTTTTGTTTTACTGATTTCGGACAGTAATTGTTTGGGCAGGAAGGAGACAAATCTGTTTGATGGTTTTCTTGTCCATATTATATTCAAGGTGGTCACTTGTTGATTGGTTTATTATTACGTTCTCGACTAGCCATTAATCAAACGTATACATTATCGGGTTTGTGTGTGATACTCATTGAGATATCTAATTTAGATACTTGGGGTTTCGTATGGTTTCTTGTTTGTTACTAAAGATCAATTGTCAAGCAAGGTTATGTTTTCTTTTATCCCTTTTAATTAATTAATTGTTTATTAATTATGTGTTTAACCTAATTGCGATTACTAGATCCTTATCCGCTGCGTACTCGTAGAAGTTAATGGTTAACTTAGTTCTAAAATCCCAACAGATAGCTTGCATGAGTTTATATACATTCCAAGGTGTCCCATTTCCAGTACTATTAAATCTATCCTCTGTATATGTAAAATCGTGGACGACAACTTGTATCATTATTCAACTTTTCGTGTTTTTCATGATATTCAAAGCTAGATCAAGCATTGTTAAAAAGGTTTTTATTTGTTGGACTTAAAGCATCAAACCTTTATAAGCATATATTGATCGTAATGAGATTTAAATTATCCGACTTTGCATGAATATTTTTGACATCAATTGTTTGAAACCTCTATTCCTTCATCTCATATTAGTTACATAAAAATTACGAAGGGTAAGAAATTTCACAAGAATAATTAGTTGTTATAGAGCAAATAAATCGCCCAATTATAAAACGTATACAACTAATTATAGCTAAGGATGTGAAGATTTCATTTGTCTTTGATTTCTGATACAACTGATTATACTATGGTTACGACCGGATCTCGATATTCTAGCACACATGTGTCAGTTTATAACCATCCAACTTTCTCATAACTAGTCTTCAATATGGCCTTGAAAGGATAATACACGGAGACTCGAGCACTCCAATCTCACGAATATAAGCAAGCATACTACCCTCAAGAGTCTTGAACATGCACACTCATCTTTTCCTGGCCTTTTCCAAAAAAAGAAATTAACGACTACTCCGACGTCATATTATAAAACATATCAATACCGTTAGTCCCTGACGTCTTAAAGCCATTTCGTTAGCATGATCTTTCTAAAGCTCTAAAGTTATCTTGTCGCTACATCAAGATCCCAATACCCAAATAGCTATAGTATATATGAGCAACGTTGTTCCCCCTTTTAACAAATGATTTTCAAGTTTTAAAAGCAAAAAGGTAGCTAAGCTTGAGTAAGAGTGGAGGTAAATAAACAACCCTTTTTATAAAAACAACAGGCACCTTACATGTGTTAGATATATTTTCTTGATAAAAAAGTTGTTTTTTATCCCACATAGGTAATAGAAAGAAAAAGATGGTAGCTTATATACTAAAGTTATGTTGGTTGGGTATGTTAGTGTGACTATAATGTTATTGTCTCGTTAGCACAATATAAACATAAGCCTATCATCCATGAGAAGGCTGCATAATGGTCCTTGTAAGTCTTTACAAGAGGAAATGTAATGAAATGTGTCATCATGTTTGTGCCAAACTAAAATTGGAAAAATTGTAATAATACAACCTACTACTTTTAAAGAGGTTGAATCAAATATTAAGCCAAAAATGCTTATTGTCTCGTTAGCACAATATGAACATAAGCCTATCATCCATGAAAAGGCTGCATAATGGTCCTTGTAAGTCTTTACAAGAGGAAATGTAATACAACCTACTACTTTTAAAGAGGTTGAATCAAATATTAAGCCAAAAATGCTTATTGTCTCGTTAGCACAATATGAACATAAGCCTATCATCCATGAAAAGGCTGCATAATGGTCCTTGTAAATCTTTACAAGAGGAAATGTAATGAAATGTGTCATCATGTTTGTGCCAAACTAAAATTGGAAAAATTGTAATAATACAACCTACTACTTTTAAAGAGGTTGAATCAAATATTAAGCCAAAAATGCTTATTTTAGTTCAAAACTAGCGGGTATGTTAGTGTGACTATAATGTTATTGTCTCGTTAGCACAATATGAACATAAGCCTATCATCCATGAAAAGGCTGCATAATGGTCCTTGTAAGTCTTTACAAGAGGAAATGTAATGAAATGTGTCATCATGTTTGTGCCAAACTAAAATTGGAAAAATTGTAATAATACAACCTACTACTTTTAAAGAGGTTGAATCAAATATTAAGCCAAAAATGCTTATTGTCTCGTTAGCACAATATGAACATAAGCCTATCATCCATGAAAAGGCTGCATAATGGTCCTTGTAAGTCTTTACAAGAGGAAATGTAATGAAATGTGTCATCATGTTTGTGCCAAACTAAAATTGGAAAAATTGTAATAATACAACCTACTACTTTTAAAGAGGTTGAATCAAATATTAAGCCAAAAATGCTTATTTTAGTTCAAAACTAGCGGGTTAACCCGCGCGTTGCGACGGGAGTGCGTTGTCCTCGATCATTTTATTCACGGGAATGAATTTGCTAAAGTTTTTTTTTTTTTTTTTTTTTTTTTTTTTTTTGCGCACTGTTCATGCGCATGTACTGTTCATGCGCATGTTACTGTTCATGCCCCAATGTGTTTTAGTATATATATATAATTATCACCTAGAATAATGATTATTTAGTATTATAATAGAAAAAGGTAGTTAATCTTGAATTTTAGTAGAAAAAAGAGGATAGCTTACAAGTGTTGACACATTTTTTTTTATCCCACATCGGTAGTGAGAAGAAGAAGTTGGTAGGATATATTCTAAGGTCATGTTGGTTGAATAAATTAATATTAACACTATGTTATTTGGAAGACATTGATTGATTTGATAAGAAATCAAGCCAAATATTGTCTTTCCAGTAACTTGTGTGATTTATTATATTTTTGTCGGATTTATTAACTCTTTGCTGGTAACTTGTGTGATTTATTAACTTTTGTAAATTTAACAAAAGTTTCTCAACACGCTTATTACATGTTATCTTAAATGTTAGATTATTTCTAGGTTAAAAAGCTTCCTATTTATTGGATTTAAGCATCCAACTTCTATATCTACAATTCTACACTTTGAACGTGGTTAGATTAAAGCATCCGAGTTTTACATGAATATTTTGAATGTTAGATCACAACATGTAAAATTTGTGCAATATTTTTTTAAGCCAATCTTTTCGCATAAATCGTTTGAAACCTCCACTACATTTAACTTGTAGAACAAATATATCTTCCGAGGATAAAATGTATACAATTGATTATAGCTAAGGATGTTATGATTCTATCTCTATTTTGAGTTTTTGTATTGGTTAACAAATGATAAGTACTATATTTTATATACGATTCAAGTATATTTTAAACTTAAATAGGTTACACACTTGCACACTTACACCATAATACATATTAATAATTAGTTTCTGACAAGATGAATACGTGAGTTTAAATGAGTTTTGGAGACGTTAACGAGGCGTACGTTTACAAAAGGGAAAATGATCCGAAAAGGCATCAAACTTGCCACTTTTTCCTTTTCTAGGCATCAAACTTTTTTTTTTCCTATTGTAGCCCTAAACTTTCATAATTTTCCTTTTGTAGCACTGACTCACACTAAATCCAAAATTTCGTTCCTTAATCATCATTAACCCGTTTTAACCTATGTTTATGTATTTTGGGCGTGGTATGAACAAAAGGTGTATCTTTAGGGGGGGTTTTTGGAACATTTTACAAACATTAAAACTAACCCAATTTCCCCCAAACCCAATCATAACCCGTTCTAACTCACCCAAGCCCTAATTTTATAACCTAACAAAATTAACCGTGTTCCTTTGCTATATTTGATGCTTCTTTCTTTAGTTCAGGTAAAAATGTTATGATTTATGTGTTATTTATCTGTTTTGATCAACGTTTGAACCATGGATAAAACCCTAATTTCGTTTCTTGTCAATTATTTTCCAGAATGTTACCAGGTACCAATTTGCATCAATTTGATGTACACAATGATGGATATTTTAGGCATTTGCCTCTACACTACGCGGACGGGGTGATTCTTAACATGTGTGCTCCAAGGATGCCCTATCTTACATTTGCTGAATTCTTGGAAGAAAAAGTAGGTAATTACTTTCAAGGTTTGTATTATAAGATCCCTGATGCTGAATTAGACAAAGGTTTAGTTAGAGTAACTAATGATAAGGAGATAGAACACATGTTTGATGTGGCTCAGTTGTTTGGTAGGATTGAAATATATCTAGATCACAATGATATGGACCTGTCAGAGTATTTAGGACAAGCAGATACCACTTTTATGGATGAGTCTGTTGCTAAAGCAAAAGACTCTACCAAAAAGAGGTACTGCAATGACTTTTCATTAGATGAGTTGGTTAATTGGGCTGAGACGGAGGTTGAGCATACTAGGAAGGTTAGTGAACCAGAGGGTGAGAACATTAGGACTAGTGTAGAGGGTGATGATAGTATGCCTAGTGTAGAGGGTGATGATAGTATGCCTAGTGTAGATGGTGATGATATTAGGCCTAGATCAGGTGTGGATAAGGGCAAAGGGAAGGCTAGTGTAGTTGAGAACATTGATGTACAAGATGAGGTAGTACAAGTTAGATTGTGGAGGCGTAGTGAACAGGTGGATGATAGTAGGCCTTGTGTAGAGGTTGAGGATTTGCAAACTAGTATGGATAAGGGCAAAGGGAAGGTTATAGAGGATGAACCAGATGGTGAGTTTGATGATGTCTTTGATAGTGACAATGACAGTGAATATGGTTCAGATAAATCAGTTGACTATCTAAGTCCTGGTGAAGAGGAGGTTATAGAACTTAGGAAAAGGATCAAAGCCAATAGATTGAAGGAAAGTGAGACTTTGCCAGAAATGAGTGAACCAACTCCATCAAACAGTGTACCTCCTAATAACCATAGAAGTGAGATTTTGATGGAACATGATATGTTCATGAACAACTTGATGAAAAGGTTACAGCCATCTGTAGGCATTTCAAATGAAGATCCTTTTATTTGTGTGGAGAAGCCTGTTGACAGATATCCAGTCTATGATGAAAGTAGTCATTGGAGACTGAGGCACCCAAAGGTACTATCCTAGTTTGTTTTTCAAATACATATATTGTTTATGAATTTTGGTTAAAAACATTTGTTTTATTTGTAAATGCAGGTTGGTGAAAAGTATGCCAATGTTGCAAAGTTTAAAGAGTGTTTAACCTACTATGCTTTGGCAAATGGCTTTTCCTTGTGGTATGAGAGGAGTAACAGTTACAAGGTTGTGGCAAAATGTGTACAGAGACCGCCAAAGTTGATTGATCTTGACAAAGGTAAACAAAGGAAGAAAACTAAACATCCTAGTGTTAGTTCAGATGAATTACCCGACTGTCCTTGGAGATGTTATGCTAGGTGGATGACTAATGAGAAAACTTTTCAGATACAAACTTTAGTTGATGAACACATGTGTGTTAGGAACTTCCAATTTGGTTCATTAGTAAACTATAAGTGGATAGGAACAATATTTGGTAGTAAGATTAGGGCTAACCCTGACATTAAGTTGAATACTATAGCTGGCCTAGTGATGAAAAAGTATAAGTGTAAGGTATCCTTAAATCAATGTAGAAATGCTAAGAGGTTTGCCTTGACAGAGTATGAGAAATCAGTGGATGAGCATTATGCATTGTTGAGATCATATGGAAGGGCAATTTTAGATACAAATCCTGGGTCCACTGTCAAATTAGGAGTGACTGTCAACCCTGATCAAAAAACATACTTTGATAGGTTTTATGTATGCTTTGCTGGACTAGCAGAAGGTTGGAAGGATGGGTGTAGGAGAGTAATTGCCTTAGATGGATGTTTTTTGAAAAAACCAAACCATGGAGAAATCTTGACTGCTATTGGTAGAGATGGAAATAACCACATTTACCCAGTTGCTTGGGCAGTGGTGAATGTTGAAAACAAGGATAACTGGAGCTGGTTTTTGGAGTTACTGGAAGGAGACTTGGAATGCACAAAAGGAACAGGTCTAACTCTTATGTCTGATCAACATAAGGTAACCTTTGTATCCATACTTTGATGTTAATTGGTTAGTATTACAAATATTATAACTAGATGTGCTTGTGTATAGGGTCTTATTGAAGCTGTGAAGAATGTCATGCCATATGCTGAACACAGGAAATGTGCCAGACATATTTATGAAGGTTTCAGGAAAGTATTCAGTGGGGTTGAATTCAGAGAGTTGTTTTGGTCAGCATCTAAGGCTTCCTATCCACAGTTGTTTAACAAGATAATGGAGAAGATTAAAAGGGCTAACCCAAAGGCTCATCAGTGGCTTATGGACAAGAACCCAAAAACATGGTCAAGAGCATTCTTTGAAGTTAATAGAGGATGTGAAGCAGTGGAAAATGGATTCAGTGAATGCTTTAACAGTGTCATTCTAAGTGTTAGGGACAAGCCAATGCTTACTATGCTAGAAGCAATGAGAGTCATAGTTCTTGAGAGGATGCACAAAATGAGGGAAATCAGTAAGAAATGGAACCCTGGGGTGTGTCCCAACATTCAGAAAAGGTTGGAATGGTTAAAAGACCAACAAAGGTAATTATCCATTTACAAAATAAGGTTTTTTCACTTATGAAATTGTTTGAATTGAAACTAATAAGTTTGTTTTATTGTAGGTTTTGGCATCTTATACCTGCTGGTGGGAATGTGTTTGAGGTCAGATCAGGGAGTGAGGCATTCACAGTTAGTGAATCAAATAGGACTTGCACATGTCGAATGTGGCAGTTATCAGGTATACCTTGTGTACATGCAACAAAGGTAATTCTATACATAAACAAGGTACCTGAGAGCTATGTGCCTGATTGGTTTAAAACAGACAAGTACTATGACACATATAACCATTTCTTGAAACCAGTTGGTGGTATTGATTTCTGGCCTGACCAGAGTATGTACTCTGTTGTATTGGCTCCCAAACCCAAAAAAATGCCTGGTAGGCCAAGAAAGAAAAGGATCAGATCAAAGGGTGAAGGTGGTAGCTCAACTAGAGTATCAAAAGCAGGTGCTGATATCACATGTTCTATATGTCACAAACCTGGTCACAACAAAAAAGGATGCATAGCCATTACTGGGAATGTGTCTGGGTCAAATGATATTGGGAATGTGTCTGGGTCAAAGATACTGGGAATGTGTCTGGGTCAAAAAAGAAAAGTTGTGGGTCAAAGAGGAAGAATGTTGGGTCAAATGAGACTAGTGGGTCAAAGGTATGGAGTTACTTTTATTTCAACTGCATACAATGTATCATACTTTTAAACTGTTTTAACCATTTGTTTCATACACAGGTTGGTGGGTCAAATGAGACTAGTGGGTCAAAGAAGAAAAGTTGTGGGTCAAAGAGGAAGAATGTTGGGTCAAATGAGACTAGTGGGTCAAAGGTATGGAGTTACTTTTATTTCAACTGCATACAATGTATCATACTTTTAAACTGTTTTAACCATTTGTTTCATACACAGGTTGGTGGGTCAAATGAGACAAATAGGAAGGGGTTGAAAAGAGGATGCACATCAGCTTATGCAAGATGGTTTGGTGACAAACATGATCAACAAGTAGCTGAAACAGATGATCAACCTGAAGATACAGCTGAAGACCCACAAGATCACATTGAGCATGAGGAACAACCTCAACATCACATTGAAGAACAACCTGATGATCAAACAGTGATTGAAATGACTGCCACTCAAGTTGAACATATGCAAGCTGAAGTAGATCAGACTCAAGAACAAGTTCATGAACATTTACAAGAACAACCGGAGCAGCACCATTTGAAAAATAGGATGACTAAACTGAAAGTAAGAAGGCCTAGTGAAAGAATTTTGAAGTTGAAGTTGGCAAAACATTTGGATGGCCAGGGCAGCTCAACAGAGTCTGCATTGGAAATAGATGATGCTTGAACAACAACTAAATCCATGAGCCCTTTTTGTATATCTTTTGTGGGCAGCTAATGTAAACTTTAATAACTTAGTTTGGGTATGTAATATGTGTAGATAACTAATGTTAATAGGTCATGGCCATCAACCAATGGCCCATTTTGTATATCTCTTTAGGGCACTAACTGATGGTCATTTTGTATGTAATATGGGTGGAACATATAGCAGCCACTATGGTTACTAGTTTATGTAATGACCATCTAAGCACAAGCCCATTTTGTACATCCTTTAAGGGCAGTAAAAAGATGGTCATTGTTAAACTACCAAGTTTAATGTTTAATGAAAAATGCATTTTGAAAGTATGTTTTGTTATTAGACTGTTATTAGACTGTTGCAGCCACTATGGTTACTAATATGCATGTTTTTAACTATGCAATGACATCTTTTTTTATGCAGTCAAGAGTGCTTTTTTATGCAGTCAATGAACTTAGACTGTTGAAGTCAATGAGACATGGGCATCCTATTTGCAGTTTTAACTTATCCAATAATGAAATACGCAGTTTTAACTTAGACTGTTGCAGTCAATGAGACATGGGCATCCTATTTGCAGTGTTTATTTATGCAGCCTATACACTAATTGATAATGCAGTGAATCAGACATAGGCTATGTGCAGTCAAGTTGACATCTGTTTTTTATGCAGTCAAGCTTGCTTTTTATGCAGTCAATGACCTTAGACTATAGCAGTCAATGAGGCATAGGTTTTTTGCAGTCATTGTAAATTTAATGACAATCCCAACCCAACTATTTTGAAGACAATTTGCCCTTATAAAATCCAATCAACCAATACCATATCCCACACATCTTCTACTCATATCTTTGTATCTAAACAAGATTCCTAATAACATGAGTTCAGGCAAGAGGATAATGTCCAGCCAACCACCAGGTCTGTAACAACTTTATATTAACCATTTCCAGCCAACCACCAAGTATTCTAACAACTTTAATGCACATTTCCTTTATGCATTTACTGACAAATTTATTTATTTCAGAGATAATAACCATTTCAAGCTCAACAGAGGACAGTACAGACCAAGGTGGTTCTCAAGGACCCTCATGGGGAGGTTACTTTCCACCATTGCAGCACACTGGTTCCAGCTCACAAAAGGACAGTACAAACCAAGATGAAGATAATTATGATGAGGAGGTGCCCCTAACTGCAAAGCAGCTTGACAAGCTTGCTTTTGATGCAAGGCCCAAAGTGCTGGGTTTGCCAAACAAGGCAACATGTGCTGAGATGGGCATCAAAGACTGGGTTGCCAAGCCTGTCAACAAAGAAGCTGTGGGGAAGGGGAAGGGTAAGGGGAAGAGGACAAGGTCTAGGAAATGAGTGGTTTGGAACTTGTGGGTTATTTTGTGGCTTTAGTAAGGTTACTGCTATGGGTTTAGTATGCCCTATAATAAGGTTACTGTAATGGACTCATGTTTAATCCTATGACTATGGTTCCACTCCTATGTAATATGACTATCCTAACTGTTTGCATACCATACTAACACTTAACAATTCAACACATGTACAAAACTAAAACATTCACATTCATTATCTAAAGTTAAGTTTTTACATTACTACATTAACAAATGAATTAGTTGGATAGTTTCATACCAAACCAAACACAAATGATACATAACACTCCTAACATCATCATGAACAACCTATCATACAATTCAAGTTTTGACTTTCCAGCCTTCACCTCCTCTTCCAACCTTGTCTTTGTAGCCTTCAACTCCTCTTCCAACCTTGCCTTATCCAAAATAAGAGCTTCAATCATTGGTGCATTTTCAACAGCTCTCTGCCTTTGAAAGAACCCATAAACCAACTCCTTGTAGTATTCACTAGGAAGGTCTACATCCAGAAATTCATATACGCGACATTGAGCACATTTTACAAATCTCTTTCCAGGGTTCGTCCTTGTGGTTGATGTTTGGACTCTCAATTGTCGATCACACTTACAAAAACGTTCAATCTTACCTCCAACTAAACGTGATTGTGCTGAGGACGAGCTACTCATAATTAGGGTTCTTGATATTCAAAGTATTTGGGGAAAATTAGGGTGAAATGGGTTACGGGTTATGATTGGGTTTGGGGGAAATTGGGTTAGTTTTAATGTTTGTAAAATGTTCCAAAAACCCCCCTAAAGATACACCTTTTGTTCATACCACGCCCAAAATACATAAACATAGGTTAAAACGGGTTAATGATGATTAAGGAACGAAATTTTGGATTTAGTGTGAGTCAGTGCTACAAAAGGAAAATTATGAAAGTTTAGGGCTACAATAGGAAAAAAAAAGTTTGATGCCTAGAAAAGGAAAAAGTGGCAAGTTTGATGCCTTTTCGGATCATTTTCCCTTTACAAAATAGACTCCGTTGGATATAGGTAAGTTAAATTTATGCTTAGTTGTTTGATAAAGGCAAAGACTCACACATCTGCTACGTAAAACAATAGTGTGTTTATGATGTTTGGATCTATGATATAAGTTCTTTCAACTTCAATACTGCTTCGCAAACTATGATTCGCGTTTTTACAGCAGGAATCACCTGCAGATGATTTGGTGTTATAGTGTGCTGCACTATGTTGCAATATGTGAAATATCTTATAAAGAAAGCCAAGTTTTATTTGCTTCCTTTGTTTGCTGCTTAATTTGTAGAGGTTTAAGGCAAGAAGATCCTCTAACTCCTTTTCTCTTCATTTTGGCTATGGAAGGCCTTCACATGCTTACGTGTAAGGCCGAGGTGACGAGTATTTTCAAAGATGCCTGTTTTGGTCATGAAAACATGCATATATTGTAGGGGATATGTAGTAATAACGAACACCAACGGATATGCTTAATCTCTGAAAGGCGTGTGAACACTTTCAGATCGAATCAATTCGGTGGTTCTACCAAATTATTCAATCGGATACAATCCAGAGAATGAGAATTTTCTGTATGTGTTTATATATGAGATATAATGAACCAGTAGAAAATATATGACCAAATAAACCGTATATAACTATGATACGGGATAAATGCCAAAGCAGTTTTAGGGTTTCCAAGTTGTCAAGTTTTGTCCCTCAATTTCCGAAAATTCGTTTCTGATGTACATAACTTCAGCAGAAACACAACCATTTCAGCAGAAACATAACTTCAGCAGAAACACAACTATTTCAGCAGAAACATAACTTCAGCTCGACCCCAGCCAGGGGCTCTGCCCCTTGGACCCCGAAGCCCCCAAGATCATAATAAATTCAAGTAGGTGTGCACTCCGCACCTCCAAACCTAAATGATGTATTATCATGATAAAATTGGTCAAACCAAGTTAATCCAATTACACTAAAATATCCAACATTCCTCCCCTATTTTAGTGCAATCCTTGATTAACTAAAACAAGTAATCTCAAACAATCAAACTTTTGCATAAATGAAATGTCGTGACGATTGAATTTCACATTAGTACATTACACATTCCAAATATTCGAATACCAGGGTGTTGCTAAGGATTGAACCCTGGGAATTCAATATGAATACACGAAGATAATGTACACAAAAGTTTACATACATAGTAGTTCTATCATGACACATGTTTTACTAGCCTATGTCCTTATCCTTCATAAGCATGTCAAAGCCAAGTCCCAGCTTCTTGAAACGGCTAAACTTCATGCTCTTTTAGTCTTGCACCTACAACGCAATTTTTCAAAAGAGCTATTAAGAATATATTCATTGGGATGATTCTTTTAAATGTGTTGGGATGATTCTTTAAATGTGTTGCAATCTCTAAATATTAAGCCTTCCACATTGAATTCAGCACCTAGCGTCATACTAGATGGGAATTGGGTATCTTGATATCAGAGATTTCTAATGGACTTTAATCCCATCCCTTTAGCCGAATTTTTCACGAGATCTCTATTCAACCCTTTGGTTAAATGATCGGCTAAATTGTGTTGTGTTTTCACAAACACCACAGATATCACACCATTCGTGATAAGATCACGTAATATGCTATGTCTAACACCTATGTGTCTAGACTTCCCATTATATACTTGACTGTATGCCTTAGCCAAAGTAGCTTGACTATCACATCTGATAGAAATGGATGATATCGGTTTAGGCCACAATGGAATTTCATAAATTAAGTTCCTTAGCCATTCAGCTTCTTTACCAGCTGCTGCTAATGCCACAAACTCAGATTCCATTGTTGAATCAGTTATGCAAGTTTGCTTCTTAGATGCCCAGCAAATGGCACCACCTCCAAGTAGGTATACCCAACCAGTTGTGGAAGAATGATCTTCCTGATTGGAAATCCAACTTGCATCTGAATAACCTTCAAGAACAGAAGGGAATCCACTATAAGTCAAACCATAATCCATTGCTCCTTTCAAGTACATAAATACTCGATTAATTGTTCGCCAATGGATTAAACCTGGATTGTGAGTATATCTACTCAACTTTCCAACAGCAAAGGCTATATCAGGTCTAGTACTAATCATGGCATACATTAAAGATCTAATAGCCCTTGAATATTCAAGTTGATTCACAGCAACACCTTTATTAGGCACAGCCAGGGGCTCTGCCCCTTGGACCCCAGCCAGGGGCTGCCGCCCCTTGGACCCTGCCATGGGCTGCCGCCCCTTGGACCCTGCTACCAGGGGCGCTGCACCCGGACCCCTGTCCCTTAGGGGCTTCGCCCCTAAGATCATAATAAATTCAAGTAGGTGTGCACTCCGCACCTCCAAACCTAAATGATGTATTATCATGATAAAATTGGTCAAAACAAGTTAATCCAATTACACTAAAATATCCAACATATATCCTACCTCATTTAAGCGGATGATGTTATTTTCTTAGGTGAATGGTCACGGCGTAATGTTCATAATCTTCTGAGTATGCTACGATGCTTCTACTTGATATGTGGTTTGAAGATTAATGTCCATAAAAGTAGTTTGCTTGGTGTTTGTGTCCTTGAAGTCACCGTTTCTAACATGGCTTATTCCATTAAATGTAGGGCGGCTAGCTTCCCAATGAAATATCTTGGCAACATGGCTAGATGTTCTAATTAGAGTGATATCATTAAGAAATTTTCTTCTACTCTTACCCAGTGGAATGCTCGATTGCTAACGGTTGGTGGTAGGCTCTCTTTAATTACATCTGTGCTTGGTCATCTTCCAACCTACTATATGTCGATTTATCCTATGCCTTTATCCATCATAAAGGAGTTGGAATCTATGCGTAATTGCTTCTTTATAGCCTATGGGGGCACACACGTTAAACACGAGAGTACGTGACGAACGGTTTAAACTTGAATACACTAGACCCGTTTCTTGCATGCATGCATACTCGATTTGATTGTACAATCCATGGGTTGTTTTAGCTTGACTTGGGTCGGTTTTGGTGCGCCTTGGGCCTTGGCCATTATCTGATCGAGGGTGTTTGGGTTGTTGCTTGAAGCTCAAGCATTGAGCCCATATTATGGGTCGATTAATGAGCTTATAAAACAAACACACTATGCCATCCAAGATATACGATAGTAACATATATCCCTAACTTAGATATATTGTATACGATCATCTATCTATCCCTAAGTCACATGTCAATCGATCCTAATATATGTAGGTTCCCACCAATTAGATTTTCTTCTAAGATATGATTGGTTTATTTGGTTTGTTGAATTCATGAACTTGCATTATATTAATCCAAGATGTGTTACTGAATTCATTAGGCTTGCTTATTCCTATTTACGAATTGTAGCAGCCAAAGGCTAAAGGTTTTTTTGTTTGACATGTTATCGGACAGAAGGGTACATAATATATCGGACACTTTTTGTCCGATATCGGGTAATATATAAAACTGTTCTCGTACAGTTTGGTTCCCGGAAAAAATAATAAGAAGATGTTCTTGGCTTTATTTGTTCGTGGTATTCAAGCAATTTAAGGTGTTGATTGGTTTAAACGTTCTCGACTAGCATTTATCGAACGTACTTGGTTTAAGTGTTTATGTGTGATACTCATAGAGTCATCTATTTTAGATGTTGAGTTTCGTATTGGTTTTATTGTCCGTTACTAAAGATCAATTGCCAAGCAATGTTAGGGTTTCTTTTATCTCTTTTATTAATTAATTATTGTATTAATTAATTGTTTATTAATTACGTGCTTAACCTAATTGCGATTACTAGATCCTTATCCGCTACGTACTCGTAGAGGTTAATGGTTAACTTCTAAAATCCCAACGGTGGCATCACGAGTCAACTCGTTTTTGCGATTATGGGTTACACGTTTCTGCATTAATAAACATGTTTTAAAAGGCTGCATGAAACTTAGTTTAGTTATTTGTTTTATTCTAATTTTGACAATTACATGCAATACTTGTCAATTTTTAATAAATAATAACTAGTCACACTCAAATTAAAATTATATTGATAATTAGAATTAATTTGTTAATTGGAATTACTTGTTAATTAAAATTTAATTTACATGTGAATTATAATTACTTTTTTAATTGAAATTAAATTGTTAATTAAGAATTACATGTTAATTAAAATTACTTGCTAATTAGAATTAAAAGTTAATTTGAATTTATTAATTGTTAATTAGAATTATTATGATAATTAGAATTACATATTGTTTATTAAATACATAAAATTGCGTAATTACTTGTTAATTGAGATTGTCATGCATTTTATGTGTTTTCCGGCCACAAGACCCACTCAATTGCTTTTGCGATGTATGGGGCGATCTAGGTATTGTATCCTAGTGACGGTCTTATGGTTATCCTTTTGGAGAAGACTCGCAAGAGGATTCGGAACAATATGTGGTTATATATTGATGTTTATGTTTATATGTTTGTGATTCCATTATGTGCATTATTGCTACTTGCTTTGACTCCTAATTGTATGCAATATGGAATAATACATATCGAAACCATAACATCAATATTGGTCTTTATTTACACGCCTAAATACCATGCTCATTGTGACCTGCTATTTGATTCGTGGAAAATTGTTTTTTGTAAAATAAAGTGACCTAATTTAATGAAACACGTTTTCAAGAATTTAAAAACTAGACGCTATGGACACTTGGGATGTACGGCTCACCCACTAGAACAAACTTAAAAGGGGGTTCAAAGGGGTGTGTACAGTCGCACCGAAAGGATGTCTAAGGTTATGCTTCAGCGCTTACCTGGTCCTCTGCCTCCCTGTGCGTTCGATTGGAGCTACCGTAAACCATGATGATCACTACGGTGTCATTACCAAAGTTTTTAAAATAACTGTTACAAAATTGTTTTGCATGCTTCTTTGTACACGACTTTTACCACATTTATATGTGCATACCTATTTTTAATTTTAAGTCTATGCCATCCAACTATGAACACGTGCACCTGGATTGACTTCTCTGGTCAGACCTAAGGGCCTTTCCAACCCATGGTAATTATTTCTCACTGGTCAGACATCTGGTTATTTTTACACGTTCATACTTGGTCGACTTATTTCGAGTTAGCTTGGTCAGACCTTGAACCCGAGGCATAAGATGAGAACTAAACATACTTTTGACATTATTACTTGATACTAATGCCTTAAACAGTCTCATAAATCTAAGAGTTGCATTATGCAATTAACGCTCGTCGCTTACCTCTTGTCCTATTTTTTTATACACTGCTCAGACCTATGGTAATTAAGTGGGGTTGCAAGATGGATCTTAGTCTTAATTAGTAATTAATTGGGTAGTTAATTCTTTTAAGAATGTAATTATCGAAAATACTAGAATTGAACTTTTTATGTTCTGATTAATTGTGTTATTGCAACATAATTCGTAAACAAAGTTGTTTTTCTTTGAAAGACAAACTAAGTCTCTTTTCCTAGTAAGAAGAGTGAGACTTATTCCTATCTTTTCTCCTTAGTTGACTAACTAAGATAGGATTCCAAAATTGATAAACTTGTTTATGATCTTTCATTACCCTTTCGTGGTCTAGAGTTAATAATTCTACTAGGACTTAAACACGTTAGATGTTTAATGCCCTACTACATGTAAATAAGAATTCTACTCGGACTTAAAAACATGAGATGTTTATTGCCCTACTACATTCTAATAATGATTCTACTAGGACTTGAACACACTAGATGTTTGTTGCCCTACTACATTCAAATGTCATAATATAGTGTAAAGATACTTCAACATTTGACTACATGTTTTAGTCAATGTAATTATGGCTATATGATAATGATCATAATTCTAAAGTATAAAATTAACTTGAAATTACTATAGAACTCAAGAGTTTGCGTTCATGATTACTTTTGTTAGTATAATTATGCTTACATGTTAAGACATAATTATAAAGTCCTTGAATTAGTCAATGACTTATAACATAAAGTATATGTAGTAAAAGTGTTATATCTTCTAGTTAACACATAAACATAAGGCCTTTGAATTATTCAAAGACTTATAATGTATTATTGAAATGTTCTGTTTTCTTGTTAACACATGAACATATAATCCTTGAACAGTTCTGTCTTCTTGTGAACACATGAACATAAGGTTCTTGTATTTTTCAATGAATATACATTATTGCATGCACTTAGTTCGTAAATACTTTATATGCAATTTGGCTCAACCCAATTTACAAGTATTTGGTCCAAAGAGAATTAAGTTATCTATAGAATTCTGATATAGTTTCACAATTCTAATAACTCATAGGATATCACTTCATTATGGTATGTCTAATGTGTTGGATCAAACCTTATTCATATTGTTTGGTTTATGATAGCTTTAATTGCTCTACCTCCAAAACATATCAAGGTTAAAAATGGCGTGTGTCATGGATACACCCAATAGAGTTCAAACCTAGAAGCTATTCAAGGCAAGCCATAACTGAAAACCCTAATTCATTAGGGATTTGAGGTTTTACCACTAAAACCAATTGAATCATAAACCCGTTTGGATTTTTGATTTTTCTACACTTCCTAGCTTGAAGATTGTAGTTTTGGTGTTCTTCCTAGCTTGACGAAACACATAATTGTTGCTAGAACTTTTGGTTATAAAGTGGTACTAAATTAGAGTTTTTCTATAAACCCTAATTTGAGTTGTTGGAAGGAATTCCATTATGTCTTGATTTAAGTTCTAAATTTGTTAAAATCTTATGAAGCGTTTTATTAACAAATCTTGAGATGAGAACTTAAAATGTATTTTGTGATTCTCCATAAAGAACGATTTATTGTTTCCTAAATACTTGGTATATAGAGAATTGTCTCTACTTACAAAAGTAAGTGGGAGTATATACATATCTCAAAGTTTTGAGAACAAAATACTTAACCTTCTAAAATGCACTTATTAATGTCATACTAAGGTTAAACATGAAAATGTCGACCGAAGTATAATGATTACTCTCATTCATAAATTCGAAAGGATGCCTCATCACTTGAGTGATATTTTATATCAATGCTGAGGGATATAAGTTAGAAGACTATCGTAAATCAGCTAACTACTAAAATATATTATCACATCTTGAATCTGATATATATTTTAGAACTACAAGTAGATGTAGAACTATATTGTTTAGTAAGGAAACGTACACGACTATCCTTAAAAACATAAGTGTCTACAATTGGAAAGTAATTATCTACATGATATTCAAGAGATAATTTTGATTACTACGCAGCAAATAAGGCTAGTAGCTCCCACTGAATTAGAAATCATTTCAACAACTTCTTATTCAGTAATGCAACACAAATGCTCCCACTAAATTTGACAACATTGTAAGTGTTGCATAACCAGTGAAAACAACTTGCTTGCTTTTTACTTTCCTACACCTTTGAAGAACCATACGTAATCATTACTAAGGTATTAAAAGGTGTATTCTACTATGAATGATGGGTTATCCATCAATGTTATTAACTCGAAAAATTGGGTATGCAATTTCTTCCTTAACAGGCCTACCATGCCCATACTGGTATGTAGCACCTTTAAAGGCTAAAGCAAAACAACTAGATAAAATATGCTAGTTTGCCTTTTACCAATTTTCGCGGTAATTTGTCTAGCTTCTAATTTTGTAACTCATATACATGTTTTCCAGTTAACCAACATTCATGTTGTTACAAAGGATTCATTCACCAAATGAGGGTAATGAAATCTTTATGGAAAATAAGATGTGCAATTCATGGCTATGAGTGACATTAGAAATTAGACAATTCAAATGTTCCTATTATACCTTTCTCATTCATGAAAAGGAATAGGATTGAGTCTCATGCTTCTCCCATGGAAAAGAGACTTCGTTTGTCTTTTCGGTAAATTATTCTCGATCAAACATTTGTTTGAAAGCAGAATGGAACAATTTACTGATCAAAGACTAAACTTCGTTTACGGTTAAATGTTGCAATTATACATTCAAAAGAATTACAAAATTCAATTTTAGTATTTTCGATAATTAACCTTTTCAAGAAAATTAAACACCCATGGTTCATAAACATATAACCATTTAATTTTCACTGAAAACTAGGATCCAAATTGTCATAATTTCATCACGTCAGTTGATCTGCTAGTAATGAACCTTATACAAAGTGGTAGAGCTTTTGCTCAATTGCCAATTTCAATTGCAATTCCTTGATTTATGGGATTTACATATAGCCAATATCAATCGCCATGTAAACATGTTTTATCCCATCTTATGCCTTGAGTTGCCAGTTCTCACTGCCTAACTCAATTAAGTTGTCCAACTTAAGAAACTGCAAAATCATCCATGCCCGTTCTCACGTCACGTGGACATTTTACCCTTTGATTACGATCTAAGTCACGATCTCACGCAAATAAAAAGTAATCTTAGGTGTTTCCGTTTCGTTGGATGGCATATAACTTAAATTAAAGGGTAATAACTTTGATGTCAAATCAAATATGTACAAAGATGTCATGCATTCATCTTCGTAACATAGGTTTTATTAAAACATTTATAACTTGTTTTAATGTATAAGCTATTTATCATCAAACTTTAATTGAGGTATTGGATTCACCAATCAAGGAATTTAGTGTTAATTATCATCCATTATACCGTACTTTTGCATAAGTGTAAACACTTAGTGTTTCGGATAATTACCACCGAAGTGGCGCATGGAATTAAAACTAATTCGCCCTTAAGATGAGCTTGCACATTTAATGGCTTACTAAGTAGCTCCATTCGAACTTACAGGGGGCAGAGGACCAGGTACGCGCTAAAGCACAACCTTAGACATCCATTCAGTGTGACTGTGCGCACTTCTTTAAACCCCTTTTATTAGTTCATTCTCATGGGTGAGCCGTTCAGTCATTTGTACCAAAGTCATCAATCAATTAAACGATTATGATTACTATTCTTAAAAGTACATGTTTCACAATTGTTTAAGTCAGTTTATTTTTCTTATAAAAATACCCTTGTTACAAAACACAAACAAGCAAGTATTTATAAAAATAAACAAATAAACAATGAATGCATAACAAATAAAAGTCATGCATATCAAATAGCCACATGCAAACGGTTTTGATAAATCTTATTAATAACCAATTCTAGATCTGTCAATATGCATATATTTAATTAAGACTTCCACCCGTTTTCATCTATGTACAAGGTGAACCACATGCATCGATTCATCGATTGCGTAAGTCAAAACTAAATATATACCACATAGCACATAATTGATTAAATAATAATTATTGAGGTCTTCCCCAATTTTAGATCTATCATAATTTAGTGTATATCACTTAAACATGAAAGACATACAATAAAAGCAGATCCATGATAAAACATGCAGATAATTATCATGGACATAAAATTACACTTAACAATTAATGCAATTAAATCAAAGTTACGCATATACACATAAAGTTGCATGCATCTTAGGGTTTCTAATCCAATTAAAACAATAGTTTACAAAACCCTAATTAGGGCACCAAATAAAACGCCCCCCCCCCCCCCCTCAAAATTAGGGTTTAGGTTTTGCAAACCCTAGATCTAAGCATACAAATAATAACACATTCATGTTTATTTTAATTATGTGTTTCAGTAATTAATTACTTGTTATACAAGGCTCGTGATGCCACTGTTGAGTTTATGATATATAAAATACAATAAAACATAAAGACATCGAGAGTACACAGCGGAAGACTAAAGATAATAACAAATAAATTAATTAACTGAAAATATGCATAACGTACCTCTTGCGAATATCAAATCTCTAGAGCAAGACCAAGAAGTGGATTAGAGAGTTGTCCCTTACCTTTCTACAACTCAAACCAATATGGTGTAACAATAGTGTCTTACTACCACGTTCTTGTACACACGAATTAACCAACGAATCAAGCGATTGCTAGATCTAACACAAGTCCTCGTTTATGAAAAACGAAACCAAACTCCCTTACTTGGGGTGTTCGGCCGAATATAGGACAAGAGAGAGGAGAGGAGAGATCTAGGGTTAATTCAATGCACAAGTGTATGAAACCCTAGACCCTAACCCTCTTTATATACTAGTAGGTAAACTTAGGGAACAAGTTAGGGAATTAGGCCTTGGAGAGGCCCTACGGCCGGCCACTAATGAAAGCCCAAAGCCAAACCCATAACTTTTCCAAGTTTTTCATTTCTAGTCCTTCTCTTTTCCATTTAACGGTCGTTAGTCATTTTTTCCGTTAAATACTTAACGATCGTTAACCGGACTTAATGTGTAATAATTAATCGTAAACATAAACATTAATTATTAACTTTAATTCTCATTCGCTAATGTGTGCAATACCGTGGTCACGAGCACGAATCCGGACATTCACATGTTTGTAAATATATACATTTCCAACAATTTAGTGGAGTAATTAAAAACTAGCCTTCAAAAATAACTTGTATGAGGCTTCCCTCAACCCGTGCGATGCCCGGTCTAGTGGTTGATGGGTCATGTTTTTATTCATAATGTTGTATATGATGGTATTTAGATACCTATTAGAGAATTTGCATTCTATTTATTATTTAGATGGCTAATAATGTTATTATTAGTTTAGTTTATATTATTTTTGTGGAATCTATACTTAGATGCCTAATAATGTTATAATTACTTTTGTATTTACATTACTTTATTTCCATTAAAAGTTTTTATTAACATAGTCTTTTCATATGTAGTATTTTAATTTGAGTAAGTTACATAAGTGTTTTGTTTCTTATTTATTTGTGACTTTTGTTATTAGGAATTATATAAGTATTTGTACTCTTCAATGGCAAATTTTGAGTTGTTAGAGAATTTGATGAATATTTCAGGATCATTTAGATACCTATTAGAGAAGTTGAATTGTATTTATTAATTAGACGGCTAATAATGTTAGCATACTTAAAGAGTGAAAAGCATACGCTATTGGCTACTTAAATCTAGTGTCTTTAAAGTCAAGGAAACCATGAGGCCTCTAGTAATTTGCACATACTCATAATACGCGAAACAAATAATTTTGATCCACAACTTAAAAAATTCCAAATAATTGTTAATATACTACAAAAAGAGAGTGAACATCAAAAGAGATTCATATTAATGCATTCTAAAAAGTTCTTTTTTCCGCTGTTCTTTTGTTGCTTCTTCAATCTTTTCTTATATATTTTCCATCTGCATGCGCAAAGACATATATATTAGTACGTATTAATTAATCAATCAAGCATTTTTTTAATCAACACCCATATTAACACCCATTTTTTTAATCAGTAGTTATTAGTTCTTTATTAGTAAAGACATTATAAAATGTTTTTGTAAATACTCTATCTAGCTAACATGAATTGCCTTAATTTTTTTTATACATCATTCAAAGCACGTATAAACATTAAACATAACCTCAAAACAAACAACTAAAAAACAGGTATAACTTCAAAATACAACAACTCAACATACATGAAAAAACTAATGTACTTGGTTTATCCCTTATCTCTCGTACTAAATAAAATTTTATTTCCCTTCTAGACAAAAGCTCATGCTTAAGCACATGGGGGTGCGTCTGTCACATGTATTTGAGCCAATCTAGGGTTTCCATATCAGTATAAGTTATGACTTTCATTTGCTTCTCAAGCTTGCCTTTTCATCTGTACCAAAACAACCAACGATCATTATAAGAAAATGTAAATTACCAATAAAAAAAATAATGTTGAAAGAAAGAAAGGGTAAGAAACTTACGAATGTTTGAAAAAACTATGGTCTGTACCTTGACAATATATAAGTCTTTACACCATTGTGCCACAGCTTCATCTGTTTCTGGCAAATCTTTCATCAAATGGCGCTTCACTTTCACATGGATCTGAATAGGGAAAATATAATTATTATATATTGCATCACCGAACATTCATACACATATCATCTGAAAATACTGGAAGTACCAAACATGTGCCAAGAATCTTTTATCTGTTTGGAAATTTATCAGATACATTCAAAACAGACAAATACCACTTTCACTTCGACAGGTAAAAGATATTGATGACGTATAGTCTGGTATCGGGTCATAAACCCGACCACAGCCCAATACTAACAAGCCCGGTACGACCTGGGCCATTTTCAATAACGGTTTGGGCTCACGAAAGCCCAAGCCCAAATCTATTTATGGATTTGATACATGATATCTTCTAAAATACGAAGATAATCATTCCCAACCGACTTTGGCGGGATACGCCGAAGGTTGGGGAACATGGAACCAACAAGGATTCCGTGCGTATATAAGGGGAATCATATCCCTCGTTTAAGGTACGATCTCATAACCCTAAAACTCCTTAAACCCTAAACCGATTACTCACTCTCACGCCGGAGGATAATCGTGGGAGACAATCCCACGATAAGCCTAACGGTGTTTCTTGTCTCTTAGTGCGCAGGTCTCAAGCAGCAATTCTCAATTGGTACGAGAACCGGAGCTCCAAATCAGGAACGTCCAACTTTTGTATCAACAAGTGGCGCCATCCGTGGGACCCTACACTAAGAATCGACACTAGAATGACAAAACACGGCAATCAGCGATCGCAGTTAGATCTTATGGGGAAGAAGTCGCAGAGTGGACTAACCCCTAAGCAGACCTCTGGGACAACCAGCGCTGCTAAAAATAAGGGGTCAGGTCAAGACTTGATCTTCCTTCTGGTAGAACCACACTCGGGAGTAACCCAAGTCACTACAACCACCACGAGTGGAGTAGACCCACTGCGCACTCGGGAACAACCCGTCTTTACTACTCCCTTCCAATCGGTGCTAGAAACTGATTTGACAAAGGAACCAAAGCCACCAGGTCGGGATAAGAACGCAGCGGTAGAAACAAACGCACTCACTCTAGAGGGAGTCGCACCAGAATTAGCACCAGAAACCTTCGTATCCCAAAACTATGAAGCATTGGCTGCCCTCATGCAAGAGGAAGAAAAGAATAGATCAGGGCGGAACCTAAAAGCCCGACTCAATTTCGATTCGGAATACGATACTTTTCCACCGCGCCAAAGGAAGGAAAAGCGCAGGGGAAGCAGTCATAAAACCCCAGTATTCAACAGAATTGGGAGGAGAATCGAGGGTGATGAGACATCTCACTCACAACACTTGAGTGACAGTGATGGAGAAGAACGGCGTACCAGTGTCTACGCCAGACTGGGTAGCCGTAGAGTACATGATAGACTGGGGCGAAAACATCCCCCAAGTGAAAGCCCTTCAGATCCAGACTATGAGTCAGATTCTGAGGATGGCCGGCGCAAGTGCCGTAAGAAGGTAAATTCATCTTCTGACAACTCCTCGGACAACGAGGATAGTGATACTGGGCATTGGAAATCCAGAAGTAGACGCGATAGCCAAGAGGAAGACATGTCTCTCCCATGGCGCCGTCAGAAAGTGGATGCGTTCACCAGACGCATTAGTGATTTCTCTGAGAACAAGAAAAGGCGCATGCCTGCAAATGTTAAAACCTATGATGGGACAGGTGATCCTGACGACCACCTAAAATTTTTTGAATCAGCCGCAACCATCGAAAACTGGCCACAACCAGTTTGGTGCCACATGTTTAATTCCACACTGGTGGGAAGCGCGCGGAACTGGTTCAACAAACTCCCACGAAGGAGCGTGAATGGTTTTGAAGAGTTGAGAAAGGCGTTCCGCCTAAATTTTACTCAACGCAAAAAGTGTGCTAAAAACCCTGTCGAACTCGCCAGGGTAAAACAGAACCAGGGAGAATCCACGAGCGCATTCATGGAACGCTTCAAAGATGAATGCATGCAGGTTAAAGCATGCCCTGAAGTCTTAAAGATCTCGGGCTTCATGAATGGGATTAATAACCCAGAACTCATCAAGAGGTTGAACGACAAGATCCCTGAGACCTTCGATGAACTCATGAAGCGCTCTCGGTCTTTTGTCCAGGGAGAAGCCTCCGCGGCGGATAGCAAAAAGAACCATTCCAGTTACCGGTCGCAGGAACAACCTGGGAGACAATCCAATGACCGAGGTAATAACCGTAATAGGAGCTATCGCAGCCAGAGGAGCGGCAGAGACAGGGATAATGACAGATATACTCCCCTGATCAAAACCCCAAAGGAAATACTCGCAGCAGAAGGAGCGAATTTCCCAAGACCGCCGCAGATGCGCACACCAGAAGATAAGCGCACTGGGAATGGATACTATGACTACCATGCGCAAAAGGGTCACACCACTAACGAGTGTGTCCAGCTGCGCCAACTCATCGACAAGATGGTCAAAGGGGGCAGGCTGGACCACTTAGTTAAAAACATTAAAGAGGGAAGAGATAAGCAAAAGAATGAAAGCAAGAAGGAGACACCCAAGGATAAGGCCGACACAATCTATATGATACAGACGTGGCAGCGAACCACCAGACAGAAGGTCAGCCAAGAGTTTTCCCGAAGAGGTGAAATCTCTTTCCCTACTTTGACAGCGGACAACGCAGCATCAGAGCCCCTCACCATTGAAATTAGTGCGGGTGGTCACGACATACACCGCATGTACATCGATGGTGGGGCATCGGCAAATATTATGTATGAGCATTGCTTTAAAAGACTACGACCTGAAATACGTAGTCAGTTAAATCTGGTCAACACCGCACTCACCGGTTTCACAGGTGAGAAGATATGGCCTATGGGCCAACTGCGATTGCTAGTCAGCGTTGGCAACGCAGAGCACTCTACAACAACCTGGATGGATTTCATGGTGATCAAATCCCCTTCATCATATAATGGCATTATTGGGAGACCCGGGATATCAGCCATGCGCGCGGTGCCGTCAACAGCGCACGGGATGCTTAAATTCCCAGTTGAAGGGGGCATTGTCACTCTTTACAATGCCACGGTGCCAAACAGAGAATGTAACACAGTTACATGCGAAATGGAACCAATCCCGAAGTAGTGCGCGGCCAAAATTCCCAACTTTAAGGTCGCAATTCATCCAGAATATCCAGACCAGGAGATAACCATTGGAGGGTCATTGTCGGACAACGGCAAAGCGGCTGTGTGCGCGCTCCTACAAAAGAACGTAGATATTTTCGCATGGGAACCCAAACACATGACTGGCGTACCACGCTCGATCACAGAGCATAAACTTAGAATCCGACAAGGATACTTACCGATACGTCAGAAGAAGCGTGGCCAAGCTCCAGAGAGGGCGCAGGCAATTCTAGCAGAGGTACAGAAATTAGTTAAAGCGGGAATTATGCGTGAAGTCTATTACCACGACTGGCTTTCTAATCCAGTAATGGTCAAAAAAAGCGACGGTAGCTGGCGAATGTGTGTAGACTTCACCGACCTCAATAAAGCATGCCCACAGGACTGCTATCCGTTACCAGAGATAGATTGGAAAATAGAGTCCTTGTGTGGATACCCGTTGAAGTGTTTTCTCGACGCGTACAAGGGATATCACCAGATGCAAATGGCCCAAGAAGACGAGGAAAAGACAGCGTTCCACACAAGCCAAGGCGTTTACTGTTACACAAAAATGCCGTTTGGCTTGAAGAATGCGGGTGCCACCTATCAGCGGTTGGTAGACAATGCCTTCGAAAAACAGGTAGGCCGCAACCTGGAAGTCTATGTGGATGACCTGGTCATTAAAAGCCATACTGAAAAGGAACTGGTGCGCGACATAGAAGAAACATTCAAAACTCTACGCGAGATTAACATGAAGCTAAATCCTAAGAAATGCACCTTCGGCGCTACCGAAGGCATGTTCTTAGGGTACCTGATAGAACCTGATGGCATAAAACCGTGTCCAGAAAAGACAAAGGCGGTAATAGAACTTCCCTCACCACGCACGCTGAAGGAAGTCCAATCCCTTAATGGAAAACTAGCCGGCCTCAACAGGTTCCTATCTAAATCAGCAGAAAAGTCACTGCCTCTTTTCAAAACACTCAAGAAGTGTATAAAAAAGGGCGACTTTCGGTGGACAACGGAGGCGGAAGAAGCTTTCACCACACTCAAACAGCATCTAGCAACGCTCCCAACACTCGTGGCACCCCGACCAGGGGAAGAGCTGATCATGTATCTATCAGCAACTCATGGGGCAGTCAGCGCAGTGCTGCTAACAGATAGGGACTCGGTGCAAACCCCTATCTATTTTGTCAGCAAAGCTCTCAAGAAGACGGAGATGAACTATAGTGCCATGGAAAAATTGGTCTTGGCATTAGTGTTTGCCGCCAAGCGACTGCGCCGGTACTTCCAAGCGCACCCGATAGCGGTAATCACAGATCAAGACATCAAGCAGATCATCTCCAAACCCGATGCGTCAGGACGACTCCAGAAGTGGAGTGTGTTGCTAGGCGAACATAACATCTCTTACAGACCACGTACTGCAATAAAAGGACAAGTTCTGGCGGACTTCATCATCGAGAAGCCAGATACTGACGAGGTACCTACACCAAGCGAAAAAGCACTACAAGATCCATGGATTTTGTTTACAGATGGGTCCTCATGCGTGGATGGCTCAAGAGCTGGCCTTATTCTCACAAACCCAGAGGGAATGGAATTCACTTACGCACTACGTTTTGAATTTACCTCGACAAACAACGAGGCAGAATATGAAGCCCTGATCGCTGGACTACGCATTGCAGCTCGAATGGGTGTACGTAACTTGGAAGCAAATGTGGACTCCCGGCTAGTGGCCAACCATGTGTTGGGTGAATACGTGGCCAAAGAAGAAAATATGATTCAGTATCTTGAGAAGACTAAGGCACTGATCAAAGGCTTTGACAGATTTACTATCAAACAAGTCCCTAGAGGAGAAAATCGCAAAGCAGATGCACTGAGCAAGATAGCCTCGACAAGCTTCGCACACTTATCAAAGCAAGTGCTGGTGGAAACACTGAAAAGCAAGTCAATAGCGGAGATGGAAGTCTCCGCAATCATAGAGGAGGATGGTCCTACATGGATGACACCAATTGCAGATTTCTTAAGCAAAGGGACATTACCCCAAGAACAGACAGAAGCTCGCAGAATACGGCGCACAGCGCAGAGATTCAAATTGCGCGACAACATACTGTATCGACGTTCTTTCCTCCAACCATGGCTTCGATGCGTCGGCCCCGTACAAGCAAATTATGTGCTGCGAGAAATCCATGAGGGTTCATGCAGCATGCACGCAGGACCACGGTCTGTTGTAGCACGCGCCATGCGATCGGGATACTACTGGCTAACCATGCATAAAGATGCGCGGGATTTGATAAGGAAGTGCAATGATTGCCAAGTCCACAGACCCGTACCGCGCAAACCACAGCATGAGTTAACACCAATCACGGCGCCATGGCCATTCTACAAATGGGGCATTGATATCGCCGGTCCTTTTCCAATAGCAGCAGGCGGTCTCAAGTTTCTAATAGTCGCTATAGACTACTTCACCAAGTGGATCGAGGCAAAAGCAGTGGCGACAATTACTGGCAACCAGGTAAAACGCTTCGTCTGGGACAACATTGTATGCCGCTTCGGATTACCTGGTGAAATCATCTCGGACAACGGGAAACAATTCTGCGACAACCCCTTCAAAGATTGGTGCGGAAAGTTAAACATCACCCAACACTTTGCGTCGGTTACGCACCCACAAACCAATGGTTTAGTGGAGCGCGCAAACCGAAGCCTGGGTGAAGGAATCAAAGCACGCTTGGACAAGCACAAAGGAAGGTGGGTCGAAGAACTTTCACATGTACTATGGGCGCACCGCACCTCAGTTAAAACCAGCACAGGGGATACCCCCTTCTCTCTTGTATACGGGACAGAAGCTGTTATACCAACTGAGATCGGCATGCCAACTATCCGCACTGCGGAGATTAATGCGACTACAAACGACGACGAAAGACGTGTCGACTTGGACCTACTGGAAGAAAGACGCGAACGCGCGGCTATACGGGAGGCAAGGTCGAAGTCAAAAATGAAAGGATACTATGATGCCAAGGTACGCAGTGTTTCATTCAGACCAGGTGACTTTGTCTACCGCGACAATGAGGCAAGCCGCGCTGAAGATACAGGTAAGCTCGGACCAAAGTGGGAAGGACCTTATGAGGTTACTGAAGCAACGGGCACAGGCGCGTACCGGCTACGAGGTTTGGATGGTCGTGACCTACCGCGCACATGGAATATCAGCAACCTCAAGAGGTGCTACCTATAAGGATTGCTACGGCATAGCGTACAGACGCTCCGCACTTTCAGTACTCAATAAACATTCATGTACTCAGTTTTTATTTTTCATATTTACTGTTTTCTTTGTTACTTCTTGATAAACTTGCAAGTATTAATAAAAACGTCGCGGTTTCTAGCTAACTCCGCGACACATTTTAAAGTTGTTATCTCCATATACTGTATGTGTTAACAATTTTTTATTTCTTGCCCACGATGGCGTGCATGCACCACAAATAAACCCACGATGGTAATAGGATAAGTTGACCTACTAACTGACTTGTTGAGTAAGAGGGTTGCAAACCCATCAATAATGGATCACGCATCCTTGTTAAACACCTTGTTCTCAAGACGTTGGAATAAGCCATTTGCGCATCCCACGACGGTTGCGCATCAATGCATACGTGCACGTTTAACAAACTTAGGAACCAAGATACTTGCTTCCTTATTGCGATATTTACAGTACGCTGTGAATCATAACATACACGATTATGCTTAAATACTTAGAATTATTTTCCAAGTATACTATAATTTTCATACACGACTATGAATTTCCCACATTTGCAGTGGCCTACACGCTTGTTTCTTTATACATACAAAGGACAAAAAATATAGGCTTACATTACATCCACAGCGGTAAATAGAAACATTTATTCATAACTACGAGTTATTACAAAAGACATTGAACATGTCAACTACCAGCTGTTACATCGTTTAAGTACAGAAGAACCAGTGTGACTCGTTGCTTCTTTGGCTACGCCAACGTCCTTCAACATACCTGCATCCTTACGAGATACGGTGGCCACGCTTACGGGCACCCCATCAGATCTTGGCAAATGGGCCGCACCAACCCCACACAAAATGGCCTTACCTGCGATACCCTTTTTCTTAGCAAGACGGGTCGCATGCGCCTCCAAGACCTCCTTTAGAGGTACCTCTTTTTCCAATGCAAAGGGATTCTGACTATCCCTGGGACGCGCAAACACAGTAACTTGGAGCTGCGACCCATGGGGCTTCAAATAAAAGTCCGGCTGTGCTTCGACATCCTCAGTACGATGACGCGCCAAAGTCAACCCTGTCATAATCACATTTATTGGGTAATCTTGATCGCGCTCAAGCTCCGATATCATTGGCAGCTCCAAGTCTTTCATTTTCTGCATGGCAGCGACCAAATGCTCATATGACTCAGCGTCATAATGGGGTACCTTATCAAGGGGCGTCTCCAACAGTTTGGCTTCGTGTAGCTTTTCAATCGCCTCTGATTTGCCACGCTCAAGAGCACACTGCACTACCTCCCCGAAGGCATTGACTACCTCTGGCGATTCCAGGGTACTCAGGGCAGCTAGGCGCAGACCATGGGCTATGAGCCACCTGCGCTCCACTATCACAGACATCAGCTGCGGATACAATTCCTCGTCATACTCGATGCTTAGCTTACGCAGCTTTGCCTCTTGCACCTCTAAGGACCAGCTCACAGTCTCTCCAAGCTCCCCTAATTGCGCAAACATTTTGTCCTTACCCTGTTCCAGATGTTTCAGTACCCAGCAGTACGTAGACTTATACTTGGCAGCATCAGCACGCTCTTGGTTTATTTGGCACATTAGCGCCATCTTGTCCTCAGCCTGTTTTTGAGCGTATGTGCTCAGGACCTTGGCCTCTGCATGGGCGCTATCTAGTTGTGCCCGGGTACTTGCCAGTTGCGCCTCCAGCAAAGAAATAGTTTGGTCCTTTTGGGAGTCTTGGTTTTCTCCATCAGATACTCGCTCTTTCAACTTCACAATCAGCGACGCCTGGTGAGCAGAAACTTGAACCAATTCTTCAACTAATTGCCCCAGCGGCACATTTGCGTCGGACTGGTCTTCCTTATCCTGGCTCTGCGGCTCAGAATGCGTTGAGCGTATCGGACTAGCCTTAGGAGGTGACTCTATGACCTGCTCCACCCTGCGAATGATCACCAGTGCAACATTAGAATCACAAATAGCACATTCACCAACTGACAAAAGGTTATACATATATGGTGTTACTTACTTTGGCTCCGCGTCATCAGCAGATGGGTGCGACGACGCTTCATCAGTGGAGGACAACTCCACAGTCTGAATCACGGGACGTTTCTTCCTTGACGGACCCGCGCCATGATCTTGTCGGGTCCTTTTGCGACTAAGCGCCGCTTCTTCTTCTTCTTCCTCTTCAGGTTGAGCTACCACCACCAGCGGAGCCACTTCAGGATTGGGACGGCTTTGCAGAGGCGTTGCCTCCACCGCAACGGAGGAACTGGTCCCTGTATCCCCCGCAGTCAGTTCCATGACACGCCCTGCAGTCGCAGCTAATATTGGCTCCTCGTCCTCCCTCAACGGTCGTACTCCTGTCCTCACGGCTGTGGGCTTCGCTAGCTGAACAACTGTAAACAGATCCATCTCTGCGCAAAACAACAACACATATACACACCAGTTATATTATGCGCAACATGAATGGAAGATGGTTCTTACAATATTTACACACTGAAGTACGGAGGAACAAGTACCCACCCTGGCCATTGGCGTCTAAGAAAATAGGGATCTCATCTTCAGGGCCATAATAATTACGGCTGATTCCCATGTGCACCAAAAATCCCTCAGGATATGCACTGATGGGGATGCGGTTGGCATTTATCAGTTCTGCATCCTCGACGTTATACGACCCAGGCACTGGGTACTCATCCCTCTGTAGCGATCCCTTGGTATAAAAATCATAATTCCAAGGAAAACATGTATCATCTACCCAGAAGAAGTATTCCCTCCAATTCCTAAGCGCATCTAACTTATCTGTGTAGCACTGTAATCTACCCGCGCGCTTTGAAAAGGATACCCACCCATGCGCCCATGTGGTGTGATAAAAAGCGCGGAAGAGGTGGATGGTGGGATTAATCCCCAGCAAACGGCAATTTACTTCGAAATTAGTAATTTTGGCCGCGCCGATGCAGTGTAACTGCGATATGTGTAACGTATAATAGTTTAACACATCGCACAGAAAGCGTGATAGGGGCACACGTTGATTCGCAAATTCGAATAACCGTGTGTATACGCCCACTTTCCCTTCGGGGAAATCCGCAATTGTGGCTCGCGCATCCGGAACCGTTGGATGCACGTCTCGGGGTATAAAATAATCTGAGGAAAATTCCATCAGATCGATCAAATTAAGGTCGGAGGTAAAGTCAGACAACTGTTTCACCATGATGATATACTTTTTTGCTATATCGCACGCGCGATTACCTCTGTGGTTGGCTACTTTTGGGATAACGACTCTTCAAATGCTTTTGAAATGGCGGATGGTGTTTTTACTGTGAGAACTTCGGTGAAAATGAATCGCCTTGTTATATACTTCTTCTCTCCCACACGATTGGCGACACGTGGATTCCACTAGTCTTCATTGTGTGGTCGAGATGTCTTGATGTGACAACGGTGCAGTAACTTTCCCCCGATTAACGAGGCATTACCTATTCACTTGGATGTCTAGATACATTGCACCTACGGGTAGGTGTATGGCTTCTTGGATACGTTTCGTACGTTACTTGTTTTTTGGACTACGGTCATTAGTCTAGCATCCGCAGTTACGCACTGCGCATACTAGACTGGGGGGACATGATGACGTATAGTCTGGTATCGGGTCATAAACCCGACCACAGCCCAATACTAACAAGCCCGGTACGACCTGGGCCATTTTCAATAACGGTTTGGGCTCACGAAAGCCCAAGCCCAAATCTATTTATGGATTTGATACATGATATCTTCTAAAATACGAAGATAATCATTCCCAACCGACTTTGGCGGGATACGCCGAAGGTTTGGGAACACGGAACCAACAAGGATTCCGTGCGTATATAAGGGGAATCATATCCCTCGTTTAAGGTACGATCTCATAACCCTAAAACTCCTTAAACCCTAAACCGATTACTCACTCTCACGCCGGAGGATAATCGTGGGAGACAATCCCACGATAAGCCTAACGGTGTTTCTTGTCTCTTAGTGCGCAGGTCTCAAGCAGCAATTCTCAATTGGTACGAGAACCGGAGCTCCAAATCAGGAACGTCCAACTTTTGTATCAACAGATATAACATTTCAAGAATTTTAAAATCAAGATATCAAGAATTTCACGATTGTTACATTCATCAAAAGTTATTAGGATTATGAACATGATTGTTTTAAGGTTCAGATACATGTGAGTAAGGCATATGTTAGCAGAACTCAAAAGGGTTTAGATGGCTTACTACAGAAGGATGTCCTTTAAAGAGCCGAAGCATTGTTGGCGGGGTTGTACTTCTTGGAATGGCAACCGTCATATCGTAAATGGCTGGAACAAATGTACGCATCTGAGTTACTGATGTAACAAAACCCTGATAAATAAAAAAAATTATAGATAAATATCTGAAATTATAGAGTGTAACAGCTATTAATTGCAGAGATCACATGAAAACATTCGAAGGGTAACATCTATAGACGGCAAACAGGACATGTTCTTATCTGCAGCTGCTATTGCAATTGATGTATACATGCATGTAAACTGAATAATCAATTCATATGATAATAATGGATAATATATTACTATTAGTTTTAAAGAAACAGAGGCATGAATAATTCTACTGAATATCATTATCAGTATACTAACTGCATAAATCGGCATGTGATATAAGATGTGGTTTTAGCCTTCATGGAACTCGATCCTTTACAGCCATCGCCACCTCACCTTTGCCTCCAGCACCACCAATTATATGGCATATCCACATACATGGTATTTATACATGAACTTTTACAATTGATAATAAATAAGATCATTATTAAGAGTCATCCAAAAGTTCTAATAACTTCATGTTTCTTTGCATACCTCCCATTAAAACTATAGCCCTTTCGTGTGTCTCCATTGAAGGAGACCTTTCATGCGTATGCATTCAATTCGCCATATTGATAAGCATGGAATGTATTTTCATTCAATTCGAGCCTCTTCATAATCCAAACTGAATGTACATTGAATATGAGGGCCACCTAAAACGAAATGAGTTTTAGTTATTTCGGTATGCATAAACATGCATGTACCGTACTTTTGGTTGTGCACAACCCCCCTTGCGCATTAAATTAAGGGGGATAAGCTTTAAGTAGTATAGATATGTGGCGATATTCTTTCATTGATTATCCCAGATGGGCAATAGAAACAAACAATTGCTACCTTAATAGGTTTACGATAGTTGAAATACAAAAGAACAACTAGACAAGTCTCTCGAACAAAATGGTCGTTTCATTTTCGCTTGATTCTCGAATGTTAAATATTTGATAATTGGTCAAGTCATATATCAATGGAAACACGCCACAAACGTTAGCTAGGTTATTGTGAAGAAGCCGTGTTAATGACCAATTATTTCAAGTGGTGTCGAGTATTTAGTCTATGATAATAAGTAATAATCGGTTTAATCAATGTCAAAGAAGTGACAGAAGTGACAGTGTACTATTAGTAACAAAGGAACTCTTATATTGGGGCTTATATTCTCCTAAAACGTATTCTAATGTTAAACAAGAATTTACGCTTCGGTTTTTGATTTTAGCATAAACACGCCCCACCCCGCCCCATCCTCTTGCTATGTTTCTCATTTATAGTAGAAAGTATGTTGGTGGTCACGAAAAACACGTAAAATTTGAATGTATTTACAATTTCTAACGACTAGCTATTGGGTAATCACTTCACCAAACTATGTATGCAGGACCGTGAGAATGTGTATGACAACACATTGAGAATACTTTTAGCAGCTTTAACTTATCCTTCTTCTAGAGGTGCATTCCGTGCATATGCTTACACCGTGTAAGCTTCTTTGGAACTTTATAACATATATGAATCAACAAGTGCCATAATGCGCAGGTTGGGTCTTGAGTCTAAACGAGCTTGGGTTAAAGTGGTTAACTTTTGTTACATGTCAACAAGTTGGGTCGGGTTTGGCTGATTGACACACTTATTTCGCATTTTATGGATAAATAACTCATTTGGCATATGCTTTTCATTGATTGGGTTATAGAAGTTTACTAAACTTTTGGAATAAAATTTGTTGGTTTTATAATCCATAGTCCATATAAATTGACATTGATGGTAACATTACATGATATTATATGGTTTTGGTGCAGCACACCACAGATATGACGGAAGAAAAAAGGTTGGTAGGTAAAGAAGAATTGTGATTAAGGTGAGCGATGAACAAAAATTCTTTCGAAATTATTTGGTTTATTTCATTAGTTAGATTGAAACTAACCATAACTCATCAAACACCAACACAATTAGCTAAATTTCTTCGTGTTAAATAACGTTTCTATACTTTCTGAAATATAGGCAGTAGCAACAATGAGCTCAGTGACGAGGAGGAAAAAGAAGACGGCTGCCCAGGAGAAGTCAAACACATGAATCTTCGGGCATAACCCTTACTTTATAATTTCTTCTATTTGACGAACACATGAATCTTCGGGTTCTTTTGATACTAACTATGGTCTAAGATTTCCTCCCAACGGTCTTGAAAATAGAAAAACCGCATTTTGCGGTGCGGGTTGGGTTTTCACCGAAAAACCGCACCAAAATAACTGCACCGCACCACTCCGTCATATTCAAATATTTTTTAATTTTTTAGAATAACACACTAAAATTTATAAATTTCTTTTATAATAAAATGCTTTTACTTATTCATTTGTTATAAATTATCTCAAACACATTTTAATGGTTAATTATTATATGAGTTTTTGGGTAATATAACTTTATTTTTCTTTCAATTTATCTTCGAAGTTTATTAAATTTTTCATCTCATTCGACTTTATAGATTTATAATTTCATACTAATACCCTACATTTTGTATATATGTTTCGACACATCATGTAACCTTATAATATAATTTATATAATAAATATATAACAAAAATTATAATTAAAAAAAAAAAAAAAAAAAAAAAAAAAAAAAAACTTTGACCCAAAAAACCGCAAAAGCCCGCAAAACCAAACCGCAAAACCACACGGATGTGGATTCTTGTTTTTTTTAAAAAGCAATTGCAGATGCGGGTTGGTTTTTTCCAAAAAACCCACCAACCCGCACCATGCTCACCCCTACACAAACCTATAAAAGAGTTAAAGATTCCTACACAAAAAGTTTATAAAACATTAACATCATCATCATCAGATGACTTACTCGTTTTCATCAAATATTTAAACAACACCATTAGTCCTTGACGTCTTTAAGCCATTTCATTCGGATTTCAATTTTCAATAGGTCGTGAAGTGGAATGGTAATATTCAGGTGTTTATAAAGCTCTAAGTTATCTCGTCACTACATACCAAGTTGAGGAACTTTGTTTACCTATTTTAAAAAAAGATTTTCAAGTTTCAAACAAAAGGGTAGCCATGATTGAGTATGAGCGGAGGAAAATAAATAACCCATGTTATAAATAAAAAAAAAGAAAAAAAGCAGACACTTTACATGTGTTTGGATGCATTTTCTTGATAGAAATTGCTTTTGATCAAACATAGGTAATAGAAAGAAAAAGTTTGCAGCTTATATACTGCCGTTACGTTGGTTAATTAAGTTAAGTTTAATATTATAATGCAAGTATTATACATAATGGATTAACTTAATCCGTTTATGTAATATCATGCAAAATAACTTGTCTGTTTAATTACTTGTTACAAAACGACGTCTTATCCACTTAGTTATTCATCATGTTAACTTGTACCAAATCAAAACTAAAAATATTAAGAGGTTCAATACTATTTTTGTTTTGAAATCAAACCGTAAAGACATAAGTGATTTTTCCGTTAAATTGATATTAAGAGGTTAATACTATGTTTGTTTTATAATCCATAGTCCATATAAATTGATATTGATGGTAACATTTGTTTTCAATAGTCCAAGTACTTACATGATATTATATGGTTTTGGTGTAACACACGAGATATGACGGAAGAAAAGAGGTTGGAAGGAAAAGAAGAACTGTGATTACGATGAGTGATGAACTAAAATTATTTCGGAATTATTTGGTTTATTTCATAAGTTAGATTGAAACTAACCATGACTCAACAAACAACAACACAATTAGCTATATTTCTTTGTGTTAAATAACGTTTGTTTTGTGTATTTTCTAAACTATAGGCAGTAGCAGCAACACTAAGCTCACTAATGGGGAGGCAAAAGAAGATGGTTGACCTGAGAAAAGTCAAACTCCTTATTATAATTCAGATTTTGGGTGTCGTTAACTTGATATCCTGAACTAGATTCTCGGTTTCAAAAACAAAAATGTAGCCAAGCTTGAGTATGAGTGGAGGTAAATAAACAATCATTGTTATAAAAAAATGTAGACACCTTACATATATTAAGATACAGTTTCTTAATAAAAGAATTATTTTTGATCCCACATAGGTGATAGAAAGAAAATGATTGTAGCTTATATACTAAAGTTATGTTGATTGAGTAAGTTGAATTTAGTATTATGTTCATTGTCATTGAATTACATGTGCTGATTATTAAATCTGGGCATGTAATATCGTTGACGATATCTTGTATGATTAATCAATTATTTATGTTTTTAATGATATTCAAAGCTTCATGACTCTTTAATATGATATTCAAAGCTATATCACTCATGTTTAAAAGGCTTTTTATTTGTTAGATTTAAAGCATCAAACATTTATATGTATATATTGGTCGTAATAAGATTTAGGGTGTGTTTGATAGCCTTTTAATTGGCTTATCCATGATTCGGTCAGCACCTTTTGTTGTTTGATAAATTTTCTTTTACTTCTTAGTGATTCCACTAGGTGTGTAGTGGCTCAACATCCAATAAATGCAAATTGATCCGGCGTCTATTTGTTATTTCAACTCATTTATCATTATTAAATGAACATTTTTATATGTAACTTTAATCCCTGTCCACATTCGTATTTTATTAACTCCCTACATTTTATTACTTCATTACTTTTTATAATTTCATCATCTTAAGTTTTGCAACTTTATGTCCTTTAATGGTATAATATCCTGGTTGTGAGATGTAACATTAAATATAAACATATAAATTAATATGTGCAAAAATATTATGCACGCATATACTAACACAAGAAAATAACAATTTACGATGTACAAGAAAAATGTTTAAATTTTCAACAATTAGTTTTACACAATATATGTATTCAGAACACGTGTCAAACAATTAGTTTTCATTCAGAAACACTTTGCCTCAGAGTCTTTAAATCATTCAGCGCTAAATCATGTAGTTTTTGTCAAACAGCCTCTTAAAGTATCCTACTTTGCATGAATATTTGGAACATTAGATCACCTATTAATTAAAACTGGTGCTATTTTAAGTTGACATCGCTTCTTCATATTAATTGCTTGAAACCCTTTTTTTTCATCATCTACATGTTTAGTTACATAAAAGTTACAAAAAATAAAAAAATTTAAAAGCATAATAATTTGTTGTAAAGCAAATAAATCGTCCAAGTATAAAAAGTATATACAAATCATTATAGCTAAGGATGTGAAGATTTTATTTGTATTTATAGCTTAGGCTACTACAAAATAAACGCGTAATTCTATTTTCCTCTTAACTACGAGAATAATTTAAGATAATTCACTAAATGCTTAAGTTAGATCATCGTTCATATATATTTTGTTGAATTAATTTTATTTTATTATTATTTTTTTATTAGGACTAGATTACCATATGTGGTAAACCTTAATATATGGCACATTTTATTCATCCACATAACATTGTCTTAAAAAAACTGTCCACTTTTTTTAATCCAATAATTTAAATTCTCATTCATTAATTTAAGGAAAGTGATTATTATCTTTAATGCAATTACGGGTAGATTTGTTAAATGGATCATTAAAATCGACATTCATTATACCTATCTTAGATTGAAGAGAATTTAAGTTGTTGGCAGACAATAATATGTTTTGTTATGACAGATTTTCGATTATTGCAGATATGGCCTAGCGGTAATGAAAGGTGAAAAATGTTTTGCAATTGCTTATGATCTGACACCGATGACCAACGAGCAAATTCTAAAAGTGTACAAGATTCACGAGAGCATGTTTATAAACAAGGAGCATTACACTAAGTATCAGAAAAACATGTCTCGTAATCTTGGCAACATATGTTTTGAATATTTAAGGTTAGATGAAATTGAGGTGCAAAATTATAATTTAGTATAGTGGTATATACTTCACGCAATATATCATTGTAAACAATAGTGATATAAATATGAAGTTAAGCAACCTTTTTCCCCTCTTTTAATAAAAGATTTTCAAGTTTCAAAAACAATAAAGTAGCTAAGCTTGAGTATGAGTGGAGGTAAATAAACGACCCTTGTTACAAAAAAAGGGAGACACTTTATTGATAAGCAATTGTTTTTTATCCCACATAGGTAATAGAAAGAAAATGATGGTAGGTTATATACTAAAGTTATGTTGTTTCTTCTTGTTAAGATTAGTATTATGTTAATGTGTTGATGATATGTGGTGAGATTAAAAATCTCGCCATGTTGGTCAGCACCTTAACTTGTATGATTAATTAACTTTTTATTTTTTTTATTATGTTTAAAGCTAGATCACTCATGGTTAAAAAGCCTTTTTATTTGTTGGATTTAAAGCATCAAACTTTCATATGCATATATTGATCGTAATGAGATCTAAATTATCCTACTTTACATGAATTTTTTGAGCGTTAGACACCTCCCAGCTAAAATTTGAAACCTTTATTCTTTCGAATACATAATTAGTTACATAAAGTTACAAAAATTAAGAAATTTCACAAGAATGATTAGTTGATGTACATCAAATATACTGCCCAAGTATAAAACGTATACAACTTATTACAGCCAAGGATGTGAAGATTTCATTTGTCTTTGATTTCTCTGCACGCTCAAAATAACAACAAACAATAAATTAATGAAACTGAATGTGTAAAGTTAACTAATTTAACAGAATTAACTACCTGATGTTTTCTAGGGTTTAGGGTTTTTGAAATTTGGGGATTGTTATTATGTATGAATGAATATGGGTCGGGTTAAACTCACCCGATGAAAATAAAATGTCAACGGGCCTTAAACTGGATTTTCTTTTATGGGCTTTATCATTTAATCAAAATATAGACTTTTTAAGTTGGCCCATCAACCAATAATGTTCAAGTTTCGTTCCTGGTTGACAGTAAGCGGTATCAGTTAGTAGTAGCAGTTGATTTTAGTTGTTTGCTTAATAAAAGCGTTTGCTAACGTAGTTGTAGCTTTAATTATAATGTGTATAATAACGTAAATGAAATATATGCACATTAAAATAATATGTTTTGTTATGACAGATTTTCGATTATTGTGGATATGGCCTAGCGTTTTATCTGTTTGTTTTTCTTTTTTTGGTAGTTTGCTTGGTTTATATCTTTTAATTGTATTTTTCATTGAAAGAGAATTTTAAAAGTATCATTAATTAGCAGCTTGCATGACTTGTATTATGTAATTTAATGTTTGTATTTATAATTGAATGAGTGTTTTAAGAATATATATATTTATTATATATCAATAAATTGTAAATATTGTATGAGTATTTGTATTGGTTAATTTTTTAACTTTTGGTGTCTTAGTGCACTTACCGGAAGAAAATGACTTCCTCTATAACATATATCTGGATGAAGAATGGAGAGTTTGAAACAATTCTTATGAGGAGACGTACAATCTTGACTTAGGTAACGTTCAAAATATTATATTATATTATATAATATACTAACCACCGTTTGTGGGGTGTATACAAATACATGTAACATACACTATGGTGTCCAAATTTTATTGGTTCATTCATTCATATACTACACAAATTAAGTGTGTGGCACATTACTATTGGTGAATGTGTGTTGAGGCAATTAATGTTCATCTCCTTTCACTGTAGTTACACAGTTGAAATACGTATACTTTTTTCCACCGCCTTAAAACAGATACACCATCCATTTATTATCTCTCTAATATATCCTACCTCAAGAGAAGCTTCTCCACACTCTAATAAATCCCCCATCCCTCCATTTTTCTTCCTGAATCTTCTTCTTCTCACCTCTCTAACGGGGTCATTGATATCTTTTATATGAATATGAAAATGAAGTCGCCGGAGTATCTTTGGGTTTTCCGGCGAACCTTGCGCCGTTGTATTCAATCCAGCTAGCAATAGTAAGTCTCATCATATGCTTTTTAATTTTTAATAAATTTTTAATTATTTGACTTTAAATTTATACCCTTTACAGTTTTTATATAAAAGATTGAGACTTTTTGATCTGTAGGGTTTGGATTTTGCATATGTCAATTTGTTTGAGGTTTGGAGCTACGAGGGTTTTGATTTTGCACAAGTGATAGTAATTGGAAAAATGGTTGAATCGTAATTTTACCAAATGATCAAGGAACATGGTTTGTTGTTGCCTATGTTGAGGCAAACGGTTTAGAGGAGAAGGTGCCAAGAACCAGGTAGCTATGAACCCTGGTAGCACCATATTTGGTAAGCCATTTACTTTTTTTTTTCTTTTTTTTTTTAATTTATATTTTTATACCGGTTGTTTATTTAGTTGATTAAGTTCAATATAATGCTAGCAAAGTTGTTTACATAATAAAAAACTACAAAGTTAGGCACTTAATTATGTTCATGTCTGTTTATTAAAACGAAGAAAGGAAACCCATGTTGCGCGATATGAAGTCAGTAATAGGTATTAGTTGAGACAGATAGATGCTTACACAAATTGCGTTAAGAAAAGTATTTAACTAATGTTTGTTTGCAACTATTTTGGTTTCACTTTACCTAGCTATTTAATCAAAATGATTAACCTGTGGTGTTTTCTAATTTATGCCTCTTTTTTTCTTGCAGATAGCTGTGAAGTAGCAAAGAGGGCACGTTAAGAGATTTACTTTTGGCCCGTTAAAAAATGGGTTTTAGTATACGTTATAATAGGCTGTGATGATTGTTAATATCTGAGCACCATGAAATGTGTCATTGAAGATATGACCCCAGCTTGGCAGGGCAATGACCGGACGACATAGAACGTATGGCTATTATGCGTCTATGCAACCGAGTTTCTTTGCAGCCATATCAAAATTTTTGCGCTTTGAAATGGTCAATATGAGAGTTTCTATTGATTTTCATTTGATGTTGATCCTGGTATTGTTTTCCAAATAGGCTATGATGATTGTTGAAATCTGACCGCGATGAAATGTATCATTGAAGATCCGACCACATCTTGGCAGGGCAATGAACGGATAGCATAGCACGTATGGCCATTATGCGTCTATGCAACCGGGTTTCTTTGCAGCCGTAGTGGAATTCGGATTTTTCTGTCACTCAACCGCCATCTACAAATCTGAGCCTAACCATTTATTACACCGCAGTTAGGTTGTCTGGGATTACGTTTGCAAAACTAAAATGCATTTGGACTATGGATTTACAACAAAAAAATTTGAAACTTTTTTTTTTCTCTAAGAAAACAAAGATAGTCACTTTCTTACTAATGAAACAGGTGCTTTTGGGGGCTGAAGTGGGGTTTGAAAAAGTTGGATTTCGTGTTGAAATGGTCCTGAAGTGGGTACGTTTGGATGCTGAAATGGGACTCACATGGCCGCGTTCTGGTGCTGAAGTGGGTGCATTTGGGTGTTGAAACGGGGGTTGGAATCTGCCCTTTTGGGTGCTGAAACGTGTGGATTTAGGAGCTGGATTGGGTGGGTTTGGACCTTAAATGGGTGGATCAAAGTCAGTCAAATAAATAGGTGACTTTCTCTTTTGCTTATCTTTCAAATTATTTATTTGACTAACTTTCTCTTTTGCTGAAACGTGTGGGTTTACGAGCTGAAACGTGTAACTTTCTCTTTTGCTTATGTCAGGGGCATTACTTGGTTTGGCTCTAATGAGGTGATTTCATACATTGCAAGTACACACATCAACATGATAAGGGGTGGATCAATGTACAAAGTCACCAGGTTCGTCACGTTAATCCATAATGTCACTATATCTTGACTGTTATTAATTATTAGTCATGACTACACAGTGGATACCTCCGGGTGATTAGTCTTAATATTGTTACTATGTTCAGGAAATTCTTGAATTATATGAACAGAAATAGAACTTGGAACAGCCCATTGCCTACTATGATAAAGCTTCTCATTTTTTTCAAGGTGAAGAAGTAACCACTTCTGCAAATTATCCTAAACATAAGGTTACTTTTTTCAGCTAATGAGTTTGCTTATTTGAGGTTACGGCTTACTTAAAAATGTGATCAAGTTGCTGATGGTTGCTTGCACTTTCGCGTGTTGATGCTTGCTTGCCGATCATGGAAGTAACATTGCTCATGATTGGAATGAACAGTCTTAATGAGTGTGCCAAGGTTAGTTTTTTTTTTATGAGGTGCCTCTAGAAGCTACAAAAAGAGATGCTCTACTGTCATTGTCTTTTGTATATCCAACTAAAACCATTTACTTTTGTATATCCTACTTAAACCAGTCATTTTACAGCAAAAGAGGCGACCAACTCTCTGTTATTTTTTTGGTTTTCCCAAATGTATAGTTTTAATCATGTACAGTTGTGACTTAGTTCAATACCAATCCTTTTACAGGTGGAATATCTTTATAACTGTTATAGGTAGAAGCTTCAGTTATAGGCTAGGTTGTCAAAGTGTTCAAAGGACTTAAAGCCAGGTTGGCGAGATTTTGTGAGAACTCAAGACTGCTGATGATTTCAAAGTTATGATTAAAGGTAATTATCCTTATTTCATTTTACGATATATATAAATGCAATGATTTGCATGGTATATTGGATTAATGATTATGAGGTTGTTTGCGATTGCGCTTTGGACGTGACAATGTCTTTACCGTGTCTGTAAACCTGTAATCCTTAAATAATCAAAAACAACTATTTGATAAATTGGTAATCTACGTTTTTTCCCGGCCATAACACACCTTTAAAGGCAAGTTACAGTTTTGCAAATACACAATCGGTTTATTATACATTTCAGAGAATGACATTTCCAATTCGTTAGAACAATAATAAGAATTGAGGTAAAACCTTAAATTCACTCATCATTAATAAGACATTAACATAATCACTTGAATGAATCTACACATGAAAAATGTTTACATTGGTGAGATAGTAGGTGACTGATCCAGGTTCGAGTTTGCTGATAAAGTCATCTTGGAATAATTGCGAAAAATTAATGCATTTTAATATCTTTTAGCTTATAAAGTGGATAATGGTTTGTACATAAAAGTAACTCACGCGTTAAAATTTGTCAAGTCTTTTTTTTTTTTTTTTTTTTTTTTTTTTTTTTTTTTTTTTTTTTTAAATTGCAGATTTCATTGCTGTGGCACACAGAGCTATTGGAGGTCAATTTGTTATAAGATCGAGTAGGTTACCTTGGTTAGTCTGCTTGATGTTGTTTCACAATATGGTGCTAATAGTAATTTCCACCTAGAGGAAGAATATCAACTTTCAGGTGCACATAATCATTTTGTCGTGTAGGTTACTTTCATGTCGTTAATTGTTATCTTTATATTGGGCTCAAATGGGTACAGGCTGATGCTTAACAAACTGATGTTTAGTATAGTCATACAGATTGGTTCAGTTTCGTTGACTGACACTATTGTTAGTTCTTTTTACCTTTCTTTACAACAAAAAGAATGTATTAAAATGATACTTACGATTAAAAAAACAATATTGCGAATGTTTGATGTGTAGGAATGGCCGATAACAAGTAAACTCGGCCCTGACGTATATGGTCTGCCTGGATTGGCAATAACCAATGAGATAATTTATAAGATTGTCATAAGCCGTTTTATAGAACGTACCAATACGTCTTTACTGTTTCACACAATGATCCAATTTATTAGAAGATTTCACCTGTAAAATATGATACTCCATTGTTACCACACTTATAACAATTGTCTTTTGAGTTGGATCATGTCTCACCACTATATGCCTTCATTCAACAGGTGGCTTCAACTTATACAAAAGCCTGAAACCAAGAAAAATCAGTTGCAGAAAGTAGTAGCAGCACCAGCAGTTGGCAGATGGATCTGCCTATGACTACTTTTGATAGTAAAGGGAAGGCCGTTACATCATCATCTTTGTTGGTTTTCGGGTAGTAACCAAAATGAACATGGGGTGATTGATAACCGAGATGGTGTGAACATGCCACCGTGGTAGATTATTAGTAGACTTTTTACGGCCTTTGTTTTACTTCTTACATCTTTTGTGTAATTTGTTTAACACTTTGACTCCATAAAAAAGGCGCATTTTGGTTTTGAAATTTGATATTTATAATGTTAATCTAAAGACAGCATGATTCAAAACCATTTTGACTAGATAATTGAAAACCCAATGTAGTAGTAAGATTAAGCAATCAAGAGGGAGATCAATAGAGACATTGGTTGCTGTGAAGCAAATGAAAGTGCCAGGATAGCAACTCGATTGCAATACATGGCATCATGTTAACTTCCTCAACGGGCTCTGAATATACCAGGATAGCAACTCGATTGCAATACTTGGCATCATATTAACTTCCTCAATGGACTCTGAATAAACTGAATTTATTTGAAACATTGAAAAATAATCTGACTACAAGTATCAACTCATCCAAATTACTATGCTTACAAAGTTGACTGCAAATCTCAATACAGATCTAACAATACAACAAACATTTCCATTATTTCATACAATACACATGATGATAAAGACCTTCAAAGGTACAACCCACAAAGGCAAAAGCACAACTAAGAAACACCACTAAAAACTCATTATTCTCATAAACAAAAACACGTCGGCCCCGCAGCAACGCGCGGGCTCACCTGCTCGTTTATATAAAGTCAAATTCTTTAAGTTTCATTACGGTCAAAATATGCAAAATAATTTTTGATTCTTTAAATTTGATAAATAAAAAACTTTTTAACCATGAGTCAGAGTGATCTAGGCTGGATCATCTAGCTTTAAATATCAAGGAAAAAAAAGTTAATTAGCAATACAAGTTATCGTGCATGATTTTAGATGGACGGATTTTAGATTTTCTTAATCCGTTTATCAAGTTACCATCACAATAATATCATATATTAAAATAAACTTAATCAACCAATGTAACTTTAGTATATAACCTGCCAACCTTTTCCTTCAATCACCAATGTGGGATTAAAAACAATTTCTATCAAGAAAATGTATCCAAACACATGTAAGGCGGCTGCTTTTTTTATACCAGAAAACATGTCTCCTGACATGATGTTGGCAACATTTGTTTTGAACATTTAGAGTTAGAAGAGATTGAGGTGCAAAATAATAATTTCATGTGTATAATATTGTCGTAAAAACGCCTCTTTGGTAGTAAATACACGGATAACATTATCGTCTGGAGACTTATTCTTTTACATCAAGTATCCAAACAACAATGTTAGTCTTCGACGTGTTGAAGCTATTTTGTTCGTATTTTAATTTTCTATAGCTCGTTAAGTGTAATGTTATTTCACTTTTTAGGTGTTTCTAAAGCTCTAAGTTATCAAGTCACTACATACCAAGTTGAGCAACCTTGTTTCTCTCTTTTTTAACAAATTTTTTTTTTCAAGTTTTAAAAGAAAAAAATAGCTATGATTGAGTATGAATGAAGGTAAATAAAGAACCCTCATTGTAAAAAGTCAAACAGCTTGCATGGGTTTCTATATTTTTTAGATAAAAGTTTGTTATTGATCCCACATAGGTAATATAAAGAAATGGATAATGGCTTATATACTAAAGTTATGTTGATTAGCTAAGTTGAAATTAGTATTATGTTATCATTTAGGTCTGCATGCACCGAATAATACATAACTTCAGTGCATGCATTATCTATATGATATCTTGTATGATTTACTAACTTTTTAATTTTCTATCATATTGAGAGCTAGATCACTCAAGGTAAAAGCTTTTTATATGTTATGCATCTATTGAATGTAATGAGATTTAAAGTATCCGACTTTGCATGAATATTATTACATTAAATCACCTCCTGGCTAAAATATCTAAATAGAGTTACATAGAAGTTAAGGTAAAGAAATTTCACAAGGATATAATAATATATAGAGTATAGTCATATTATTACATTAAATCACCTCCTGGCTAATTAGTATTATGTTATCATTTAGGTCTGCATGCACCGAATAATACATAACTTCAGTGCATGCATTATCTATATGATATCTTGTATGATTTAATAACTTTTTAATTTTCTATCATATTGAGAGCTAGATCACTCAAGGTAAAAGCTTTTTATATGTTATGCATCTATTGATTGTAATGAGATTTAAAGTATCCGACTTTGCATGAATATTATTACATTAAATCACCTCCTGGCTAAAATATCTAAATATAGTTACATAGAAGTTAAGGTAAAGAAATTTCACAAGGATATAATAATATATAGAGTATAGTCATATTATTACATTAAATCACCTCCTGGCTAAAATATCTAAATAGAGTTACATAGAAGTTAAAGTTAAGAAATTTCACAAGGATATAATAATATATAGAGTATAGTCATATTATTTTATTTACCCTTAAATTCATGGTTACTAAAGGACAAATTCTTACCATTCATTTAGTTTGATTTAATAGTGTAGATTAACCTAAGATTTAATATATAAACCTAAGTCATTTTTTTTTAACCAACTGGCTTAGCTCAGTTGGCCACCTTGGAGTCCTTAGGGGCTCTTGGGGGAGGGAGGTCTTGAGTTCAAATCCTGCAAGGGTTTGAATGAGGGGTTTTCCTTCAAGATAGTCTTTTAATGAAGGGGTTTGGGCCTGGTAACCCCAGGTTCGAATCTTGGAAAAGGCAAGGGTTTACCCCTCTTAATTGTCGTGCCTTCGGGCGGATTAGTAGGGGTTTTCCCCCCATCGGGCATTTGAAATAGACATTTCCGCTTCGAAGGAGCTCTCTAGCGCATACCCGGTTTAGACAACGTAGTATAGACCTCCCGATGTCGAACCGCGACACGAAGCACTTAATAAGAAATTCACATTTAAAAAAAAAAATCAATCTTTTTTTTCAGTCTTTTTTTTTTTTTTTTTTTTTTTTTTAATTCACATTTTTTTTTCTTTTTCTTTATTTTTTAAATTCATGTTACTCACGTTTTTTTAATTCGTGTTTTCTTCTTCGCTTTCATACGTTTTCGTCTGTTTTCGTACGTTTTCATACGTTTTCGTCTGTTTTCTTTCGTTTTCATATGTTTTTGTCCGTTTTCATCAGTTTTTTCGTTTTCGTCCAATTTTCATACGTTTTTGTCCGTTTTCATACATGTTTTTATGCTTTCATATGTTTTCATATGTATTCGTCCATTTTCTTACGTTTTGGTTCGTTTTAGTCTGTTTTCGTCCGTTTTCATACATTAGTGACTATCACAAGTGATATTCTGTGATATCACTTGTGATTTTCTAGGTATCACTTTGTGATATTTTGAATATAACGTGTGATTTCATGTTACAAAACATTAGTTGAAAATAACTTGTTATATTCAGAAAATCACTTGTGATATTCTCAATATCACAAGTGGTATTCTGAATATCACATAATATCACATAATATTACTTGTGATATTCAGAATATCACTTGTGATATTCTGAAACGTATGAAACGTCTGAAAATGGCCGAAAGCATTTAAAAACGGGCGAAAACATATGAAAACGGACAAAAACATTAGTAAACGGACGAATATGTATGAAAATAAACGAATATGTATGAAAACAGAAGAAAACGTATGAAAGCGTAAAAACACGTATGAAAACGGACGAAAACGTATGAAAACGAATGAAAACGTATGAATAATGGACGAAACGTAAGAAACCGGACGAAAACGTATGAAACCTGACGAAAATGTAAGAAAACAGACGAAAACGTATGAAAACGGACAAAAACGTATGAAAACAGACGAAAATGTATGAAAGCGAAGAATAAACGCGAGTTAAAGAAAATGAATAACGTGAATTACAAAAAAGATAATAAACGTGAATTAGAAAAAGAAAACAACGTTAACTAAAAAAAACGTGAATTAAAAAAAAGAATAGAATTAAAAAAGAAAGACAAAAAGACAAGAAAAAAAAACATGGATTTAGGTTTCTTTATAAAATCCTAGGTTAATCCCTATCATTAAATCAAACTAAATGGATAGTGGAGATTATTCCATTTGTAAGTACTAGAATGATAGTAAGCAAATTATAGAGTAAATAATATCTACCGAGGATAAAAATCGTATACAAGAACTGATTATAGCTGAGATGTGATGATTTCATCTAAATTTGTTTTCTTTTGTTGGTTAACAAATGATAGACTATCAAAATAAAAGGCCGTGTCTTTTTCGCTTGGTTCTTGAATGTTGGTTTTCGATCATTGGTCAAATCATATCGATGAAACACTCTACGAACATTAGATTATATTGGAGAAGTCGTGTTAATGTCCACTTATTTCAAATGGTGCCAAGTTTTCGTCAGTTCTTTGTTTTGTGGGACAAGGATTCTATTGCGACCTTAACGATTTTTTATTTTGTATGATGTGTAATTTAGCTTCTTGGTTTATTTCGTATCACCTATTTAGTTTTGTTTATTATGGTGGCAGTGAATAATTCAAAGGTGGAAGTATTTTTGACCGAGTAAAGGATGAACTTGGTGCTCTTATTCACACAATTAACCCGAAAAAATGAATATGATCATTTTAATTTGTTTCGCCACGAATGAAGGAACTTAGAAGGTGGATTCTGAGCTTCTATTGGAAAAAGACTAGAAAAGATTTCATCTTCAAGAAGTCAAATCACCAAGATTGATCAGGTCAATATATCTACCGAGATCATCTCCATTTTTAAACTGATGGTGATGATGTATATATCCAAAGTGGCGACTTGCTCATTGCCAACAATTCTAGCTGAGAGACAGGAAGTATGATGACTATGCATCCAATGCAATAAAATAGACTATTAACAGAGACAACATTCCACTCTAGAGTCATCTTTGCCATCATGTACCAAAGCATATATATTCCAAGTCAGGGACGAAAGACAATGCCAAAACTTAATAAAAGACAAGTGAGAAAGTGCATACCCACAAAAAACACCCAAGTGTAACCATCACCATACAAGCCGGATAGTTGTTAACACTAGTGCAATATAGACAATCAAAGCCTACATGTTTTCCTGATAAGAAGCCAAGGTGTAAGAAGTGTAAGGGTGTGTTTCTTTTCCTCTTAAATGGGGGAAACATTAAAGCTTCTCTCTCCCTAATAATAGGCTAATTAAGAGGTTTATATGAAATTAAACCACTTAATTTAGTAAACACCCCCTAAGAGTAGATGCTCATGTTGAGTATCTCAAAAATCTCTTGCTCAGAAATCTCTTGTTCGGTCAGGGAATCGACTGATAGCTAGAGAGTCGGCAGCCTGAAATAAAGAAGTGACTTAAGATCCTTGCCAGTTGCAAACATGCTTCAAACAGTAGTCAAAAGACTTATTCTTTTCATCAAGTATCTAAGGACCAGAGACTCGAGCAGTGCAATCTTAAGAATCTAAGCAAGAACCTCATGTGTCTTGAAAATGCACGATCATCTTTTCCTTTTCCAAACAAAGAAATTAACAACTACTATGGCATCATATTATCAAACACATTCACTGTGAGTCCCTCACGTCTTAAAGCCATTTGGTTGGCATGGTCTTTCTAAAGCTAAAAAGTTATCTCGTCAACAACATCAAGTTCCCAACGCCCAAATAGCTATACTATATATGAGCAACCTTTTCCCCCTCCTTTAGCAAAAGATTTTCAAGTTTTAAAAACAAAAAGGTAGCTAAGCGTGATTATGAGTCAAGGTAAATAAACAACCATTGTTATTTAAAAAAAAAAAAAAAAAAAAAAAAAGGCACCCTACATGTTTCTTGATAAAATAGTTGATTTTGATCCGACATAGTTAACAGAAGGAAAGGACGGTTGGTTATATACTAAAATTATGTTGGTTGGGCAAGTTAAGATTAGTATAATGTTATTGTCTGGATAGCACATGTTCACGATAATAAATTTGTTCATGTGTAATATCATGACGATTACTTATATGATTAATTAACTTTTTATGTACTATTCCCATGATACTCAGAGTTAGATCACCCATGGTTAAAAAGCTTTTTTATTTGTTGAATTCAAAGCATCAAATTTTTATATGCATACTATACATTGATCGTAAAGGAATTTAAGGTAACCTACTTCATGAATATTTACATAACAATTTTCAAACCTTTGTTCCTTCGTCAACATAATTAGTTACATAACACTTACTGAAAGTAAGAAATTTCACAAGATTAATTAGTTATTGTAGAGCAAATATGTCGCCCAAGTATAAAACGTATACAACTGATTTATAGCTATGGTTATGACCGGATTTGGAGATTATGGGTGTGTTTGGTAAAAGTAGCAGTGAGCAGTAGCAGTGAGCTGTGAGCTGTGAGCAGAGAGCTGTGAGCAGTAGCTGTGAGCTGTACAGCTCACCGCTCACAGCTTCTTAAAGAAGCATTGGAAAGATGAGCATTCCTAAAAAATAGCAAAGCTCACCGCTCCTTTAACAAACGAACAATAAAAATTAAAAAGCTCATTGCTCACCACTCATCGCCCCAAAATGCTCCAAAAAGCTCCGCGCCAAACATAGCCTACATCATTCATGTGTCAATTTAAACTCTCACTGCACAAAAGTTGAATCAATAAAACAATAGACTAAATACAAACCATGCAAACAAACAAACTTGGATAGGCCTTGATCAAAGTCAGCTTGTATTTTTATTTTCTGCTGGAACATGTTAAAATAGATAGTACAAATTATGAGTGACACGCGTTGATGAGAACAACATCGATCTTAGAAGTTGGTATCGACAAATAATGAAAATAGTAGCCCAACTCAATTTCTTGCATCTCACTTGGCATATTGGTACATAGAATGTTCCATTATAGTTTCATAGTCTTCTAGATATAAATAATGCTTGAGTCTATGTGCAAAACAAATCAACCCACCACTTAATGTCGTTTAAAAAGAATGTATTTTGTTAAATAATATAACAAATATATGTAAGCTGTGTGTCATCATGTTTGTGTCAAATTAAAATTGGAAAATTTGTAACAATAGAACCTATTAGATTTGAAGAGGTTTGAAAGCTGGTTTGAACCAAACACTAAGCGATAAAGGCTTATTTTAGTTAGAATTGTCATCTGAAAGAATGAATTTATAGTTTCATAGAAGAAAAGTTAGTTAGGCTTGAGCTTGAGTAGGGTTAAATAAAGAGCCATCAGATTGGAAGAAGATTGTTTTTTTTATCCCACATAGGTAATAGAAAGAAAAACTTGATAGCCTGCATGTATACCAAAGTTAAGTTGGTTTTGTAAGTTAATGTTGTATTATATTATGTTATTGCTCACCAACGCATGTGGAAAAATACACAATATGTCTGGCGTTCTTGCGAACGATAACTCGCATGACTCATTAACTTTTTTGTTTCTTGGAAAAGTTTTTATTCATCGTTAACTTATTGTGGTTCTCTAAAAAGGTTTTATTCATCATTAACATTTTGTAGTTATCTCAAAACAATTTTATTTATGATATTCGAAACTATTACACTTTTAATTTTAGACGTTAAAACACTTTATAGTTAAACAAAACTTTAGCTTTTTGTGGTTAAAAACTTTTAACTATTACAATTAGCTAATTAAATGGTTCTTGTATATAATTAGCTTGTTTGTTAATTACTTGTTACAAAACGATGTCTTATCCACTTAGTTATTCATCATGTTAACTTGTACCAAATCAAAACTAAAAATATTAAGAGGTTCAATACTATTTTGGTTTTGAAATCAAACTGTAAGACAGAAGTGATTTTTCCAATAAATTGATATTGGAAGATTGTAATATAACATGAAAGTCTTACTTTACAGTATTTATAACAAATTCTTTAGGAGACATTTTTACAATAATCCAGTGACTTATCCATTAATGATCACATACATTTGGTAAAATCATTAAATTGAACATTTAACAGTAAAGGCATGGGAAGAATGTAAGTACTGCAACAATGAAGGCACGGCAAAATGACTTTTTTCAGTGTTCTTACGCTAAAAATGTTTGGACCAAACTGCAAGTTACGACTTATTTAAGAAGTGAAACAGCTACATGGAAAGTTACTGTAGCTGATACAGTGAAATATCTTATGACAAAACAACATTTGGGGTTTCCCGAGAAGACTATACTATTTGGCAAAAAAAGGAAATTACATACTGTTCAAAGGGTGGCACCGCCTGAAGATTTTGTGCTAATTAGTCAATAAAGCATGCAAGTCAAATGGTTGGATGGTTCAGGCGCATCAGTGAGTCATGAAAGATGGGATTACAGTTGCGACATTTGTTAGATTGGAGCAGTTTATGTTATTGTTGTGTTATGGTACACAATTGTGTTTGCTAGGACCCGTCTTACAAATTTAGCTCATTAAGTAAATTCTGTTATACACATAAGGGGGTGTATGTATTAGCTTATTTTTCCGGCTTATGGGCTTATTTGAACTTGAAAAAGCTCATTAGCTCACTTTTTATTTTGTTATGAGCTTACCAAGTTGAGCTTAAGCTCAACCTGATTACCTGATAAGCCGCTGAAAAAGTGGGCTTGTGAGCTTTTCCAAAATTAAATAAGCTCATAAGCTGGCAAAATAAGCTAATCCAAACACCCCCTTATACGTATAACATAATTTACATCGCAAATTGGAACAGCTAAACTTGACAATATATCCAAAACGAGCCGATAACCTATACAAACAACAACTCGCGTAAACGCGTAATAACGAACAAATTGAAAAACACCATCATACCCATTAAGTAACTTAGTAGCAAGTTTACAGAGCTCTTTCGGGATGCGAAGCGCCAAAAGCTTCAAATGCACATCAAATTTACTTTCATCCAACATTTCTGCACACTCAAAATAACATCAAACAATAAATTAATGAAACTGAATGTGTAAAGTTAACTAATTTAACAGAATTAACTACCTGATGTTTTCTAGGGTTTAGGGTTTTAAGTTTGGGGATTTTATTATGTATGAATGAATATGGGCCGGATTAAACTGACCCGATCAAATAAAATGTCAATGGGCCTAAAAATGGATTTTCTTTTATGGGCTTTATTATCAACTAATAAAATTTAATCAAATTTAGATCGACCCGTTACCCACATTTGTGACGAAACGCAGCAGTTAGCAGTAGCCAGTGGCGGAGGCAAGGTGGGGGGCATAAGGGTCACGTGTCTTTCTTAGCGAAAAAAAATATAGTGTAATTTTTTCTAAAATATCTGGCTTATTTCGTAATTTGACTCCTTAAAAACCATTTGTAGTGTAGTTTCTAAAATTTTGTTAAAATATGCCTCCTGAACAAAATTTTCTGGCTCCGCCTCTGGCAAGGACGGAACTTAAAAGAGACCGGGGGGTTGTGCCCCCCCTAAATTTTTGACACTATGTACATTTTATACCTTTTAATAAATGATTTTTGTCATTTTTAATATAAAAGTTTCAGCCTAGTGTATATCAGCCTCTCTAAAATATATACTTTTTAAGCTGGCTCATTCACCAATAATGTTCAAGTTTCATCTCTGGTTAGCAGTAAGCGTTGGCAATTGTTAGTAGCGGTTGACATTAGTTGTTTGCTTAATAAAATGTTTTGTAACATAGTTTTTGCTCTAATAATAACGTAAATGAAACATATGCACATTAAAATAATGTGTTTTGTTAAAGAGAATTTTGATTATTGCGGATATGGCATAGTGGTAATGAAAGGTGAAAATTGTTTTGCAATTGCTTAGTTTGTATTATTTTATCTGTTTGTTTAGTTACTTTTTATTTTAATAGTTTGTTTGGTTTATACCTTTTAATTGTATTTTTTGTTGAAAGAAAGTTTTAAAAGTATCATCAATTAGCAGCTTGCATGATTTGTACTGTATAATTTAATGCTTTTATTTATAATTAAACTAGCTAAAAGACCCGTGAAATTCACGGGTACTTTTAAATCACGTCAAAAAAAATAGTAAATGATACTGCGTATTATAAAGTTATAAGTTAGAAAAACCACATACTGATAAACAAACGTAAAATATATTGTTCGTAATAATCAAAAATGAAACAAAATAGTAAATTAATCAAAAAAATCAAAAACAAACATCTTCGATCCTTTATTTATACCAATGCAAGCTACATTTACATGTAGATGTGATCATAAATTGTGTAGTACATCTTTTTAAACAATGTTGGTGTTGGTATTAGTGAGATTTATGTCTTCGTCACGAATAACCATCTACAATCTTTTTTTGTTCCTAACGTTAGAGACGACCACATATAGTTGTTCATCTGTAAAAACAGGTCATGGCAAATACAAACTGACTTCTCAAGAGATTGTCCCTGACTTTTGTTGATTGTCATCGCGAAAACGACGGACACATGGAACTCATTCCTTACAATATTTAATGGTAAACATTTATAAGAAAGTGATAATTTCATCCGTGCGATAAGAACTTGTTACCAATTATGTTGATTATAGTGGCATCAATGCAGCTTTTCATCAACCGATCCATGCAAAATCTTGTTCCATTGCACAAACCATTGGATTGATCAATGTTCCATAACAACATGATCAGAACACCCACTTTCAATTTAAGTTTGTGGTTGGGCACGCCAGAGATTTTTTAGACCATTAACGAAGTCTATAGAGAACACGTCTTCTTTTATACCTGTACCCTTTTCTGACTTGGAAACACTGTCGCATCTAATGTACGTGACTTGTTGGCCTAAATAACGTGACTTGTTGGCCTAAATAACTTAGTTCAATACCAATCCTTTTACAGGTGGAATATCTTTATAACTGTTATAGGTAGAAGCTTCAGTTATAGGCTAGGTTGTCAAAGTGTTCAAAGGACTTAAAGCCAGGTTGGCGAGATTTTGTGAGAACTCAAGACTGCTGATGATTTCAAAGTTATGATTAAAGGTAATTATCCTTATTTCATTTTACGATATATATAAATGCAATGATTTGCATGGTATATTGGATTAATGATTATGAGGTTGTTTGCGATTGCGCTTTGGACGTGACAATGTCTTTACCGTGTCTGTAAACCTGTAATCCTTAAATAATCAAAAACAACTATTTGATAAATTGGTAATCTACGTTTTTTCCCGGCCATAACACACCTTTAAAGGCAAGTTACAGTTTTGCAAATACACAATCGGTTTATTATACATTTCAGAGAATGACATTTCCAATTCGTTAGAACAATAATAAGAATTGAGGTAAAACCTTAAATTCACTCATCATTAATAAGACATTAACATAATCACTTGAAGAGAAAAGTTCAATACGAAACAACATTTATCTAAAGAACAAATAACAAGATCTCAACCATCCATCTTTCTTTCATCCAACGGTTTAGATTAAAATAAACAAATCCCGTGGGATTTTTCTTTTTACGAATCCCGTGGGATTTTTTTACGAATCCCATGGGATTTTTTTATGAATCCTGTGGGATTTTTTTACGAATCTCGTGGGATTTTTCTGGACGGAAATTTTGAAAAAAAAGAGTTCGTCTTTTTACGAATCCCGTGGGATTTTTTTACGAATCCCGTGGGATTTTTATACGAATCCCGTGGGATTTTTTTACGAATTCCGTGGGATTTTTATACGAATCCCGTGGGATTTTTCTGAACGAAAATTTTGAAAAAAAAGTTCGTCGAAAGTATATAAAAGTGCATATCAATAGAAAGATGATTTTTTTCTCGTCACGATGGTGTATTTTTTGCAGCTTGAAGATTTACCGTTTGCAAGATATGTTGTTTTTTAAAAATGGGTGGAAAGTGGGTTTTATAGAATTACATTTTTACCCTTCCTTTGTTAATTTTTGTTTTCATCTCATCCATTGGATGAAAAGAAGATGAATGGTTAAGATCTTATTATTTGTTCTTTAGATTATATGTGTTTTGTATTGATCTCACCTCATCACTTGAATGAATCTACACATGAAAAATGTTTACATTGGTGAGATAGTAGGTGACTGATCCAGGTTCGAGTTTGCTGATAAAGTCATCTTGGAATAATTGCGAAAAATTAATGCATTTTAATATCTTTTAGCTTATAAAGTGGATAATGGTTTGTACATAAAAGTAACTCACGCGTTAAAATTTGTCAAGTCTTTTTTTTTTTTTTTTTTTTTTTTTTTTTTTTTTTTTTTTTTTAAATTGCAGATTTCATTGCTGTGGCACACAGAGCTATTGGAGGTCAATTTGTTATAAGATCGAGTAGGTTACCTTGGTTAGTCTGCTTGATGTTGTTTCACAATATGGTGCTAATAGTAATTTCCACCTAGAGGAAGAATATCAACTTTCAGGTGCACATAATCATTTTGTCGTGTAGGTTACTTTCATGTCGTTAATTGTTATCTTTATATTGGGCTCAAATGGGTACAGGCTGATGCTTAACAAACTGATGTTTAGTATAGTCATACAGATTGGTTCAGTTTCGTTGACTGACACTATTGTTAGTTCTTTTTACCTTTCTTTACAACAAAAAGAATGTATTAAAATGATACTTACGATTAAAAAAACAATATTGCGAATGTTTGATGTGTAGGAATGGCCGATAACAAGTAAACTCGGCCCTGACGTATATGGTCTGCCTGGATTGGCAATAACCAATGAGATAATTTATAAGATTGTCATAAGCCGTTTTATAGAACGTACCAATACGTCTTTACTGTTTCACACAATGATCCAATTTATTAGAAGATTTCACCTGTAAAATATGATACTCCATTGTTACCACACTTATAACAATTGTCTTTTGAGTTGGATCATGTCTCACCACTATATGCCTTCATTCAACAGGTGGCTTCAACTTATACAAAAGCCTGAAACCAAGAAAAATCAGTTGCAGAAAGTAGTAGCAGCACCAGCAGTTGGCAGATGGATCTGCCTATGACTACTTTTGATAGTAAAGGGAAGGCCGTTACATCATCATCTTTGTTGGTTTTCGGGTAGTAACCAAAATGAACATGGGGTGATTGATAACCGAGATGGTGTGAACATGCCACCGTGGTAGATTATTAGTAGACTTTTTACGGCCTTTGTTTTACTTCTTACATCTTTTGTGTAATTTGTTTAACACTTTGACTCCATAAAAAAGGCGCATTTTGGTTTTGAAATTTGATATTTATAATGTTAATCTAAAGACAGCATGATTCAAAACCATTTTGACTAGATAATTGAAAACCCAATGTAGTAGTAAGATTAAGCAATCAAGAGGGAGATCAATAGAGACATTGGTTGCTGTGAAGCAAATGAAAGTGCCAGGATAGCAACTCGATTGCAATACATGGCATCATGTTAACTTCCTCAACGGGCTCTGAATATACCAGGATAGCAACTCGATTGCAATACTTGGCATCATATTAACTTCCTCAATGGACTCTGAATAAACTGAATTTATTTGAAACATTGAAAAATAATCTGACTACAAGTATCAACTCATCCAAATTACTATGCTTACAAAGTTGACTGCAAATCTCAATACAGATCTAACAATACAACAAACATTTCCATTATTTCATACAATACACATGATGATAAAGACCTTCAAAGGTACAACCCACAAAGGCAAAAGCACAACTAAGAAACACCACTAAAAACTCATTATTCTCATAAACAAAAACACGTCGGCCCCGCAGCAACGCGCGGGCTCACCTGCTCGTTTATATAAAGTCAAATTCTTTAAGTTTCATTACGGTCAAAATATGCAAAATAATTTTTGATTCTTTAAATTTGATAAATAAAAAACTTTTTAACCATGAGTCAGAGTGATCTAGGCTGGATCATCTAGCTTTAAATATCAAGGAAAAAAAAGTTAATTAGCAATACAAGTTATCGTGCATGATTTTAGATGGACGGATTTTAGATTTTCTTAATCCGTTTATCAAGTTACCATCACAATAACATCATATATTAAAATAAACTTAATCAACCAATGTAACTTTAGTATATAACCTGCCAACCTTTTCCTTCAATCACCAATGTGGGATTAAAAACAATTTCTATCAAGAAAATGTATCCAAACACATGTAAGGCGGCTGCTTTTTTTATACCAGAAAACATGTCTCCTGACATGATGTTGGCAACATTTGTTTTGAACATTTAGAGTTAGAAGAGATTGAGGTGCAAAATAATAATTTCATGTGTATAATATTGTCGTAAAAACGCCTCTTTGGTAGTAAATACACGGATAACATTATCGTCTGGAGACTTATTCTTTTACATCAAGTATCCAAACAACAATGTTAGTCTTCGACGTGTTGAAGCTATTTTGTTCGTATTTTAATTTTCTATAGCTCGTTAAGTGTAATGTTATTTCACTTTTTAGGTGTTTCTAAAGCTCTAAGTTATCAAGTCACTACATACCAAGTTGAGCAACCTTGTTTCTCTCTTTTTTAACAAATTTTTTTTTTCAAGTTTTAAAAGAAAAAAATAGCTATGATTGAGTATGAATGAAGGTAAATAAAGAACCCTCATTGTAAAAAGTCAAACAGCTTGCATGGGTTTCTATATTTTTTAGATAAAAGTTTGTTATTGATCCCACATAGGTAATATAAAGAAATGGATAATGGCTTATATACTAAAGTTATGTTGATTAGCTAAGTTGAAATTAGTATTATGTTATCATTTAGGTCTGCATGCACCGAATAATACATAACTTCAGTGCATGCATTATCTATATGATATCTTGTATGATTTAATAACTTTTTAATTTTCTATCATATTGAGAGCTAGATCACTCAAGGTAAAAGCTTTCTATATGTTATGCATCTATTGATTGTAATGAGATTTAAAGTATCCGACTTTGCATGAATATTATTACATTAAATCACCTCCTGGCTAAAATATCTAAATAGAGTTACATAGAAGTTAAGGTAAAGAAATTTCACAAGGATATAATAATATATAGAGTATAGTCATATTATTACATTAAATCACCTCCTGGCTAATTAGTATTATGTTATCATTTAGGTCTGCATGCACCGAATAATACATAACTTCAGTGCATGCATTATCTATATGATATCTTGTATGATTTAATAACTTTTTAATTTTCTATCATATTGAGAGCTAGATCACTCAAGGTAAAAGCTTTTTATATGTTATGCATCTATTGATTGTAATGAGATTTAAAGTATCCGACTTTGCATGAATATTATTACATTAAATCACCTCCTGGCTAAAATATCTAAATATAGTTACATAGAAGTTAAGGTAAAGAAATTTCACAAGGATATAATAATATATAGAGTATAGTCATATTATTACATTAAATCACCTCCTGGCTAAAATATCTAAATAGAGTTACATAGAAGTTAAAGTTAAGAAATTTCACAAGGATATAATAATATATAGAGTATAGTCATATTATTTTATTTACCCTTAAATTCATGGTTACTAAAGGACAAATTCTTACCATTCATTTAGTTTGATTTAATAGTGTAGATTAACCTAAGATTTAATATATAAACCTAAGTCATTTTTTTTTAACCAACTGGCTTAGCTCAGTTGGCCACCTTGGAGTCCTTAGGGGCTCTTGGGGGAGGGAGGTCTTGAGTTCAAATCCTGCAAGGGTTTGAATGAGGGGTTTTCCTTCAAGATAGTCTTTTAATGAAGGGGTTTGGGCCTGGTAACCCCAGGTTCGAATCTTGGAAAAGGCAAGGGTTTACCCCTCTTAATTGTCGTGCCTTCGGGCGGATTAGTAGGGGTTTTCCCCCCATCGGGCATTTGAAATAGACATTTCCGCTTCGAAGGAGCTCTCTAGCGCATACCCGGTTTAGACAACGTAGTATAGACCTCCCGATGTCGAACCGCGACACGAAGCACTTAATAAGAAATTCACATTTAAAAAAAAAAATCAATCTTTTTTTTCAGTCTTTTTTTTTTTTTTTTTTTTTTTTTTAATTCACATTTTTTTTTCTTTTTCTTTATTTTTTAAATTCATGTTACTCACGTTTTTTTAATTCGTGTTTTCTTCTTCGCTTTCATACGTTTTCGTCTGTTTTCGTACGTTTTCATACGTTTTCGTCTGTTTTCTTTCGTTTTCATATGTTTTTGTCCGTTTTCATCAGTTTTTTCGTTTTCGTCCAATTTTCATACGTTTTTGTCCGTTTTCATACATGTTTTTATGCTTTCATATGTTTTCATATGTATTCGTCCATTTTCTTACGTTTTGGTTCGTTTTAGTCTGTTTTCGTCCGTTTTCATACATTAGTGACTATCACAAGTGATATTCTGTGATATCACTTGTGATTTTCTAGGTATCACTTTGTGATATTTTGAATATAACGTGTGATTTCATGTTACAAAACATTAGTTGAAAATAACTTGTTATATTCAGAAAATCACTTGTGATATTCTCAATATCACAAGTGGTATTCTGAATATCACATAATATCACATAATATTACTTGTGATATTCAGAATATCACTTGTGATATTCTGAAACGTATGAAACGTCTGAAAATGGCCGAAAGCATTTAAAAACGGGCGAAAACATATGAAAACGGACAAAAACATTAGTAAACGGACGAATATGTATGAAAATAAACGAATATGTATGAAAACAGAAGAAAACGTATGAAAGCGTAAAAACACGTATGAAAACGGACGAAAACGTATGAAAACGAATGAAAACGTATGAATAATGGACGAAACGTAAGAAACCGGACGAAAACGTATGAAACCTGACGAAAATGTAAGAAAACAGACGAAAACGTATGAAAACGGACAAAAACGTATGAAAACAGACGAAAATGTATGAAAGCGAAGAATAAACGCGAGTTAAAGAAAATGAATAACGTGAATTACAAAAAAGATAATAAACGTGAATTAGAAAAAGAAAACAACGTTAACTAAAAAAAACGTGAATTAAAAAAAAGAATAGAATTAAAAAAGAAAGACAAAAAGACAAGAAAAAAAAACATGGATTTAGGTTTTTTTATAAAATCCTAGGTTAATCCCTATCATTAAATCAAACTAAATGGATAGTGGAGATTATTCCATTTGTAAGTACTAGAATGATAGTAAGCAAATTATAGAGTAAATAATATCTACCGAGGATAAAAATCGTATACAAGAACTGATTATAGCTGAGATGTGATGATTTCATCTAAATTTGTTTTCTTTTGTTGGTTAACAAATGATAGACTATCAAAATAAAAGGCCGTGTCTTTTTCGCTTGGTTCTTGAATGTTGGTTTTCGATCATTGGTCAAATCATATCGATGAAACACTCTACGAACATTAGATTATATTGGAGAAGTCGTGTTAATGTCCACTTATTTCAAATGGTGCCAAGTTTTCGTCAGTTCTTTGTTTTGTGGGACAAGGATTCTATTGCGACCTTAACGATTTTTTATTTTGTATGATGTGTAATTTAGCTTCTTGGTTTATTTCGTATCACCTATTTAGTTTTGTTTATTATGGTGGCAGTGAATAATTCAAAGGTGGAAGTATTTTTGACCGAGTAAAGGATGAACTTGGTGCTCTTATTCACACAATTAACCCGAAAAAATGAATATGATCACTTTAATTTGTTTCGCCACGAATGAAGGAACTTAGAAGGTGGATTCTGAGCTTCTATTGGAAAAAGACTAGAAAAGATTTCATCTTCAAGAAGTCAAATCACCAGGATTGATCAGGTCAATATATCTACCGAGATCATCTCCATTTTTAAACTGATGGTGATGATGTATATATCCAAAGTGGCAACTTGCTCATTGCCCACAATTCTAGCTGAGAGACAGGAAGTATGATGACTATGCATCCAATGCAATAAAATAGACTATTAACAGAGACAACATTCCACTCTAGAGTCATCTTTGCCATCATGTACCAAAGCATATATATTCCAAGTCAGGAACGAAAGACAATGCCAAAACTTAATAAAAGACAAGTGAGAAAGTGCATACCCACAAAAAACACCCAAGTGTAAACATCAGCATACAAGCCGGATAGTTGTTAACACTAGTGCAATATAGACAATCAAAGCCTACATGTTTTCCTGATAAGAAGCCAAGGTGTAAGGAGTGTAAGGGTGTGTTTCTTTTCCTCTTAATAGGGAATAAATATGGGCCCAAACCCTTAACGCCTCTTAACTGGGGGAAGCATTAAAGCTTTTCTCTCCCTTATAAGAGGCTAATTAAAGAGGTTTATATAGATGCTCATGTTGAGTATCTCGAAAATCTCTTGCTCAGAAATCTCTTGTTCGGTCAGGGAATCAATTGATAGCTCGAGAGTCGGCAGCCTGAAAAAAAGAAGTGACTTAAGATCCTTGCCTGTTGCAAACATGCTTCAAACAGTAGTTAGAAGACTTATTCTTTTCATCAAGTTTCTAAGGCCTGGAGACTCGAGCAGTGCAATCTCATGAATCTAAGCAGGCATACTAACCTCATGTGTCTTGAACATGCACGATCATCTTTTCCTTTTCCAAACAAAGAAATTAACAGCTACTATGGCATCATATTATCAAACACATTCACCGTGAGTCCCTCAAGTCTTAAAGCCATTTTGTTGGCATGGTCTTTCTAAAGCTCAAAAGTTATCTAGTCAACAACATCAAGTTCCCAACACCCAAATAGCTATACTATATATGAGCAACCTTGTTCCCCTCGTTTAGCAAAAGATTTTCAAGTTTTAAAAGCAAAAAGGTAGCTAAGCGTGAGTATGAGTCGAGGTAAATAAACAACCCTTGTTATAAAAAAAAAAGAAGCAGGCACCTTACATGTGTTAGATACATTTTCTTGATAAAATAGTTGATTTTGATCCCACATAGTTGTCAGTAGGAAAGGACGGTTGGTTATTAAGATTAGTATAATGTTATTGTCAGAATATCACATGTCCGGGATAATAAATCTGTTCATGTAATATCATGACGATTACTTGTATGATTAATTAACTTTTAATAAATCTCTTCATGTAATATCATGACGATTACTTGTATGATTAATTAACTTTTTATGTATTCCCATGATACTCAGAGCTAGATCACCGATGGTTAAAAAGCTTTTTTATTTGTTGAATTCAAAGCATCAAAATTTTATATGCATACATTGATCGTAATGGAATTTAAAATATCCGACTTCATGAATACTTACATAACAATTGTTTCAATTTTCAAACCTTTGTTCCTTCGTCAACATAATTATAGTTACATAACACTTACTGAAAGTATGAAATTTCACTAGAATAATTAGTTGTTGTAGAGCAAATATGTCGCCCAAGTATAAAATGTATACAACTGATTTATAGCTAAGGATGCGATGATTTAATTTGTCTTTGATATCTTATACAACTGATTATACTAGCTATGGTTATGACCGGATTTGGAGATTATAGCACTCATGTGTCAATTTAAACTCTCAAAAGTTGAATCAATAAAACAATAGACTGAATACAAACCATGCAAACAAACAAACTTGGATAGGCCTTGATCAAAGTCAGCTTGTATTTTTATTTTCTGCTGGAACATGTTATAAATAGTGCAAATTATGAGTGACATGCATTGATGAGAACAATATCGATCTTAGAAGTTGGTATTGACAAATAATGAAAATAGTAGCCCAACTCAATTTCTTGCTTCTCACTTGACATATTGCTACATAGAATGTTCCATTATAGTTTCATAGTCTTCTAGATATAAATAATGCTCGAGTCTATTTGCAAAACAAATCAACCCACCACTTAATGTCTTTTTAAAAAAAATGTATTTTGTTAAATAATATAACAAATATATGTAAGCTGTGTGTCATCTAAAGAATTGGAAAAATTGTAACAATAGAACCTACTACATTTGTAGAGGTTGAAAGCTGCTTCGAACCAAACAATAAGCCATAGAAGAAAAGATAGTTAGGCTTGAGTGTGAGTAGGGGTAAAATAGAAAGAAAAACTTGATATTATACAATTTCTTGAAAGAAGATACACTGACTTTGATCCCACATAGATAATAGAAAGAAAAACTTGATAGCCTATATACTAAAGTTAAGTTAGTTTGGTAAGTTGATGTTACTATTGTGTTATTGTTTATCATCAACACCACGGGCAAATGAATAATATGTCTGTAGTGTTGACATAAGCGATAACTTTGTATGACACATTAACTTTTTGGTTTTTTGAAAAAGTTTTTTTTTTCATCGTTAATGATATTCAAAGCAATAACTATGCACTTTTAATGTTAGACCTTAAAACACTTTATAGTTAAAAAAAACTTTAGCTTTTTGTGGTTAAAAAGTATTTAACTTTTACCATTAACTTTTACAATCATTTTTTTTTTGTTAGAAATATTGAGAGGGTCAGTACTATTTTTGTTCCGAAATCAAATCGTAAGGCATAAACGGTTTTTTCATTACAAGTTATCTGAATAAAGATTTTCATGTTTCACATAAAACAAGGTAGTTAAGTTTCAATGGAGTAAACCAAGAACTAGCATTAAATGATAACTCGTATGTGGTGTCGATACTTTTTTATCACAGTTTTTTTAATCCCAGACGAGTAAATAGGAAAAATAAATAAATAAAAAATCCCTTATTGTTAACATTAGGTTTATGCTAGTTGAAATACAAAAAACTTGACAAGACTATCGACCAAAAAGGCCGTATCCCTTTGCTTGGTTCTCGAATTTTAATTTTCGATCATTAGTTAAGTCATATATCGATGAAACACGCCATAAACGTTAGCTAGGTTATTGTGAAGAAGTTGTGTTAATGACCAAGTATTTCAAGTGGTTTCGAGTTTTTAGTCTATGATAATACGTAATAATCGGTTTAATCAATGTCAAAGAAGTGACAGTGTAATATTATTTACAAAGGAACTCTAAAATTGAGGCTTATATTCTCTTAAAGCATATTCTAATGTTAAACAGGAATTTACGGTCCTGTTTTTGATTTTAGCATAAACACGCCCCACTTGCCCTATCCTCTTGCTATGTTTTTCATTTATAGTAGAGAGTATGTTGGTGGTCACGAAAAACACGTAAAAGTTGAATGTATTTACAATTTCTAACGACTAGCTATTGGGTAATAACTTCACGAAACTATGTATGCAGGACCGTGAGAATGTGTATGACAACACATTGAGAGTACTTTTACTAGCTTTAACCGATCCTTCTTCTAGAGGTGTATTCCGTGCACATGCTTACATCGTGTAAGCTTCTTCGCAACTTTGTTACATCTATGAATTAACATGTGCCATAACGCGTGGGTTGGGTCTTGAGTCTAAACGAGCTTGGGTTAAAACGGGTAACTTTTATTACATGTCAAGAGGGTGGGTCGGTTTTGGCTGATCGACAAACTTGTTTTCGCATTTTTTTTGATAATTAACTCATATGACATATACTTTTTCATTGATTGGTTTAATAGAGAGTTTACTAAACTTCTGGAATAAATTTTGCTGGTTTCATTATCGATAGTTCATATAAATTGATATTGATGGTAACATTTGTTTTTCAATAGTCAAAAAAGTCCTTAAAAGCACTTACATGATATTATATGGTTTTACTTCATCACACCAGATATAAAGGAAGAAAAGAGATTGGTAGGCAAAGAAGAATTGTTATTACGGTGAGTGATAAACTAAAAATTATATTTGGAATTATTTGGTTTATTTCATAAGTTAGATTGAAACTAACTATAACTCATCAAACAACACAAATAGCTAAATTTCATCGTGTTAAATAACGTTTATATATTTTCTGAACAATAGGCAGTAGCAGCAACACTTATCATTAATGGGGAGGCAAAAGAAGACAGTTGGCCTAGGAGACGTCGAACCTCCTGTCTTATAATTATGATTTTTGGGTGTCGTTAACTTGATATCATGTATTAGATTCTCTGTTGCACCGTCAGTCCTTGACGTCTTGAAGCCATTTCAACCTGATTTCAATTTTTTATAACTCGTTAAGTGTAATGGTATTTTAGTATTTAGGTATTTCTAAAGCTCTAAGTTATCTCGTCACTAAATACCAAGTTGAGCAACGTTATTCTATTCTCTTAAAAATGAAAAGGTAGCTAAGCTTGAGTATGAGTGGAGAAAATTAAACAACCCTTGTTATAAGAAAAAGTAGGCAACTTACATGTTTATATATTTTCTTGATAAACAATTATTTTTTATCCTACATAGGTAATAGAAAGAATAGGATGGTTGCTTACATACTAAAGTTACGTTGGTTGAGTAAATTAAGATTAGTATTATGTTATTGTCCTAATGGTATATCTTGTGAGTAAAAATCACATAATCTACTCGCAGGATCATAACTGGTATTATTAATTAATTTTTTTAGAGGTAAATCACTCATGGCTAAAAAGTTTTTATTTGTTAGGTTATTGCATCAAACTTTTATATGCGTATATTGATAAGTGACTTTTAGATTATCCTGCTTTGCATGAATATTTTGAACTTTAGAACCACCCCCCCCCCCCCCTCCCCCCCTTTTTTTAAATTTGTGTTACTTTAAATTAACAACACATGTTCCCATTAATTGTTTGAAACCTCTATTCCTTCATCTACATATAAAATAAAAGTTACAAAAAATAAGAAATTTCAAAAGAATAATTAGTTGTTTTAGAGCGAATATATCGCCCAAGTATGACACGTATACAACTGATTAGAGCTAAGGATGTGAAGATTTCATTTGTCTTTGATTTCTTATGCAACTGATTATACTATGGTCGTTATGACCGGATTTGGAGATTATAGCACTCATGTGTCAGTTTAAACTCTCACAAAGTAGTTATATAACTAGTCTTCAATATCACTTGGAAAGGATAATGCAATCAATTGATAAGTAAAAGTTGAACCAATGCAAATCATGCAAACAAACAAACGTAGGCCATCATCAAAATCAACGTGTAATTTTAATTTCTTCTAGAACATGTTTAAAATTGTGCAAGTTATGAGTGACACGCGATGGTGAGAACAATAGTTTTATTGAATGCATATTGGTACATAGAATGCATAGATTAATAAATATGTGCTTGTAATAATATCATGACGATAACTTGCATGATTAATTAACTTTTTATATTTTCATGATATTCTTTATATTCAAAGGTAGATTACTCTTAGTTAAAAAGCTTTTTTAATTGTTGGATTTAAAGCATCAAATCCTTATATGCATATATGCATATATTGATCATTTCTTTTTCGCTTGGTTTTTGATCATTGGTCAAATCATATCAATGAAACACTCTACGAACATTAGATTATTGTGGAGAAGCCATGTTAATGTCCAATTATTTCAAGTGATGCCAAGTTTTTGCCAGGTATTTGTTTTGTGGGATAAGGATTATCTTGCGACCTTAACGTCTTTTTATTTTGTATTTTGTATGATTTAGCTTCTTGGTTTATTTGTGATAAAGACGGCATGAACCACCAATGCTAGTTAGAAACAAATAATATCCGAATATGCTAATTATCGTATCACCTTATTTAGTTTTGTTTATTATGGGGCACTGAATAATTTAAAGGCGGAAGTAAGAATAGGAACTAAGAAAAGAACATTCACTTCACAATCGAAAAGAAACTCATGGGAACGGAGATGATATTGATGTGAACACACCGATTAGTGGTTTTAAAGGTGCAAGATTTTTTAACCGAGCAAAGAACGAAATTGGTGCTCTTATTCACATAATTCACCCGAAAAAATGATTATGATCATTTTAATTTGTTTCGCCATGAATGAAGTAACTTAAGGTTGGTGGATTTCGAGCTTCTATTGGAATATGACTAGAAAAGATTTCATATTCAAGAAGTCTAATCATCGAGATTGAGGTCAATACCTCTACCGAGATCGTATCATTTTTCAAACTGATGGTGATGATGTATATATCCAAAGTGGCGACTTGCTCATTCCCAACAATCCTAGAGAGACATAAAGTATGACGACTATGCATCCAATGCAACAAAATAGACCATTAACAGAGACAACATTGCACTCTAGAGCCATCTTTGTCATCATGTACCAAAGCATATATATCCAAAATAAAGAATGAATGACAAAGCAAAAACTTAAAGGTTAATGGCATGTAATAGCAACGTACTTTTCTTTTTGTGCCATTATTAGATACGAACCCAAAAAAATACCACAATACCCATCCAATTTTCAAATTTTGTTTCATTATCAGATACGTACTTTCTCATTTGTTCAAATACCAGATACGAACTTTAAAAAAATACCACAATACCCATCCAACTCTCAATTTTTTTTTCATCATTAAATTTTGTTCAAATTTCATTATCATACGCAAATTTTTTTCATTATCATTTTGTTTTATTTGCTTTGTGTATGTCGTTTTGGTCCATCTTAACTTCTTTATGAAGAATGAATCCATCTCGAGCTTACAGTACACAATATTGGGTTTTGTGGATCTCATCAGCAAAAGAACCGAATAGGGATCTTCGGGAGGGGCCGACAAACAACATTCTCTCATATCATCACCACACCCTTTTGATTTGTTATACTTCAAGGGAGGGAGATTAATGATCTGAGATGTAGTTGGGTTCCAATAACAAAGCAACATTCTCGCATATTTTTGGTCATTTTACCTCGTTAACAATAACAAAGCTAACCCAAAAACGAAGCATGGGCTTATGAAATTAATTACTTTACCTCTATGATGACAATTTTAACCTGCCAGGGTATGTAGCCTAGTGGCAAAAGTCTTGTAACTATCATCGTGATATCATCATGACAAATGTGAGAGAAGTGTAGTTATATTTTTGCTAGGTGCAAACAACCTATGTCTGATAATGAAACAAAATTTGGGTTCGTATCTGATAATTAAACAAAATTTGAAAGTTGGATGGGTACTGTGGTATTTTTTTTGGTTCGTATCTGATAATGGCACAAATGAGAAAGTACGTTGCAATTACATGCCATTAACCCAAAACTTAATAAAAGGTAAGGGTTCCATATAGAAAATTAAAGCACCCAAGTGCGATATAGAAAATTAAAGCCCTCATGAGTCTTGAACATGCACGATCATCTTTTCCTTTTCAAACACATCAACACCGTTAGCCCCTGACGTCTTAAAGCTATTTTGTTGCATGGTCTTTCTAAAGATCTAAAGTTATCTCGTCACAACATCAAGTTCCCACCCAAATACCTATGCTATATTTAAAAGCAAAAAGGTAACTAAGCTTGAGTATGAGCGGACTCATAATTTTTTATAGTGTCTTGCGTATATTTTTTTTATGATTGTCGGTATTAAAATTTCACTATAAGAAATTTCTTAGCAAAAATGAGGGTTGCACATATCAAGAAAAGACATATTATAGAAACAATTTACACTTCGTGACTTAAAATCGGGTGTGACTTGTGCCACACCCAGCTTCTAAGTAGGTCCACCCCTGAAAAACAACCCTTATTATAAGAAAAAAACAGTCACCTTACATGTACAGGGTATGGATCTAGTAAGAAGAAATTTTGAAATGAGAAGAATGAGAAAAAATATTAGCCACATATTTCAAATGAGAAAGAAAATATATGGGGAGATGCATCTATATTTTCAGGTGCATCTGAAATGTGCGGTTGTGGTTTCTTTTCACTCTTCTCATTTTAATTTTATTTCTCATCTGATCCTTACTCTACATGTGTATACATTTTCTTGATAAAAAAATGTTTTTTATCCCACATAGGTAGTAGAAAGAAAAAGATAGCAACTTATATACTAAAGTTATGTTAGTTGTCCGAGTTAAGGTTAGTATTATGTTATTGTGGTGATGATATGGTGTGCGATGAAAAAATCGAACTCTATTTTCTCCAGAATAATTTGTATGGTTAATTAACTTTTTCTTTTCATTTAGAGCTAGATTACTCATGGTTAAAAAGCTTTTTTACTTACCGGATTTAAAGCGTCAAACTTATATACGCATATATTGATCGTAATGGACTTTAAAGTATCTGACTGCACGAATATTTTGATTTTTGAATGTTAGATCACCTCGTGACTAACATGTGTGCTATTTTAAAACAATGGACTAAATACAAATCATGCATTCAAACAAACCAACACACATCGTGTCATTTAACTATTTAAGATAACACATTTATCTAAATCTATATCTATACTACTTTATAATGCATTTAGGCCTTCTAAAATTAGAAGGCTTAAAAATTAAGTCTTGCTTATTATGGAAAGATATATTATAATGCATGTAAAATTAAGATAAGGAGCTCCAATCATGAGATAACATGTGTCACTTCTTAACAAACTCCAAGCCTAATTTCTAACAAACTCCAAGCCTAACTCCTAACCACCAAAAATTAAGATAAGGAGCTCCAATTATAAAATGACATGTGTCACTTCTCAACTAAAAATTCATCTTTATTTTCAAATTAAAATATCTTTTTATCTACTTATTTATATTATAATTTAATTTCACCATATTATCTAAAATTTTATGCTCTTTAATTCAACATCCATTTTAATTTATTTTTATGAGTTTTTAGTTTTTATATTTTTAGTGGGTTTATTTTATTTTAATTCAAATTTTTACAACTTTAACCTTTATTTCATTTATTCCAATCCATATAATCTTGATTCGTCAAAATCATATACTTTTGGAGGAGTGTTTGACGCGTAAGAGATTGCGAGGGTATTTTTATATGCGGGAATAATGATGTCGCGTGAAAGTTACGGGTAACCCAAACAAACACTTACAACTAACACATATACATTCGAAATGTTGTGAAACGAACTCACTAAACGGGTAAGCAAACACATATAACTATACTTATCGCCGCCGCTGTCACCACCATCTCATCACATCACCACCTCAAAACATTTGTTCGCTACAAAATAGTCATCGGGTACCCGCCGCCGCATTGCACGGGTACCCTTCTATACTATAACATATATATGAAGGCTTTGTCTCATCATGTTCGTGTCAAAACGAAGTTGGAAAGAAATGTAGTTTTATTTAGTTAAAAATCATCACCTAGAAAATTGATTATGTAGTTTTCTAATTAAAAGGTAGTTAAGCTTGAATTTAAGTAGACATAAATAAACGACCTTCATTATGAATGAAAAAGAGGATAGCTTACATGTGTTGATACATTTTTCTTGTAAAGTATTGTTTTTATCCCACATAGGCAGTGAAAAGAAAAAGTTGGTAGGATATATACTAAAGTCATGTTTGGTAGGTAAGTTGATATTAATATTATGTTGTTGGCGGACGATGATAAGATAGGTTAAGAATCTATCTTGTTATTTACCCGCCTACAACTTGTCTAAATTACTAACTTTTTGTGAATTTTGCAAAAGGTTTTGTTCATGATTCTCAAAGCACTTATTACATGTTATTTTAAATGTTAGACTATTCAAGGTTAAAAAGCTTCTTATTGGTTGGATTTAAGCATCCAACTTTTACATCTACATGTTGAACGTGGTGAGATTAAAGCATATGAGTTTTACATGAATATTTTGAATGGGCTTTTTAGCGCAAAAAGGCATATTGCCACTTTTTGACATTGTGTGTAGTTTGTTATTTATTATTATTATTACTAGTTATAATACCCGTGCACGCACGGGGTCTTTTCTAAGATTTTCAATAATGTTTTTTTTATCTATTGCCACTTTTTGTTTTTTTTAGCGCAAAAAGGCATATTGCCACTTTTTGTTTTTTGTTTTAATTGTGGTTCTTAATTTTGTTTTATAATTATGTTTGGCGTACGTTACTACGGTTCTTATTCATATATAGTTTTTGCATACATGTTCCTCTTTATGTACAAAGTTTAGCTACCGTCATAATTTATGAGACATATATTTGTAACGCAAATGAAAATACATACGCGGTTTTGGATTTGAATCAAATTTTGTTTAAGTTTTCGTTTAATATACGTGGCTAATAATAATTTTTTTAACCGTACTTAATTGTTTAAACTGTGTACGCACAGGTCATTAAACCCGAATTGTAAAAAAAATGGTTTTTTAGATATTCTTACTTAAACTTTGAAGATGTGTTACATGAGTTGTTGCTATATGTAAAATCTCGTGTATTCATTTGCAATCACACTAACTCATGTTTTCATATTAATATTTGTAATTACATTCATAAACATTAATCTAATCTAATAATGATGATAATATTTATAAGTAACAACAACAATAAATGTGTTTTTTTTAAAACAAATATAAAGTTTAGGGTGAATTTGTTAAATTTATTAAGTTATTAAAAATTATGAAAACTGAGAATTTTATACTTAAGTTTATAAAATTGACTTTAAGATTAGATTCTTTATAAAGTTTATGAGTTAAATGTAAATTCTATTAATCGGACAGAATATAACGTTACTTTAAATTCAACACTAAAATTTTATAAATTATCCTCCTTTTTTGAAATTTCTATTTTCGGAATTTGACCCGGTATATTATAATGATGACCAAATTATATTCAATTTTGATTTTTATTAACCAATCATAAAGCTCTATTTTTAATTAAAGCTTTACTATTAGTCCAATTTAGTTTACCAAAAAATCTTCTAAAACTTATGAGTTTCTCTTATTATATAAAAGATACGGGTTATATATCATATATATAAATATAAGCATCTTAATTGCACTTGCAGAAAACCTAAAAAATTGAACCATTAACGTGGTTATTACCATGATTGCAACTTCGAGTTTGATGCATCCTCTCTGCTTTCGTCATGTTGTCACTACCAACTATAGCGGTATAGTTAGTTGTTGTTCAAAAAATAAAAAATAAAGTTAAAGGATGATTTGGTTTTAATAGTTTGGTCGGGAATCTTGAGTATTTTCATTCTTTGGGTGACATAGTTTTACCCATTTTCACACGACCTACAATTTCGGGTTATTTTAACAATGAGTAAAATGGTTGTTGGTGATTGGGTTTTTAAAAGTGAAGCTTTGAATTTGCAATTTGTTTTTGGAACGACAATTTTAACTATCTCACAATATTTATACCACAAATCTATTTCAAATGTTTTAAGCATGACTTGAACTCATAACCATTTGGTTGAGAAGGTTATCACACAACATGAGCTACTATTGAGACACAAACCTTTTGGTTGAATTTGCAATTAGCATAAAAGGAATAAACCATGGTTGAGGAGCTTCTCAAACAAAATGAGCTACTAAGGATCCACCAAAAGAATTGCCTGTTGGATCAAAATAAAGATGAAAAACTCATCAAGTCTAATGGAGATTAATGGCTAGAACGAAATTTATAGCATGCAGATTAGCATAAGGTCCTGGTCCCCTTCGTTTGTGCCAGACATAAATACATTTCCAAGAACATAGAATGTTGTATTTTGTCCACCAAGCAAAAACTTTATTGTGATTACAATTTGGCAACCATATGTTACAACAACAATCTTTCATTCGAAACACTATACAAACCATTAATAATTCACTGAACATTCCTTTTGATTGTATAAAGAATTATCATGTAGAAAATCACAATATATCACAAGATATTGATACAACACTCACAACTACCAAAAAAAAAAAAAAAAAAAAAAAAAAAAAAAAAAAAAAAAAAAACTCCCAAAACAATACTAATCAAACCAATCCAAAAGTAAGCAACTTAATTATCAAAAAAAAAAGTAAGCAACTTAAAAGGAAGTACTAACCAAATAACCTTAATTATCACTTAATTATGCCTCTTTTCGATATGGTCTATGGTTCAACCGAGGGCTATCAGGTTTGCGGAATTGAAAAAAGATTGTTATTTACACGTGGACGTAACAACTCTGTGTTGGCAAACCTCTTATGAAACTCACTGCTAGATGCTTTTGACATGTGATTCACTTGTTGCAGACTTGGTGGCTGTGATTTCAAAAGCTTCTGGACCATGTTGTCTAATTCTGGACACGTAAACTGGTTTTGTCAACCTGCATGAAGATATAAACATAGAGATGAACAACCGGTGCATATAATGATTATGCCAAATGCTTTTAACTAAAGAATAAGCTTAACTTCCGCATTTCCTTTTGTTTTGTGAGCAACTGATCGCGCCCTTGTAGTTGTACTTTTCATCTTTCTATTGAATATATTTCTTTATGATACATTTCATATATGCTAATATGAATAAAAAGGGTTACTTGAGACAGCGAAGCCATAAACAGTTGGGTTGAAGATGGTGGTGCCAACAACTGTGAAAGCAATTATTTGGCTGTAAAGAGTATACGTGCACAAAACAAAAGAGTTATGTGTAGGGGTGACAATTCTTGACACGACACGATAATCGACACGAACCCAAAACAAAGATAGACATGTATAGGTTGAGAATAAACGGGCTCAGTAAAGGTTAAACACGTTAACCCGTGAACCCGTTTAAGTATATAAGCCTTTAAAATGAAAAGTACAACTTGGATTTGATTTTGAAAATATTGTTTGTTATGTACCTAATATAGATTAGAACTAATATTATAGCTTAGTTGATCCATTTTGGAATTTAAACTCGTCATTTGTCATTATTTAAATCGTTATATCATTTTGGGATTTAATTTGGTTGATTCGTCAAACCAACAAAATGCTAACCCGCTTGACCCGTTTCATTAAATTTGTTGAGTTTCCTGACACGATTACTAAACGGGTCTATTTGGGTTGAGATTATATCGAACGCCCAACCCGAATAGGTCAACAAGAACGCGACTCGATTGCCACCCCTAGTTTTATGTATGCCATCTGATAATCAAGAACAATTACCTTCTAATTTATGTATGCCAACTGAAATCGTTTCAATAACAACAACTCCTCTGCACACACCTCTCGTCCAGCCCTTAACTTGTTTACCATGTGTCCCCTATCGAATTACCAAACCACCATTTCCCTATCATTCCAGGGAAAAACCGATGGTATATTAAATGGTTACAATTGTACAATATATTAAGACCTGCAAAATATATGCCAAGTGTTAATAATATTGAGTCGCTAAAACATGATCACGTCAAAGGTGTTAGTTTTGAAATGAAGTGGTCTATATGTGATGGTCTAGAAGTCGTCAATCCACGGACATTACAAAATAAGGCATTAGAAAGAAGTATCACTTCTACATGAATACGTGATTGTAGATTTATAAACAATACTAATCATTTTCCAAATACTAATAGCTTTCGTAAATAAGGCAATAGATTCATATAAACTGCCTGCAAACTAATTTAAAAACAATATTCAAGAAATTCAAGTGCTTTTATCATTTAGAAGGACAAGCATAAGCATTTGTGCTGTAAGCGTTAAAACGCATCTTACTTGAACAAAATAGCCTGTCTCATGTCAATGAAGCAAGTTGTCTCAGGTCGGGCTTTAATCACCAGTAACATGAGATGTATAATAGGTGCTTTCAAGTTCTGTTGAAAGCATATAACTACGTAAGTATTAGGCGTTAACTACAGGGTACAAATATATATAACTATGTAAGTACTACGAAGTATATGTGAAATGTAGAAGTAATATATGATTTTTCTCCGTTTACGTGAAAACCTTTTTGCGAACATGTTTAGAAGAGATTTGAGCACCATTCTTCCTAATATCAAACCTGTTACAAAAAAACAAAGATTACAAACAATACACATAAGAATTACTATTAATTATAAACATCGCATATTTAAATAACTCGATTCCTAATTTTAAGACTATTGAAAAAGACTATAAGAGAATCATTAACAAAACTTGAAATAAAATTGTTATCAAAATCAAACACATATTGACCTTAATTTGAGAAAATTAGGACCAAAATCACCTGAAAAAAGGAAAATACTTATGAAGGCAATGGCGAAGGAGACTCCGATGGGGAGGAGCGTAGAGGGGCAGCGTATGGATTATGGAAGAGAAGATTACATTCAAATTTGTGTACTGAACTTAGTAGTTTATTCCTTCCAAAAAATAACAATTAATAAGCCCTTTCCAATAACAATATTGATAAGCCCTTTACACGGGTAACAATATTAATAAGCCCTTTCCAGTAACAATATAGAAGTGGCTAGATGGGTATATTGGGTAACAGGTCAAAATGGTTTGGGTCAGAAGATGTTATTTTTTTATACGGGTCCAAACATGTCATTCGTTAGTACAATTTGAAACAGATTGACCCGCAAACACTTTTTGCAGTATTAATAAGCAATTGTTGATTTCGATAAAGAAACAATATTATTACGATAAGTGAATACTAACGTAAAGATTTGAATAAAATGATTTAGGATGTTACATGTGTCAAATATAGACATTGGACGACTTTCTGTGTTTGACCCATTTGACATGTTCCTCTTTTAGCCAAACTTTTTAATGCGACATGTTTGATGTAGAACACAGCCAAATTGACCAAATCATAAGCATATGGGCATGTGCATACTTTTTCATTGAAATATGAAGTTTGTGTTGGTAGGAACATATGGACATTTGAAATTTGAAGTGATTAGTGTGATATAAAGTTGCTATGATCTGTTTTAATTCTCTGGCAAAAAGTGTTTGTGATTATGATTATGCATTTTTAAATTATCTAGGATCCCATAAAAAGAATTAGCCGTTGTAAAAGCTATTTATTGAGATAAATGCACAATTACCTAACTACCCTCAACTTCCGATTATTTAAGTGCAATAATTATGATGATGACGAACATTAACCAAAATGATGAAACTGTCGCATACCTCAATTCTCCTGATTTCAGCTTCTGTCTTAGTTTTTTTGATGGTTTTCCCATGCCTCTATCTTTATCTCTTCACGTATGAACCTTGTCCAACAAATCAGTTGATCCCCTTGTGGCCACGGAGGTTTACCTGTGCCAATTCCGGGCTATCCAAAAAGGTAGTCGCCCTGGGATTAGACGGCTCGCAATGTCAAGTCGAAAACCTAGGTAACCCAATAAAAACAAAAAACAAATCAGTTAATCAACACATGCTGCAATTTGAGCAACGTTAAAAATAAATCTTGTGTTTGCTTTGACTACATCTATACTAATCCATAACTTATGACAAAGAATATGTGTCAAGTTCTTTCGCAATATAAATAACATTCATTGTGCATACAGCCCCACATTTGACGTGATGCATACTTCATAACATCATTTTTAGTAATATATATTTGATCCTATCACAAGTCACAAACACACAATTTCACTCGTCCTTAGAAGTGCCAATTTCGACCCCATTTACTAATAAATAATAGCCTATAATGAAATACCGTCAAATGTCGCCCAAGGTGTAACTTTAATTCATAAAACCTCCTAAACCTTTAGTACATTTTAAAACTTTGGATTATGACACACTGTTAAAAATTATATATTTTTGGACAGAAAGTGTTTGGGGTCAACCCAACCCCACCTGTTTTGACATCTACAAATAACAACCCATTTTGACAAGAACTCGATTTGACTATTGATACAATATTTATAAACATCCCATATTTGAATAACTCGATTCCTAATTCTAAGACTATTGAAAAAGACTATAAGAGAATCATTATCAAAACTTGAAAGAAAATTGTTATCAAAATCAAACACATATTGACCTTAATTTGAGAAAATCAGGACCAAAATCACCTGAAAAAAAGGAAAATACTCATGAAGGCAATGGCGAAGGTGACTCCGATGGGGAGGAGTGTAGAGGGGCAGCGTATGGATTAAGGAAGAGAAGTATACATTCAAATTTGTGTAATGAACTTAGTAGTTTATTCCTACAAAAAAAATAATACAATTAATAAGCCCTTTCCAGTAAGTTGTTCGAAAGGATCAGAAATTACCTTGAAACTGAATAGAACACATACAAACCGAATGCATACACTAAAACACAAGAACATAACTTCAGATCTAATAGACTCTGAAACATAAATGACCAATTATAAACTAAAAAATATACTTGGGTTGGGAGCATTTGAGTCATTCAGATTCTGAGTTTATGATTACTCTCGTAGGCACATTATGGTCTGCCGCGAATATAAGAATGCCAAATATAACAACATCATTTGGTATAATCATAATAATCAGGGACGGAGCTTGAGCAACTTTCTTGGGGGGGCCGAAATCATTTGTAAACCATATGTTCTACTTCTATAAACCATTAAGAGAGTTTGGGTCAATGCGAAGTTCTCCTTTATATGGAATCAAGATTATCATATACTAAAGCAAGAATGTATGAACTAAAAATATTTAATTAGACTTTTAATATGATATAGTTGGGCATATTGATATAAAAAGAGTAAGATCAGAGCTTAAAAAACGCATGCAAATTCGTGGATGTGGAGCAACTATATTAGGATTGACTCTCTTGTTTCCTATTACTTTGGGAGGGTGCAAATTAAATACCAATTTTACTTAATATAAAGAATAAAACTACATTAAGTATGCGGATTATTGGGGGGGCCATGACCCACCCCTGCCCTCACTATGCTTCGTCCATGATAATAATATGTAGCATATAAGCTTTTTTTGGGGGGAGATCGCTTGTGTTTGCTTAAAGTGCTAAAATAACAAAAATTTAGCATGTTTTTCATTGTGACATAAAAACAAACACTTGATATGCATCTTTTATAAAATACAGGAAAACCCATATCACATATCATACTTCAAAACAAATCCATGTAGATTCGAGACAATTAAGAAAAGTGGTGTTTAATAAGTTAATGCCTACTATTATACTAATAAGTTATTATATATTAACAATTATAGAAGGCCATCCAGTTTTAGTTATTTGTTTTAAATTATAACGAGTGAGATTTATATTTGAACCATATTTACGATTTATATCACTTAAAAATAATTAGAACACAATAAAATCAAAACAATGAGACAATATGATGGAAACCAATTGAATCCCGTCAATCTTGCATAATCAAAATTAAAAGTGATTTACTTACACAATGGATACAAATATCATGAACACATTCGGAATCTGGAATCAAATCATCTTCGGAATGTTGTGATCGAAGATTTTGTGTGAGGTCGAGAAGGAGAGGCTGAGATTGTAGGGTTTTTTCTTTAGGACTTGTTATGCGAGAATAAAGATGGTGTAAGACTCCGTTCTATTTTTAATTTACAAATTAGTCCAAAAGTATAAGAAAAAGCCCTTTGAGTACATGTGTATTTTTAGCTTTTTTCTACATAAAACGAAAATCATTTATTTTTAGCCAAATTTAGAAATATTTAAACTTTTTCATTAAATATCTTTGAAAAATAAAATTATTAATAAATTAATTATTACCAAATTAGGTATGAATTGATTTTTTTGAAATGAAAAATTCCCACTAGAGGTTTTGTTTTATTATATAAAAGATTATTATTATTATTATTATTATTATTATTATTATTTTAATTATTATTATAAATCACACTTTTATTAAAAACTCAAAGGATTACAAAAGATTACTGGGGAGCCTCGAAACCAACTGGGCCCCCACCCCTCTAGCAATGGTAAAACCAATCCTATTAAAGATATAAATTGCTGCACGCGCTCCAATATCCTGAGTCATCGAGAAACGTCGAATACGCTTGAGTAAGGTAACTGCATCTTTCTCAAGTTCTCCAAAAGAGGAAAAAGAGAAGGGGAGAAACCCATACCCAATATCCGCACATTTTGCCTCGTACTTGACCCAATAATAATAATAATAATAATAATATTATTATTATTATTATTATTATTATTATTATTATTATTATTATTATTATAAAAACATCACTTCATTAGAAAATCATAGAAAATTACAAGAAATTAGTGGGGAGCCGAGAAATTAACTGGGCTCCCACTCCTCTAGCAAGAAATTCACTTTATTATTATTATTATTATTATTATTATTATTATTATTATTATTATAATAACATCACTTTATTAGAACTCAAAGGATTTACAAGAAATTAGTGGGGAGTCGCGATACAAGCTGAGCCCCCACTCCTCTAGCTATAGCAAAGCTAATCCTACTAAAGATATGAATAGCAGCACGTGCCCCAATGTCTTGAGTCACGGGGAACTTTCGGATTCACTTAAGCAATGTCACCGCATCCTTCTCAAGTTCCCCAAAAGAAGAGAATGAGAAGGGGAGAAACCCATATCCAATATTCACACACTTAGCTTCATATTTGGCGCGTTTACGTTGCGCAGCCTCAATCACTGCACTACCCGGCATAAAATCAACCATACCAGTTTGTGTCAAAGGCGATGACCCTGTCAGATCAACACAAACATCAAGTCCTCCATTCCACGAGTATAGCAAAACATCAGCTGGCAGCAAGGGTCTGTCCCTTTCTCCACAAAGGCCAATGTCAACTTCTAAAGTAAAAATAATAATAATAATAATAATTATTATTATTATTATTATTATTATTATTATTATTATTATTATTATTATTATTATTATTATTATTATTATTATTATTATTATTTTATTTATAATTTTCACACCAACTTTTTAAATTCGTGCTATTGTGTGTATTTTGTGACTATCTTTGCTTCCTTTGTGTACTGCTTAAGTGCTTTCTTTGACCTGCTTCCTGTTTATGAAGTCAATTGTAGAATGGATGCATCAGAGTTTGTAGTTATTGGGTTACGATGTGATCTTTTCCAGCAATGTAAAGATTTCTACCAGTAACGGCATGGTGTATTTTCATATTACGATTTATTTTTGTCTTTAATTATGTTAATGCATAAGGTATTTATTTTTGTGCATGTGGAGCTGTATAATTGAACATATAAGTGATTTCTAACCCGTTATATGGAAATGGGTATATTTGGGTTTCATTTTATTGAAAACATGTCAACTTTATAAATAGAAAACTATAGCACAAAATGAACTCTTAAATTGGGGTTTTTATTCTCCTAAAGCATATTCTAATGTTAAATCGGAATTTACGGTTCGATTTTTGGTTTTAGCATAAACCCGCTCAATGCTCACCCTTACTTTCTACGTTTTTCATTTATAGTTGAAAGTATGTTAGTGGTCGCGAAAACACGTAAAATTTGAATGTATTTACAATTTCTTACGACTAGCTATTGCGTAATCTCTTCACCAAACTTTGAATGCAGCTTTAACTGTGAGAATGTGTATGACAACACATTGAGGGTTTTAGCATCTTTAACTGATCCTTATCCAAGGTACAATCCTTTGAGGTTTCTGAGCGAGGAGCTCAACTTGGCAAAAAAGTTAAGGCATACAAAAACCCATCTTTGTCTATAGCTTTGTTATAAAAAAAAGTAGACACCATACAAGTGTTAGATACATTCATTTGACAAATAATTGTTTTCAATCCCACATGGGTAATAGAAGGAAAAAGATTATAGCTTATATACTAAAGTTATGTTGGTTTACTAAGTTATGATAAGTATTATGTTATTGTGTAGTTATATGTGTTGCGGATAATATATCTATTACACGTATTATCAACACGATAACTTGTATGATTTATTGACTTTTTGTTTTTCTATGATATTAGAGCTACATCACTCGATAACTCGTATGATCAATTAATTTTTTATTTTTCCGTGATATTGAGAGCTAGATCACTCATGGTTAAAAAGTTTTTTTTATTTGTTAGATTTAAAGCACGAAACTTTTATATGCATATATTGATCTTAATGAGATTTAAATTATCCGACTTTGCTTGAATATTTTGAACGATAACTTGTATGATTTATTAACTTTTTGTTTTTCTATGATATGCAGAGCTACATCACTCGATAACTTGTATGATTAATTAATTTTTTTTCCGTGATATTCAGAGCTAGATCACTCATGGTTAAAAAGTTTTTTTATTTGTTGGATTTAAAGCACGAAACTTTTATATGCATATATTGATCACAACATATAAAATTTGTGCAATTTTAAGTTAAGACAATTTCTCGCATAACTCGTTTAAAACCTCTATTCATCGTCTACGTACATTTACTTTGTCGTAGAAGAAATACATCTTCCAAGGATAAAATGTATACAAGTGATTATAGCTAAGGATGTACTTGATGAGTACTTATTAGTTACGAGTTTATGTCAAGAAGAATACATGAATTTAAATGCGTAAGCAGCACATTTACAATATATTATAAGTAATAAGTGTTTTTGAGTGTACCTCATCTAATTATTGAAAAATATTTTAGTTTGTTTATATTGTGAAACTTGTTTGTTACTGATGTCTTTGTTGGGTTTTACTCATAACAATTACATAAACATGTAAACATCATCAAAGCATGCAACGGAAGTAATAGGAATAATATATGTAAATTAATTAACCTAATTTAGCTTGAGCCATTTCTACAGAAAATAAAAGTTCAAAAGTTAGTACTTTCGATAAATAAACATTCAAGAAAATAAAATACCATTTGGTCAATATTCATATTAACCATAGAATTTTCCTTGGATTTAGGACCCTCATTATCATAGTTTCACCACATCAGTTGACCTGTTAGTGGTGAAAGTATAGAATAGGTAATTGTTGAAAAACAATAATTGACAAACAAGTTTTCAATTCCTAAAATTTATTTACAATTTGGCCAAAACAATTATGCAAAACGTAAGCATGTTTTATCCCATCTTATACCTTAAGTTATAGGTCTCACTAACTAACTCAATTAAGTTGTCTAATTTAGAAACTGCAAATTATTTAAGCTGAGGTCTCACACAACATAAAGATTCACCTTGTTATCGTAATCTAGCTCAAGGTCTCACATAACTAAATTACAACTTCAAGTGTTTCATAGCGTTAGATGGCATAAACTTAAATTTAAAGGGTACAATTTTTTACGTGTAATCAAAACTTGTGTATAAAGAAGCATGCATACAACTTTATAACATAAAATTTTCGAAAAAAACTTACTTATATTTTAATTGCTAAGATTAAATTCTACAAAGTTTTAATCGATGCGTTGAGAAACTTACAACTTTGCACTAAGATGCTTCGTACATAGAATGGCTATACTAGGTAGCTCCAATCGAATGCACAGGGGGGCAGAAGACCAGATAACCGCTGAAGCATAACCTTAGACATCCTTTCAGTGTGACTGTGCGCACTTCTTTAAACCCCCTTTCGAGTTTGTTCTAGCGGGTGAGCCGTTCTAACCATTTAGTACAGTCGCATCAATCGATTAAAAGTTCAAGATTTAATACTTAGAAAAACAAATCAATTTCGCCATTATTTAGTCCATTTAATTTTCTATTCATAAAAACCTTTTTGCTTACTAACATGTCATACAATATATAAACAAAAAAGCACTATAAAAAAAATTAAACAAACTCAAATAATATAAACATATAACTAAACAATTTTAACATATGTAAAACAATTAGCCACATGCATAATTATTTCGATAAACGCTAACAAACAATTCTAGGCGTAAAATAATGCATACATCAACTAGGGCTTTCAACTACAAGGTAGATGAGCCACATGCATGGACAAGTCGATTGCGTAAGCCAAAGTCAATAGTATACCAATTAGCACATAACGAATTTTTTATTAGTATAATTGAGGTCTTCCCCAATTCAATAATTATCAAACAAATAAACATGTGTATATCAGTTAACAATTTAATCAAAACAATAATCCATAGCAAAACATGCATGTTCCACCAATGGATTCCTCATAACAATTATAACCCAAGATACGCATAATACATGGCACATAACAATTATTCATAAAACCACATAAAATATACATGCAATCCTAGGGTTTCTACAAGTTTTACAAAATTAAAACCTAATTAAATAAATTTAGGGTAATCGACCCATAATTAAAAAAATTAGGGTTTCAAAATAAAAACCCTAGAAACCAATAAAAGCATGTAAAAATCATAAAGATTCAATTTTTATGTGTTTCGGTAATTAATTACAACATATTAACGGCTCGTGATGCCACTGTTGGGTTTTACTAATCATAACAATTACATAAACAAGTAAACATCATCAAAGCATGCAGCGGAAGTAATAGGAATAATATATGTAAATTAATTAACCGAATAAAGAATATACGTACCTTTTAGCAATTCAAGAAAAACACACGATAATGTGAATGAGGAACAAAAACCCAAACCCTAGCTTAGGGTTTTACAATAATCGACCCAAAGAAGTCGACCACCAAGAAATCCCACAAACATAAATGTATTTGTCCTTCATTCTTGTACACACGTACTAATCTCGATTTGATGTGAAAAGCTAGGTTCTTGAATCACAATTAAAACCAAACACTTGTATCTTGAGTTGGAAAATCGAAACCCTTGGGAAGGGTTTGTAACCGATCAGCCAAACAAGAGAAGAAGGAGAGGAGAGGAAATTAGGTTTCAAAGTGATCCAAGGTTAGGAGAATTATGAATACAAGGGATTGTATATATAGTTTCTCAAAACTTGGTGACCAAGAAAACTCACCCCTTGGGCTTGTGTGATCCACGACCGGCCAAGGACCCAAGGAGGGGTTCTAGAATTTTCATGTCCACTAATTTCATCTCTAATCCTCGTAGTTTACGTTTAACGACCGTTAGTCTAACCTCGTTAAATATTAACTATCGTAAAGTTTTATTTCGTGACAAATAATTAATAATAATAACATTTATATATATTAATTATTTAACATCAACTCTCATACGTAATGTGTGCAATCCCGAAGTCTCGAGTTCGAATCCGGTCATACACATATTAAAATATATCCATAAACTTTTCAGCTCCCACTTGGATATTACTTAATATAGTAATGACATTGGTTTAGTCTAGCTTAACACGCCAATGCCCCCAGATCGAATCGAGTATGGTAACCTGGAAAACCATTTAATGATTCATCATTTTTACTTATCCTTTTGCTACTAATACTACATTAACTATGAATATAGATCAAATCATTTCATAAGTTAATATTATGTTTCTCGTTATATCTGATTGAACAAGATTACCAAATCATCTGAACGTTTTCAGATTGATCTTGGGTATGGCCATACAAACATCTTGTCAAACCTACGAGGGGCCCAAATATAGTATTATGTTTTGAAACAAATTCAAATGAACAAATTCTCTTGACTACAAACATAGCTCATGAACTTTGTAACACTTCTGAAAATAGCCCTTATAACTACCAGTTACGGATAGCGTTAGACTATCTCACACAAGTGCACTACATTCATAACAGTTATTTGGTATCTCAAGTATGAGGACAAACATTTCATGATTTACTTAATGACAAAGATCCATAAGTATAATCATGTAAAGTTGGGATCTGTCCTATATTCAATTCATTGAATATCATGTGAACCTGATATGTCCCACGCATCAATATACTTTAAGTATATTCTACCAAAACTCAGATTTATCTTAATTCAATGATATTCCCACATCATTGATCGACAACGGACTATTTAGAATAACATAAGTCACTCACGGATTAAACATGCAAATATAGGATATAATATTAAGAAAATGAAAAATAAACATAAACAACTATTTTATTTCATTAAAATAATATTTATTCATAACATCCTTTATCCAAATACTAATCACAGATCTGCATGAAACTACCGGCTAAACGAAGTCCTATCCCATCAGCATGGCCAGTAAGTTTTTCTTTTGGCAAAGGCTTCGTAAAGGGATCAGCTAGATTATCATATGTATGAACTTTGAGTAGATTGATTTCACCTATTTTGACTTGTTCTCGAACATAGTGATATCGTCGAGGAAAATGTCTGGCGCCCTTCATGACTCCAGGCTCATTGGCAAATGTTATTGCAGCAGAGTTGTCACAATACACATTTAAAGGTAATTCGATTGAGGGCATTACTCCGAGTCCCGAAATGAATTTCCTAATCCAAACAGCTTCCATCGCAGCTTCCGAAGCAGCTATGTACTCAGCTTCTGTAATAGACATCGCAGTCGTTGTCTTCTTCTTACTCTTCCAGTCAACTGCGCCCCCATTAATGACAAGGACATATCCCATTTGAGACTTCTTATTATCTTTATCAGTTTGGAAAGACGCATCGCAAAAACCTGTAACATCAAGTTCTGCATCTGGATTCCCACCATACACTAGAAACATTTCTTTAGTAGCCCTTAGATACTTAAGAATGTTCTTAACAACATGCTAGTGTTTCACACCTGGATTCTGTTGATATCGACTGGTGATATTTTGTGCAAACGCCACATTAGGCCTTGTACATCTCACAACATACATGATAGATCCTACAGCCGAAGCATAAGGAACTTTTCTCATGTGTGCCACCTCTTCAGGTGTTGACGCGCATAGTTCACTACTTAAGCCATGTTCAGCTTGCATCGGCAAATATCCCTTCTTGGAATTATGCATATTGAATCTCTTCAATATTTTATCGATTTAAGTACTTTGGCTTAGTCCAATCAACCGCCTTGATCTATCTCGGTAGATCTTGATTCCCAGAATGGTGAAGGCTGAAAATACGTAACAAACTTTCTCAAATATACCGATGTACGTAACATACTTATTTTATTATTTATGTACGTAATATACTTTCAAATTTGGAACAATGTACGTAATATGACCGGTAGCAAACAAGTTACCAGGTCAAAAAGTTTGAAAAATGACATAAACGGTCCCTGTGGCTTGCGTTGACTTTCATAGGTCATCCATTGACTTTATTTTCGGTTAAAAAAGTTTCTGTAATAGTCTTTATGGTCATTGGCTTTTAGATTTAGTCATTTTGTTCCGTTTTTCTTACGTTTTGTCTTAATTTTTTGTCCGTTTTTCTTACGTTTTGTCTGTTTCTTTCGTTTTCATCCGTTGTTCTTACGTTTTGTCCGTTTTCCTTATGTTTTTATCAGTTTTTGTCCTTTTTCTTACGTTTTGTCCGTTTTTCTTGCGTTTTTGTACTCTTTAAACATATTGAAAATTTTTTCCAAAAAGAAAAAAAAATTGGAAAAAAATTTTCCAAAAAAAAATTATGTTATTCATCATGTTAACTAGTAGTTTTGTTATTAAAAAAAGCATAACAACAACATTTACAACTTAATTAATTAATTAATTAATTAATTGACATCTGCTCATCCCTCACGACCACAGTAATTCTGTTTCAGGTATTTTTATAAAAATTAATCATGTGAGCTGGATCGTTTTTTATTCTGAATTTGTGATTTAGTGCTATGGTTACTTATATTATAATTCAAGAATTTACTGTTTTACTTGCTCTACAACTTATACATAAGTACATAACCCATTGCAGTAACTAGCTTTTACATGTCACCTAACTTCGCCAATGGCGCGTATAGCTCAGTTGGTAATGAGTGGGGCATCTTTGCATCCAACAAGCACAAGATTAAGGGGTTCAATCTTTGGCACCCCTTTAGCCACAACCGCTGAGTGAGTCATGTATGGCCCCCACATTATGAAAAAGCAGCCGATTGTGGGCCGGTTCGGGTTACGGGTTAACTTTTTGCACCCAACGTCACCTAAGTTCACTTTTAGAAGGTGTTTGGGATTGCTTTTTGGCAAGATATTATCGCGTCTGAGAATCAGGAAATGGCATTTAGCAAATTATTTGAATAAACTCAACAAAACACGTTTCCAAACACATTACATAGAATCAGAGGCGGAGATAGGAGGGGGGCAGGGTGGGCACGTGCCCACTAGTGAAATAGTACAAGTTATCACTTATGAGTGACACGAACTGGTAAGAACAATATCTTACAAGCAATGGCGGAGCTAGAAAAATTTTCATGGGAGGGCCGAAACAATTTTTTTCCGGGAAATACATTAAATGGGAGGGCCGAAGTAATTTGTTTCCCGAATATATACATGAAATCGCGAAAAAATATACTAACAGGTTTAGGCCTAAGGGGGCCGGGACCCTTCCCGGTTCCTTAATAGCTCCGCCCATGCTTATAAGTTGGTATTGACAATGTAGCCCAACTCAATTTCTTGCTTCTCACTTGGCAATTGGCATATTAGTACATAGAATGCATGTTACATTATAGTTCGAAATCTTCTAGATATAACTAATCTTTGAGTCTATGTGCAAAACAAACCAACCCCATCTCAATGTCATTTCAAAATGCATTTTTTACATGCTAACAAATATATGAAAGTTGTGTCTCATCATGTTTGTGTCAAATTAAAATTGGAAAAATTGTAACAATAGAACCTACTACATTCAAAGAGGTTGAAAGCTGGTTTGGATCAAACACAAAGCCATAAAAGGTTTTATTTTCTTTTTTTTTTAGTTAGATATTATCATATGAAAGAATGATTTTAGCCATGCTTCCAAAAGAAGAAGAGGACCTTTGCTCGAGTCATTGAAGTTATTATTGCTACGGTTAGGCTTAAACTCCTCTCGTTCAGGTTCAGGAATTCGAAGCATGTGGATGAGCTCATGGAGAAGTGGAAGATTGCTATATCTCTTGTTCATGATGCTGGTTAAAGTTTATGTTGGTTTTATGGATATAAATTAGTAGACGTGAGTTAGGATCGAACTCGAGACTATGGGATTGCACACTTTACGTATGAGAATTTAAAGTTAATAATTAAATATAAATGTTATATTTATTTATTTATTAAACGAAATAACTAACGGACGTTAAGTAATTAATGTAATGGACTAACGTACGTTAAAGGTAGTTGGAAAAGGACTTAATTGCAAAAGTTGGGAAGGTTCCGGAATCCCTTTGGGGACTCCTAAACCGATCAGCCAAGGATCAAAACAAGGAAAGAAAAACCTAACTTGTTCACCAAGTTTGCTTGGGTATATAAACAAGGCTAGGAGTTTTATTTTTCCATCTCTTGTGCTCATATGCTAAACCCTAAAATTGTTTGTGTGTGTTTTCTTTGTCCTCAAAACTGGTCGACACCCATTCATTGGGATCGATCCAAACCTTTTTCCAAAACAAAGTTATTTGTTTGATAAAAACTAGCATTACTTTAATTCGGTTTAGTACGTGTGTACAAGAACATAGTAATAACACACTATTGTTATTATCTTGGATTGAATTACAAAACGGTAAGGGGTAATTCACATAATCCTAACTAAATCAAATTAGGGTTCATCCGTTGCTAGTTTGTGGTTTTGATTCTTGTTCGGCTAGAATCAAGAAAAGGTACGCATATTCTTTTACGTTAATTAATTGTTCATTAATAAATCCTATACGTGATAACGCTACATGCGTCGTTCGGGGTCAAAGGAACTTCCTTTTCGTCGAGCAAGTTTTTCAACACCCTAGGCAGTGAACCTAATCGTTGTAGTGTAGTATTAGGGTAAGCCACGGGTATTGATATCGTTCTCTAGGGGAATAGGAATGCTAGTGAGAAGTTACTACACTAAGGTTGGGGTTGAGGAAGATTATTTTTTATCTTTTTTATATTTTTAAGAAAAGGAAAGGTACGAATCTCGGGGTTTGAATTTGGGGGGTTGGTATTGCTACCGATTACTCTACTTATCTAATTATCTAATCTAAGGTGTATGTAGTCTATGTCTAATTATTGTGTGCTCGTATGATAGTTTAAAGATGTGTTTACTTAGGTTTTACTACCCCTTAATTATCTCCTATTGGTGGTTGAATTGTCACGTCCTCATTCCTAGTTGCGTTGTGTGTCTAAGGTTGTAGGGTATGCGTTTCTCCCTAACTCTTTGAACTTACCAAAGGGTCTCGTCTACAAAACCCACTAGGGATAATAAACTCTTACTCTAAGGCACTCTTTGGATGGTTTAGCTTACAACTACTCAAGGAGTCATATTCTAAGGTTCACAAAGATTTAATCAAGCATTAAGTACACAACGAATGACCTATCGCATTACTAGATCATTAATCAACTAAGATAAGAGACAACCAATCAATATTCAATAATTAAGTTTCATATTCCCTAAGCAAACACACAAGTAAATTAGCCGGACATGGAGAACATGCAAGCATACACACAAATAATCAAATACATAATTGTATTAATGAAGTAAAACACTTATCTTGGTGTAAGATAGGGTTTGGAACCCTAAAATACTGTACAAGACACCCTTGGTTCGGTTTAGGTTTTTACTCCAAAAGACTACACACTAAAAACTGAAAAATTCGGATTCTATATATAATATTACATATGCGACGGCGTCACCTTATGTTTTGTGACGCTGTCGTGTCGCCGTCATTAGGGTTTCGTCTTGGCCACGTTAGACTTGCAACGGCGTCACCTTATGCTTGTGACGCCGTCCTCTTCAGCTTCTGACGCCGTCTGGATCACATCTAGGCCGTCTGAGTTGCGACGACCTACTCTTTTATATCTTGACGTCGTCACTTGAAAATAGGAGTTTTGGCTTCTGTCCCGTCACAAAAATCCTCCGACGGCGTCGCAATTAACACCTGACGCCGTCACCTTATGTTTTCAGCAGCTTTGAGTGTCTCGATTATGACTTTGGCCATTTTCTTCGTATATTCGCGCCTTTTCGTCCAAATAAGTGCCATTCCAGCATTTTGCCTTCAAGAGACCTAAAAAGTGAAAAGTAACGATATTAAGCAATAACGGATACAAAAGTGATCAAATAAGGGCTTAAACGACCCCTCAAAAAGGTACCTTTTAAAACCTTATCAAATATCCCTACATTTGGTATATGCTTGTTCTCAAGCAAATGTGCTTTTAGCCAATTAATTTATAAGTTAGGGGTCATGAAGCATTGGTTCAAAACGGTCCACAACACATATAAGCCCCGCAAAAGTCATAACAAGCACGGAAAATACATACTAGCACCTCACATGGGGTGTTTGGATACTCACATCTCTCTCGGGTGTATATGAAATTTAACAAATTGGAAATGGAAGATAAACACTCATTAACCGGTCCTAGTACATAGATTACCATAGGCTTGAGAATAGTTCAAACCTCCATCGCTTTGGCGTAAGCACCTAGGAAAGACTATCAAAGAGGTCTTTAAAGGGTTGTAATGTTAGGCTTACGGTAGGGAAACAAAGGGTTTGGTGGGATAGGCTATATAGTGGTGGCAAGTCAAAAATCTCTTATGTTACAAGCATACGAAGAATGGCGTTGCTAAGCCAAGACTCGACACTCTAAACTCTAGCTAACTGAAATAAACAAACATAAAATTAAAGGATAAATGTAGGATGGTAGCTCGTATGTTTTTTTTTTTTTTTTTTTTTTTTTTTTTTTTTTTTTTTTTCATACACTTTTACTCTACCATCCTCTATGGTAACATCAAAATGATAGGGATTTATAGGCACATCCCTACACTTGAGTTTTTATTACTCTAACACTAATTTGACCCGAATTGAAAAGATCAAAACACTTGGGGTACATTATTATGCAAACAAAGGGATTTTGAATTTAACGTTCCCTTCCCGTCATTTCATAAACTTTAACTTTTCCCATGAATCCCAATCGTCCCAAAACTGTATACAAAGGATATGACTCGACTTAGCAACTCATGCAAGCAACCAGATAATTGAACTAAGGGTTTATGGTGATAACAATAATGCACTAAAAGTGAGTGCATACAAGGTAGGCTAAGGCGATTTGGGTGTATATTTGGGGGTGGGGTGTAAACAATGCTCTTCATTGATATTCTGGAAAAACCGAAACATCACGAGAATCGCGAAAAGGATAGGCTCTGAGGGGTTAACTAGGGGTATCGTGTACTAAAGATGAGTACAACGCAAAGGGTGTGGGAGAATTACTCAACCGATGTGGAAGAAGTAATTATATTACGGGTATCAAACAAGGGTTATCCTAGTGCCTCTTATCATTTAGTTATTCCTAACTACACAAGTGTAGTCTTACTTGCGATCTCGGAATGCATCACAAAAGAAGTTCTAGAATCTAATATACTACCGGTTCACACTCTAAGCATTAAAGATGAATGCTTTTAATTCCTACTAATCTAAGGGCGATCCTCACATTTTGGGTGGAATTTAGGTGGTAAAGGGTTTTTGTGCTAGGCATGTAACTTCCTATCCGTGAGACGCTTTTGTTAAGACTAATGGCCCACTCTTATATGTCATGAAAAATTTTAAATTTGGTGCCAAAATTACCCTAACCGACATTTTCTCATGGTTTATTACACAAATACAATTGGACAAAGCAAATATTCAAGGATAAACATAGTTTCAAAGTTCCCGTTTTATTTTCCCTCCTTACACTTAAACTGAACATTGTCCCCAATGTTCCCCGAAAGTATCAAAGTTATGATAATGGAAGGTAATTAAAAATGAAAGAAACTAGTACTCCCCTGATTAGCTCGGTAGGATCCGTGTGTGAAGTAGTGGTTAAATCCTTTCCAAGAAGGATTTATGCGTGAAAAGCTCCTTCCAATCTTATGTAACTTCTTCTTGATAAATTAAACCTGCACACTTGAAGAAACAAACGAAACCTTCGCGTAAAATCGGCGGTAATAATATATATAAGACTCGATTTAAACTAGGATATAATGCTTGTGGAATGGATGTTTACAGAATTTTTGGAAAATTAAGACCTGGAGAATTCCAATTTTTTTTAAGTAGCTCAGAAAACGAGAAAAAAGTAATCTGTTGTTTTTACTCCTTCCTGACGCCGTCAGGTTGCGATCCTGACGCCGTCAGGTTATCCTGACAAAAACTGGTCTGCGATTTTCTGGAAAAAATTCTGGAAAATTTACATCTTTAGAATCTGGAAAAATTTCTGTAAAACATCCATTATGACTCGATACAAGCATTTGACTCGAACAAACACATAAATATATCTTTTAATGAATTGTTATTCTCATGTTTACGTTTCCTTGAAAACGTGTGTAATCCTCCCTACACTTATCCCTTATGTAAAATACCTTTATATGCAATTAAGACGAGGTTAAAAACAAAATAAAGTATTTTTACAAAATTAAACATGAGAATAATCAATTAATAAAAGATATACGACACACAAATGAAAATGAAAAACAAATACACATGGGTTGCCTCCCAAGAAGCGCTTGTTTTTGTTCGAGTCACGAGCCTGACTCTACCCTTATTTAACGGATAAAGGGGAGGTTTTCCCTACACTTAAGTTTAAGTGCGGGTGATAGTAGCGATACACACCCTTAGGGTGGAAATTTGCTACGTGAGGAGAGGGTGATGGGTGATTTATGTGCTCAAAGGAGTGTGCTCCATTCATTATAACCTTACCTAATTCAATTGGTGTAACGGGTGAATCAAATCTCTCTCCTAAAAATGGATCATCTTCTATCAACTTCAAAAGATTCTTAGTTAAGGATCCATCTTGACCTAATAAACTCGGTTTAAACCCATAATGTTTCTTGTTATCAACCATGAATGGGTGATATAAGTGTGTAAGGTCATGGGTTACTCTTATATTAGCTTCCACTCTACATGGCCTAGAATCTATCACCTTTATCAAGAAACTACCCAGACTATCTATTTTGATGGGTGGATTGGGGCCTAATTCAATTCCAAGATTCACATCTAAAGACGGAAAATTGGGTAAGGTTTTTGGTTGAGGCTCCGGTTCATCAAAATTAGGAACTTCCCTAGGACTAAGAGAGATGTTATGACAACAAGCATGTGATTCCTTGGGCGGTTTCGTCCTGCTTACTAGAATTGGAGAGGGTGTGGGTGTCATCCCAATGTTTTCCGGTATCGCATATACCTTTTCTACCTTTTTAGGTACATTGTTCTTTGCGATTTCTTCACGGATTTCCAGCATGAATATGTCAGCTAGGCCCAAGAAAGTGTCATGAGTTTTTCGCATTTGAGCTTCAAGGCGTTTTATTTCCTTTTCTTGCTTGTGGACAAATGTCAACATTATGTCCTCGAATTCATCTTGCCGAGACTTTCTTGGGAGCAAAAATTCCTTGACCGCATTCACATGCTTATCAGCATGAGTGGCTATTTCCATTAACGCCTTCACTTGGGCCTCCATACTCATAATTGCTTGTGCTCGGGAAGTTGACCCGTTCTCTTGGACAACTGGAATTTCCCAACCTTCCTCTTCATATTGAGCTAGGTCCTCAATAACCTCCCAGCATGCCTCAGCATTGAGGTTACTTAGCCTTCCACCGGCAGCATAATCAATGGTTTGTTGGAGGGAGAGACTGACATGATCATAGAAGAGTTGGACTTGGAGCCAGAGATCAATGCCATGATGAGGGACTTTATGAAGGAAGTCCTTGAATCGAGTCCATGCTTCGTAGAGAGATTCACCTTGACGTTGTTGGAACATCAAGATGTCATTCCTAAGCTTAGTGGTTCTCCCTGGTGGGAAAATTTGAGCAAGGAAGCGAGAGATAAGATCATCCCAACTTGAGATGGAGCCGGCGGGAAGTCGCTCAAGCCAATTACTAGCCTGGTCCCGTAGAGAGAATTGGAAGAGACGCAGGCGCGTAGTCTCCCGAGTAGTAGCATCAAGGTCGATGGAATCGACAATTTTAAGGAAATCCCTAAGATGCTGATTTGGATCTTCGGAACGAAGTCCATGGAATGCACATCCGTTTTGCACCAACCGGATGGTGTCGGATCGCAGGGCCGTAGTTTGGACTTGGTCGGGAAGCTCAATGGTGTTCCTATAGCCTAAGTGGCTTGGTCTCGAGTATTCACCAAGAGTACGGGCTCTTGGCGGGTCATTTGGTGGTGGGTTGATGAGTGGTGGTTGGTTATCACCTTCCATGATAAAAAGTGATGGGATTACGAACAAATGTCACGAAGAAGGGGGATAGACTAAGAGAAAGCTAAAAATAAGAAAAATTTACTTGATAGGAATCAAGCAAAGAAACCTAAACGAGGTGGACTACTAACTAGCTATTCTATTCCCCGGCAGCGGCGCCAAAAACTTGATAACGCTACACGCGTCGTTCGGGGTCAAAGGAACTTCCTTTTCGTCGAGCAAGTTTTTCAACACCCTAGGCAGTGAACCTAATCGTTATAGTGTAGTATTAGGGTAAGCCACGGGTATTGATATCGTTCTCTAGGGACTTAGGAATGCTAGTGAGAAGTTACTACGCTAAGGTTGGGGTTGAGGAAGATTATTTTTTATTTTTTTTATATTTTTAAGAAAAGGAAAGGTACGAATCTCGGGGTTTGAATTTGGGGGGTTGGTATTGCTACCGATTACTCTACTTATCTAATTATCTAATCTAAGGTGTATGTAGTCTATGTCTAATTATTGTGTGCTCGTATGATAGTTTAAAGATGTGTTTACTTAGGTTTTACTACTCCTTAATTATCTCCTATTGGTGGTTGAATTGTCACGTCCTCATTCCTAGTTGCGTTGTGTGTCTAAGGTTGTAGGGTATGCGTTTCTCCCTAACTCTTTGAACTTACCAAAGGGTCTCGTCTACAAAACCCACTAGGAATAATAAACTCTTACTCTAAGGCACTCTTTGGATGGTTTAGCTTACAACTACTCAAGGAGTCATATTCTAAGGTTCACAAAGATTTAATCAAGCATTAAGTACACAACGAATGACCTATCGCATTACTAGATCATTAATCAACTAAGATAAGAGACAACCAATCAATATTCAATAATTAAGTTTCATATTCCCTAAGCAAACACACAAGTAAATTAGCCGGACATGGAGAACATGCAAGCATACACACAAATAATCAAATACATAATTGTATTAATGAAGTAAAACACTTATCTTGGTGTAATATAGGGTTTGGAACCCTAAAATACTGTACAAGACACCCTTGGTTCGGTTTAGGTTTTTACTCCAAAAGACTACACACTAAAAACTGAAAAATTCGGATTCTATATATAATATTACATATGCGACGGCGTCACCTTATGTTTTGTGACGCTGTCGTGTCGCCGTCATTAGGGTTTCGTCTTGGCCACGTTAGACTTGCAACGGCGTCACCTTATGCTTGTGACGCCGTCCTCTTCAGCTTCTGACGCCGTCTGGATCACATCTAGGTCGTCTGAGTTGCGACGGCCTACTCTTTTATATCTTGACGTCGTCACTTGAAAATAGGAGTTTTGGCTTCTGTCCCGTCACAAAAATCCTCCGACGGCGTCGCAATTAACACCTGACGCCGTCACCTTATGTTTTCAGCAGCTTTGAGTGTCTCGATTATGACTTTGGCCATTTTCTTCGTATATTCGCGCCTTTTCGTCCAAATAAGTGTCATTCCAGCATTTTGCCTTCAAGAGGCCTAAAAAGTGAAAAGGAACGATATTAAGCAATAACGGATACAAAAGTGATCAAATAAGGGCTTAAACGACCCCTCAAAAAGGTACCTTTTAAAACCTTATCAATACGCTTCCGCATGATTACTTTGATGTTTTGTGATTATTTATTTGAATGTCTTGATATATAATTCAAACAGTGGCATCACGAGTCATTGGTTTTAATGAGTAATTAATTACATAAACGCGTAATAAAACAAATACTTGTATGTTGTTTGATATGTTAATCTATGTTTATGTTTTATTTATGTCTTGGTCGATTTTTTTTAATTAATGGGGCGTTCCTCTATTTTTTTTAGATCGACACATGTATACATTTTTTAGGGTTTTGAAAATTGTTTGCTAACCTTATTAAAACCTAGAATTAATATTGATTACGTGATTAATTCGTGAATAATTTGTTATGTGTCATGGAATTTTTATATGCGATCTTGTGACTTATTTGTATAAATTGTTATGATATCCATGATTATACATGCATGTTAGTCATGGATAAGTTGCTTTGATAATTGTTTAATTGTTGAGACATGTTATTACGATAAATCTTGAATTGGGGAAGACTCCAATTATATATATTAATGAATCAATTATGTGCAATTTGGTATATCATTAATTATGGGTTTACGCAATCGATTCGTCGATGTATGTGGCTCACTCTCAATTGAGAGAGTGAAAGCCCTAATTAATATATACATTAATTTAACCTAGATATTGAGTATTAATAGGGTTTTATCGAATAAGTTGCATGTGGCTACTTGTTTACACGTATTAATTGTTTATTATGTGCGCATTGTTTTTTAGTAGTTTATTTTTTATTTGTTACTTGTTTGTTTATTATGTTAGACAGTTTTAAGCAAAGGGTAATTTTGAATAGAAAAATAATACGGACTAAACAATGGCGAAATTTGATTTGTTTTGGAAGAGTTAAGTTTTCAATAGTTTAATTGATTGGTGACTTTGGTACAAATGGTCTGAACGGCTCACCCATTAGAATGAACTATAAAGGGGTTATTAAAGAAGTGCGCACAGTCACACTGAAAGGATGTCTTAGGTTATGCTTCGCGCTTACCTGGTCCTCTGCCCCCTGTAAGTTCGAGTGGAGCTACTTAGTAAGCCATAAAATGTGCAAGCTCGTGTTAAGGGCGAATTAGTTTTAATTCCATGCGCCACTTCGGTGGTAATTATCCGAAACACTAAGTGTTTACACTTATGCAAAAGTATGGTATAATGGATGATAATTAACACTAAATTCCTTGATTGGTGAACCCAATACCTCAATCAAAACTTTGATAATTTGATCTTTATGAATTGGTAATAAAAAGTTTTTTATTAAAATTATGCTACAAGATGAATGCATGACATCTTTGTACATATTTGATTTGACCACATAAAATCAAAACTAGTACCCTTTTAAATTAAGAATATGCCATCAAATTAAAAGGAACACTTGAAGTTACAATTTACGTCATGACAGTACTTGGCTAGATTGTGATGGAAAGGTAAATCTCTATGTAAAGTCAGACCTTACATGGACATATTTGCAGTTCTTTAAGTTAGACACTTAAGTTGAGTAGGAAGTGAGACCTGGACTCAATGGCATAAGATGAGATGAAACATGTTTATATTTGCAATAGCGTTGGAAAATATAAATCCCATAATGATCTAGGAGTTGGAAATTGTTTGCCAATTAATGTTCGACAGATTACCTTATTATATGCATTCGTTGCTAGCAGATCAACTGATGTGATGAACCTATGATAATTTGGATCCTAGTTTTCGAGAAAAAATATATGGTTATATGTTTATATTACCGTTGGGTATATTTTATTTTCTTGAAAAATTGTATTATCGAAAATACTAATACTTGAACTTTTTCCTGTAGAAATGGCTCAAAATAACGATAACACTAACACTGCACTAAGTTCTGCGTTCAAAAGCTTTTTTGATCGAGAAAAGTTGACTGGCTCTAAGAATTTCAATGATTTGCACCGCTCTTTGAGAATTGTCTGTAGAGTTGCTGACCGGTTGAAATATCTTTATGAACCTTGCCCTGAACAACCAACTGGTCCTGAAACTACTCAAGCTCAAATTGATGCTTGGCAACTTGAGTATAAGCGTCATAATGATGTGGCTTGTCTTATGTTGGGAACAATGGAATCTGCTCTTCAAAATCAGTTTGAACATTATTTCCCATATAATATGCTCAATGAACTTCGGACTATGTTTGAGAAACCAGCTGCCGTCGAGATTTATGACTTGACCGACGCATTACACAGCTGTAGGCAAGGTGAGGGTAAACCCGTGAGTGCTCATGTGCTGGAAATGAAAGGTTACATGGACCAGCTCAAAGCACTTGGCAAAACTTATGATGATGACATGGCTGTGAATCTGATTAATAGATCCCTTAACAAGGATTTTAATGGTTTTGTCAGAAACTTCAATATGCACTGCGTGGGGAAGACAGTTTCTGACCTACACGCATTGCTTATTGATTATGAGAAAGGGTTGCCTCAAAAGGTTCCTACTGCCCAGGTACTTGCTATTCAGGGTGGAAGGATTAATAAGCCAAAACCGCAGCGTGCGAACAACAAGAAGGGGAAGGGTAAGGGTAAGGTTGACAAAGGCAAACAGGTGATGGCCTATCAACCTCAACCCAAGAAGTACCCTACTCCTAGGAAGGATAATCCTAAAAAGGATCAAGCATGCCACCATTGCAAGACAGTTGGCATTGGAAGAGAAACTGTGCTCTCTATCTTGATGAATTGCGGACAAATAAGATGAAGAACGACGGGTCCTCGGGCGCCGGTCCTTCTAGTAATTTATTTGTCATTGAATTATTTACTCTAAATCATACAAATTCCTGGGTATATGATACGGGCTGTGGTATTCACATTTGTAATACACTGTAGGGGTTTAGAGTGGAAAGGAAGCTTGCCTATGGGGAGCAATATCTGCACGTGGGAAATGGCGCAAATGCAGCTGTTGAAGCCATAGGAACGTTTAGTTTAGTATTGCCTTCGGGCTTAGCACTGTTATTAAACAATTTTCATTATGCACCTTCTATAATTAGAGGTGTTGTTTCCTTTTCAGTTTTGTTGGATGATGGTTTTACTCATACTATTTCACGTAATGGAATTGATGTTTCTTTAAATGGTGTATTTTATTTTAAAGCAATTACTGTGAATGGTGTGTTTGAAATTGATGTGATTGGAAATGAATCTAACAATAATAATAATTCAATGTTTAGCAT